>BSBM01000372.1:56775000-56975542 GCA_027924585.1 Larix kaempferi | reverse complement strand
CAAATAAAAAAAAAATTATAATATTAATTAATTAACAATAATTAATAATTAAATCATATTAAATAATAATTAATAATTACAATAATATATAATTAGTATTTTAATAATTAATTATAATATTAATATTAATAGTTAATAATCAATCGATATTAAATTATAATATTAATTAATTATTAATAATTATTAATTAATGTGACTTATAATAATTATGTGCTTATAATAATTATTAGAACTATTATTATAATCATAATTATAATTATTAATATAATTGTAATTGTAATTATAAATAATAAAAATTATATTTATTCCAATTAGAATAAATAATTGATAATTGATAAAATTATTATAATATTAATAGTAATATGAATGTGGTAATGTGGTTTATAATAATTAATATTAATATTAATATAAATAATCCATATGAAATTATATTAATAATAAAAATTATAATATTATTTAATAATAATTATTATTAATAACACATTCTAGCATTAGTAGGAGTAATATCTCTAATCATGGTGAAACATACTCGAAAAAAATCATTGACATTATATAAAGGAGATAATTTTTTTTTATCTGAATTGTTTGCATATATATTTAAGCAATTTTTAATTAACAACAACAACAATTTCTTATAATAAATAAGAATTAATATAATTATAATTATTATAATTAAAATAATTAATATTCTAATAATTAAAAATTATAATAATATATAATTAGTATTTTAATAATTAATAATTACAATAATATATAATTAGTATTTTAATAATTAATTATAATATGAATATTAATAGTTAATAGTCAATAATCAATCGATATTAAATTATAATAATAACAATTATTATAATATTAATTAATTATTAATTAATGTGACTTATAATAATTATGTGGCTTATCATAATAATAATAATAATAATAATAATTGTATAGAATAATATTTTTTCAAATATTTTATAATAATAATTATATATATTATTATAAAATATTTCAATAATTATTATTTTTTAAATTAATAACAATAATAAATATTATTTTATTTTTATTATTATAAAATAATAATAATAATAAAATAATAATAATAATCTTATAAAAAAAAATTTAAATATTTTATAATAATAAAAATAATTAATATATACATGGCAACTATTGGTTGACAATGACTAAGCATGGTCGAATATAGTTGACTATGGTTGGACATGGTTGACTTTGGTGGAATATTGTTGACCAACATAGTCAACTATGGTTGATTGGGGTTACTTTTTTTGAGTAATTGATTATGGTTGACCATGGTTTACTATGGTCAAATATGGGTAACTTTGGTTGACTTTGATCGACCGTGGCTGATCGGAGTCGACCATGGTTGATTATGGTTGACTTAGTTTGGACATAATTGACTATTGGTTAGCCGTGGTTGACCATGATGGAATATGGTTGACTATGGTTGACCATGGTCAACTTGAGTTGACCTTATATGACAATGGTTGACTATGGTTGAATTTGTTTGATTATGGATGACTTTGGTTGACTAATTGATAATCGTTGACTATGGTTGAGCATGGACTTTGTTTGTTGACCATGGACATTGTTGAGTCATGGACAACCGCCAACAATGACCATAGTTGACTTTGGTTTACTATTGTTTACTTTTGTTGACTTTGCTTTACTATGGTTGGCCTTGGTAAATTTTTGGTTGAATTTGGTAATTATCATTCACCATGGTTGATTATGGTTAGCTATGGTTAACCAAAGTTGACCTTGTTGACCATGGTTGACTTTGGTTTACTAAGGTTGACTATGGTTCACCATTGTTGACTATGGTTGTTCATGGTTGACCATGGTTAATGATGATTAAGCATGGTTGACTATGTTTATTCATGATTGAGTATTATTGATGGTGGTTGTTCATGGTTGTCTATGGTTGACCATGGTTCACTTTTGATTGATTTTGGTTGACTTTGGTTTACCATGGTTGACTATGGCTAACCATTATTGATTATGGGTATTCATGGTTGACGATGGTCACTGATGAGTAACCATGATTTACTATGTCCATGATTAACTATTATCTATGGTGTTTGTTCATGGCTGACTATAGTGAATTATGGTAATTGTTAAAATTCAACCATGGTTGACTATGGTTTACCATGGTTGACCCTTTTTTACTATGGATGACTTTGGATGACTATTGATGAATTTGGTTGAATTTTGTTTGAATATGGTTGACCATGGTTTCCTATGGTTGAATTTGGTTGATCATGGTTGACTTTGGAAGACTTTGGATGACTTTGGTTAAGCATGGTTGACCATGGATGACTATGGTTAATCATTGTCGACTATGGTTATCCATTGTGAACTATGGTTGACTTTGGTTGGCCATGGTTGACCATTCTTAACTATGGTTGACTTTGGTTGGCCATGGTTGACCATTCTTAACTATGGTTGTTTGTGGTTGTCCATGGTCAATGATGATTGGTTTTGGTTTGCTATGTTTATTCATGATTGAGTATTGTTTTTGTTTAACGATGGTTGACTTTTGCTTCACTGTGGTAGACCATGTTTGACTATGGCTAAGCACGATTGAGCATGGTTGACTTTGGTTGTCCATCGTTGACTTTTTGTTGACTATGGTTTTTCATGGTTGAATTTGGTTAAATATGGTTGACTTTTCATTGAATATGGTTGACCATGGTCAACTTTTCGTTGCCCTTGGTTGAATTTTGTTGACTATGGTTTCCCATGGTTGAATTTGGTTTACTATGGTTGACTTTTTCATTGATTATGGTTGACCATGGTCAACTTTTCATTGGCCATGGTTGAATTTTCGTTGACTTTTTAGTTGAACATGGTTGGAAATCGTTTACTTTGTTTAATGATGGTTGAATTTGGTAGACCATGTTTGGCTATGGTTGAACACGGTTGACTTTGGTTGTCCATGGTTAACTTTTCGTTGACTATGGTTGACCATGGTCGACTTTTCGTTGACCATGCTTGACTTTTGTTGACTTTTTGTTGAACATGGTTGACTTTGGTTGACTTTATTTTATTATGTTTCACTATGGTTGACTTTGTTTGTCCTTGGTTGACTTTGGATGACCATGGTTGACTTCAAGTTGACTTTGATGATATGCCAACATTGATGTCTACAAATTCTTAATATTAACATTAATATTCAATTGATAAAGTTATGTTATGTTTGAGGTTTTTTTTAATTATTGTAAAAGGTTATGTAATTAATATGGTTATTGCCTAATTAATATTATGGCTATTGATTATTAACTATTAATAATAATTTTAGTAAAAAATTAATATTACATTTAAAATTTTTAATAACTATAACATTAATGTTATTTCAAAATAATCTCATAAAATGTTAATAATAAATAATAATAAGTAATAATATAATTATAGTTTATTATGATTTGAGAATGTAATTATAGTTTAATTATGTGATATTAGAATCTTCCTCAATAAAAAATTTGAAAAATTATCTTTATAATATCTTTTTTAAATATATATAATTTAAAATTATTTAATTGAAATTATTAAATATATATAATTTAAAATTATTCAATTGAAATTATTATTTTTACAATGTTATTGAGAATTTGTAATAGTTAAAAAATTACTTTAATTTTAAAAAATATATATTATCTTACTTAGTATACCTTTACATATTTCTATTACATATAATCTTAAAACTTTAATATAACTTTAATATTTAAGTATACCTTTACATAAATAAAAAAAATTGAAATATATAAAAAACCCTAATAATATTATGGTAAGGTTATTAATATTTTGTACATAAGATTATAAGTTTAAAGTTTTGTATATTTATATTTTACACTTAAAAATAAGAAATAATTTTTTTCAAAAGTTTAAATGAAAAATTAATATTCAATATTATTTTGATATTATTTTGATATTATTTTAATATATTTTAAAAAATAAATAGAAAATAATAAATTTACTTAAAAATATATTATTTTTGAAAAAATAAAAAAATATGTATATGTAAATAAAATCAGAATAATCAAACCATTATAATAAAAATTCAAAAATTAATTAAACATAATCTTTAATAGAAAACAATTGCAATAAATAGGTAAACAATGAATAATACGAAATGAAATTGGTAAACTTTAACCTTACCTAGCAGGAGTAACTTAACAAAATCCCAACCAATGATTTCAAAGAATACTTCCAACTACCAAGTAAAAGCAAGAACCAAGCAAGTGGTGCCCTTGGTGTTAAATGAAGGTGTGCATGAAAGATAAAAGACAAATTCCTTGCGGTCCTCACAGGACAAATTCCTCGAATGGTTATCCTCATGGAATAAATCCGCTAATCCATGCATAATCTCCATCCATAATGTTCAATCTGGTAACACACCGAACTGATTCTTTAAGATTAGAGGGTGAAGGAACAGATTATTTAATTATGCTTGAGGGTTGATGTATGATAATTTTCTCTTGCATTGGAAGTGGTAATCATTAAACAATGTATTAAATAATTCATATGGTATTAAATAATTATTAAATATTGTTTTAAATATAAATATTATAAAAAGATAATTTTAAAAACAAATTAATAGCATATTAATTTAAGATATCTTCAAGCCTGTAATACCGATTTCAAAGAGATTACACTGCAAACTTGCTACTGTAATTTCACCTTTTATATTTTATAAAAAAACATATTACACCTTTTATATTTTATAAAAAAACAAACATGCATGTTATGATCACATTTTATATTTTATAAAAAAACAAACATGCATGTTCGAATATTCACCGAGAAGTTGTTTTTAAGGACATGTCATCGTCATATTATTATATGTTCTTTTAAAAGCAAGTACACAGTATGTGTAAGATACACTCTATGGTAGTGGCACTTGTAATTTCAATGAATATAATTTAAATAGTAATTAAATTACACTTAATTTGAATTTTGTATTTAATAATAAATTAAATAAATAAATTGGAAAATAAATTTTATTTTGATGAATTAAATGTTACATTTTATGTTTTCATATAAAGCTAAAAGTAAATGAAAATAAGGTGACATTAATGTTGTATTTGGTTAAAACTAAAGAGAGACTTATAATATTTAAAATTTAAATTTCAAATAAAGTAAACTCACAAACCCAAACAATTTAGAAGGAAAATGCACAAAAAAACAAAAATAAATATAATAGAAATAACTTGAAACTAAGCCACTACCTAATTATTTATGTATATGTTAACTTATTATTTTTTCCCGCAGCTATTTGATAATATATGCAAGAATATATATATATATATATATATCTTGGCCTCTACCAAATCGTGCTAACTCATTTTGAAAGGAGTGTCTATTTTACCATCATATAGTTAAGAACCATTACAAAAGCATACTTTTTTTATACCGTTTGATAAAAGTCGTATGAATTTATCTGCACACATTTAATGGTTGCATAATCCCTACAGTGCATTTCCACAACCATAAAATGAACTACAACTCACACAACACATTTCTAAATCTGATATGCTAGAGCATCAGAATCCGTCATAACCTAGTTATAGATTTATGAAAAGCTTACTAATAAGAATCTCAAATTCACCAAATAATTATAGATTTATGAAAGCTTAATAATAAGAATCTCTAATTCACCAAATAAAAAATAATAATTGGAAACAGAATGATGAAATAGGATTTAACGTTGCCAGGAACTTGAAATGCTCATGACTCTAATAGTATTGAAAATGATTAGGTTTTTGTTGCAATTCAACGAGAGACACTTCAATGCCTAGGCTTATCTATTTATCGTTGTAGAGTACAATCAATTTTTTACGAAGATCGAAATTGTCAACAACACGTCCGATAACTCCCGCTCCCACAAGCTTCTCGTTTATCTCCACTTTCTGCACAAAATTTAAGCACGAACATGGCTGAGACTTTCATGGCTATGAAAATTTTGATTTGGTTTTTGTGATGAAAATTTTCACAATAGCTTGCTTCAAAAATGAAGTTTTTTATATAAAAAATATCAAAATATATTTTGCTTCTTTTCATGAAAAGTCTAAACAATCTACCCAAGTACCTGTTTTATAAAGAACACTCAAACTTACCAAAATTACATGAGTTTAATCTAATCTAAGACAATTGCATGAGTTCATATTAAACCGGATTGCTATTGATTGAAACTTCAAAAGGATTAATTAGTACATTGGTGCGCCGGAGAAGATTGCAAAAGGCTAAGCATATGAAAACAATCCAATCCAGCTTTTTCCCTAAATATATATAATTTACATAATTATGTAACATCTAAACTTATTAATATGGCTTGCTCGCTCATTGATTATTGGTACATAGCCATGAATAGGATCTCGAATACCTTGCCTGCTTGTCTAAGCTTATATTGCCAATTGCCTTGGAGGAGGTAAAGGAAAGTGCCAACCTTAATAGTATTTTACTCTACGACACAACCACCTAAGGCTAATACTTTTACTGCTTGCTTACTTACCTGATGGATAAGGGAACTTCATAGACAGATTGAAGCCTTGCCTATGCTCTATGACCATAAATACTTTACAATTCGGTGATGAGGATGTTTAAAAGAAGGGATCACTCGACGGCGATGAAGTTTGGTGACCTAATAAAAGCTAAAAGATTCAAAGAGAGAACTCTTTAGATTCAGACTACCACTCCACACACATCTCGCCTGAACATTTAGTCTCTCCATACGTACCCCTTAATTAATTGTATGCATCTCGAATTCTTTTGCACTGGATGGCCTCTCTCTTCAGCTGAAAGATCATAGCAAACAACACTATAGATTAAACTTTATGATTTGAAAAATACATAAGGATATTTTATCTAATGTGAAGACCCGTCGTTTTTACACAAAGTTAAGGAAACCATTTACCGAGCTCGTTCCAACCCACAGAATGGAGACACAAAAAAATAGAGTTATAAAAAAAATAGAGTTCGACCAACCCGAGCTCGTTCCAACCAATATTACATAAATAACAGAGTTTGACCACCCGAATTGTGTCGCCATGGATTCATATAAATTTGAATAAGGTTAAACTTTCTTGATTTATTTATTGCCATTAACAACTGCAATTGAAAGACAGAGTACAAATAATCATTTTCCTCGGATAATAAAACCAATCCATTATCGAAAACAAAAGTGAAGATACAGTCCATATTTCGAATTCGGGAAACGCATTTCGGTCCGATCTATACCTCATTTTGCTGGTGGTTGTTGATGAAGATGCATGCTCAGCCGATCCCTTCTCTGGTGGCTATTGTTGAATATGCACGCTTGCTCTCCAGCCTCGCTTTTCTACATGATCGTTTGAGGTGACTGGGTCTTTGGCTGCTGCAAAAAATATAATACCACAGTATTTCCATTTGAGTGTTACCAAGTGGGGTCGGATAATAAAACCAATCCATTATCCAAAACAAAAGCCAAGATACAGTCCATATTTCGAATTCGGGGAAACACATTTTGGTCCGATCCATACCTGTTTCTGTTGGTGGCTATTGCTGAAGATGCACGCTCGCTCTCCTACCTCGCTTTTTTGCACGATCATCTGGGGTGACTGCCTCTTGGGCTGCTGCAGGAAATATAATACCACAGTATTTCCATTTGAGCGTTATCAAGTGGGGTGGCATATCGTACGGGAGTGTGGCAGAGTGCAGGTGAGGGACGGTTTAACTCCAAGAGTGGGAAGAAACACTTGGCATTTCTAATTATTTGAATAATTTTTTTGAAATAACTACCCTTCATTTAGATTTAAAGCTGAGAGTGAGTTAACACAACAAATCTGAGTGCTTCATCAATGCACCAGACGAAGCATATTCTGGTTTTGTTAAAATCCAGCCATTGATTATTAAAAATACAATAAATCAGCCACCCCACCTCCACCCGTAAAAGTTGAAAGAAAACACCTATCGACGTAATTAATGTAAGTTTGGTCCAATTGTATTAGTTAATGTTGTTCGCAAACAATCTTTGGTTCATAACATTCTTCTTTATATGTGTCCTTTTATATATATATTTATATATCAAAGGACAATCTTTGTATTTTTTAATATATTAAAAATATAGATATTATGGGATTATAATTATTTATATCCCGGTTAGAATAGGGTATTGAGGTTTGAATTGATAGTCATTTAATTGTGTGAAGTGAGATTAGTGTTTGAACAAGTACGATCTATGTGTGAAGGCGGTGTGAACTCAAATGTATTTAATGTAGTGTGAAGTCATTAGGAATGACGATATATGAACTTGACCTATGTTCATGGGATTGTTCCCCATCTTGAAATATTTGATTTAGCTAAGATTTCATATTTCACCATTCCAAATTTCTAGGTTTTATAAAATTCGTTCCATGTCGTGACACTAAGCGTAAAATAAAAGGGGCTATTAAAAATTTAATGGAAAAAATGGAGATCTAGGATATCTAGTGAAAATATGGATAGTTTTAATTGGAAAAGTGTATTGAGAAAGGGGTTTAACAAAATGTTTTTTGAAGAAATTTCTTAATACCTAGAGAAATTAGGGGTATTCTTTAATATCCTAAGATGAGAGATGCTATTTCATGGTCATCATTTCACATAGTGAATCACCTCATGAGAATTGTGGCCACACTTCTTTGGAAAATGACAATATGAAAGTATGATCTATGTGTGAAGGTCGAGTGAACTCAAATGCATTTGATGTGGTGTGAAGTTATTCATAATGACTAGATATGAATTTCACCTATGTTCATGGAGTTGTTCCCCATCTTGAAATATTTGCTTTAGCTAAGATTTCATATTTCACCATACCAAGGTTTCTAGGGTTTATTAAAGTTGTGCCATGTCACTATAGTAGAGGTAAAAATAGAAAAAGCTATTAAAATTTTAATGGAAAAAAAGGATACCTAAGATATATAATGAAAATAGAGATTTTTATAAATTGAAAAAGTATATTAAAAAAAAGTTTAACAAAAAAAATTGAATTTTTTTTAATACCTAGAAAAATTAAAAATATTATTTAATATCTTAGGATCATACATGCTATTTCATGGATTCACATAGTGAACACCCTAAGAAGAATTGTGGCCCCACTCCTTTGGAAAATGACAATATTGTATATTTCCTAACTCACCTCGTTGAAAGCAACCTACTTAAAAGGTTTATATTTATAAAAAAGTCTCTCGGATATGTTATGTGATTGATTTAAAAAGGTGTATATTGATTAACAAAATGTTTGGATTATGTTATATGATTGTTGCGAAAACTATTTTTTTTTAAAGTTGCTTCACACTTAAGATTGCGGATCTATTTTTGGTTATTGGTCATCCTTAACCTAGTGATTAGAAGGGATACCTGCAAAGTTAACATAGCTACAAATTTAATGAGTATCTTTGCAATTGGCCTCTTAAATCACTTGAATATACAACACCAAACATTAATATTATAGCATTAATTACAAGATATTACACTAGAATATTATAGCATTAATTACATTAATTTTTTTTTATACAAGTGTCTAGAAAACTGTGCTTAATTAATGTATGACATGTATAGTTTCCAACAACAATTTAAATGCCTCAAAAAGCATGTCCAATCAACACCGAACATCATACAAACTGTATAGTCGAGCAACAGAAGTAAATGCAGCTATATGACCAAGCAATAACCTCATAGGTACAACTGTATGAACACGATCCCACTTCATCTTCCAAGTGACTTTGTCTCTTCATATTCTGAATGACATAGTAAAAGGATGATACAAATTACTCTAAATGAATTTAAAAATAATTTTCACTGGTAAATTTAATAAAAAGTCACATTAAATTTATAACAATAAAGTTAATATCTAGGAAAGTCAATTAGGTCATTTCTACATGCACATACACCAAGCCTATGTAGAATACCTAGTGAGCTATAAAATCTAATAACTAGAACAAATAGTATGCAATCAATAAATCTAATTTCTAAATTCATGTGCAAAGTCCAAGTGAAGTTAATTTTGGAGCAGCAACACAAATCTTGAAGTATCTCCATGTAACAAACAATTTTGGCATTTTGTATACTTCAACTAATAATTTTGGGTTGGGCTGGTTAGTTATACAAATAATGATTGGATTAGATTTTTTTTATGATAGAAAAATTACTTTAAGTTAGGTTAGTTATGCTTTAAACCTAGGTTTAGGTGTAATATGGTCTTCAAAGAAACAACGAATTGTTTCATTATCTTATATATAGACGGAGTATATTGCACGAACATCAATAATATGTAACATTTGAAGCAACTGGGTTGAAAGAGAATTATGGTAGATTTAAAATATGAAAAAAATTATGTCATTATTACTTATTTGATAACATGTCTACAATTTCCATAAATAAAAATCCTCATAGTCACACCAAAAATAGTGAATTCAAATATCATTTCGTAAGAGATTATGATGGAGAAATTTGAAATAAAGTTTCTTAAGAAAGATGACCAACTTGTTGATATCTTCACCAAAGAGAATTTTCATCACATAATAAAGATGCTTAGACTATCTTCATTAAGCATCAACGGGGAGTGGTAATATCATGCTTAGTTTATGTTATTATAAATATGTAATTCCTAGTAGACTATTACTGCATTGACGATAGATTTTAAGGTTGTTAAAGTGTTGGCAGCATTAGTTAGTTAGTCATAATTATCTTTGGAAGATAATTTTATTTAGTCAGAATTAGTGAAAATATATGTATATATATATTTCATAGTTGACAAATTAAGAATATTGAACATTGTTTGTTTTGAAGTTTTATTTCAATATTTATATTGTTTGTTATGTTTTTATATTATTTTCTTTCTTGGATATAATTGTCTCATTATAATTCAACAAGAAACATAAGGAATTGGAACCCAAATGAATATTTTTTTAGCTAATAGGCCATGATCAAAACAAAGATGTCTCTTATAAAGTCCTCGTCAAAGGTGATTCTCTTAAACATGCCCACTTCATTGCAAAAAATACTCAATAATTAAGAATAAGAATAAGCTTCTCTTTGGAGTATAGAATATGGAGATAACCATGAGTTTGGTAAAGGAATCAATATATTAATACACAGCTTGGCCTAGAAATTGAGAATGTTGGAACCAATACAACACAAAATTTTGCAAGTACTTAAGAGGACATAAACAAATTGTGGAGATCTTGCAAATAGACATACCAAGTGAAGTGAGATGATGCTCTTGAAGTGAAACATCCACCATGTTAAGGCCACATATTCTAGTTAACATTTTGCAAGTTTTAGGGGCTGATTTTTGCAAGTTTCAAGAGCTGATCTTTAGTGATGTGTGGATATATTTTAAAGAATGCAATGGTGTTATTAATATATGAGTAAGAAGTTCTCCCTCCATTTGGCCTCCATATTTATGTAGATAAATACATTTCGTTATTTGAAAATGAGGGGAGACTAAATTTCATTTTGTACTAGCTCAAAAGGAGATAGAATGAACTTTTATATTTCCTTGGAATAATGTGATTCCTGATGGGATGAAGCACAGAAATGACCATGGCATGGAGTCATGGTGGGAAGCTTAGATAATGATTCCTAAAAAAATCATTAATATGATGGGTTGCTTGGACGTGTATTGAAACTTCTTATTTATAGAGAAATGGGTAGAAAATATTCTTAGAAAAATGGAGCTTACATTGGAAAATCTCTAAATATGGTGTGAACTATGTGAAAGAGAGTCGACTTAAGAGGGTGCAAAAATTAAAGAATTATTGAACCCTCACTTGGATTGAATACTAACAAAGGAGGAGTGTGAGAGAGGGATAAGGAATTTATATATTTAAAATGCACGTGAACATCACCTTGTGAGATAGCACTTACAACCATTACGCTATCAGTCTTAACCAAACCATTACACTATCAGTCTTAACCAAACCTATGGGAAAATGCTTCCTAATTTGATCATCTACATTCGTTTCTTCTTATCGATGATATTTTCTTATTGATTCAAGTTGCTTTACATACTTTCTCAAAATAATACCAACTAGAGAATATGTTTATATTTAAGAGGAAAGACCATGTGATATGTTGAGGATGAGTGTGTCGATCACAAGAAAGACCATGTGATATGTTGAGGATGAGTGTGTCGATCACAAGAAAGGTTGCGTTGCCAAAGAGGAGGTATTTTCTCCATAAAAATAGTACACTATATGGTTTCACAACTTAGCATATCTAAAATTGTACAAAGAAGTGTTCGCAAAGATGGAGTGATATGCATCCAGCCTTCCATTGAATGTGAGAAAGTTGAAAATAAAACCATAAAACCTTGACTTTTGCTGCAACCACACTTTGTTTATTAATATGTTGAATATAAAACCATAAAACCTTGACTTTTGCTACAACCACACTTTGTTTATTAATATACTTAACTTTCCAAGAAATAAATTTAAAGAAATTCTTGACATAGTTTAATATTTGGCATTAATTACATAATTCCAATAGTCCCCTCAATTATGACCACTTGTTGCTTTAACATTTACAACACTTAGATTCTACATATGAACATCAAAAACATCTTTTTCCAATGGTTTTGAGAACACATCAGCTAATTGTTCTTTTGAATTAGAGGTTTTCAAATATATTTCACCATTATTTAAAGATTCTATAATAAAATGATATCTAATATCTATATGCTTTCTTTGCTGGTGAAAAACATGCTTATTGGACAATGCTATGACTGAGTTGTTGTCACAATAAACTGTAGTTGGTGTTTCTTGTCTTTGTTGAAGATCATTGAAAACTATGCGTAATCATATTGCTTAAAACAAGCTACTATTGTCACTACTGTATACTCGACTTTTATTGATGATAGTGTCATAATGGCCTACTTCTTGGATTCCCATGAAATTATCGTTGAACCAAAATGAAATACATTCTTTGAAGTACTCTTTCCATCATATAGGCTACTTGCAAAGTCACTGTCAGTATATCCAATAAAAGAATATTTTTCAGTGTTTGGGTATAAAATAGCATATCGTTTTGTTCCTGTAATGTATCTCAAAATACTTCTACCAACTTGACAATGCATTTCTTTTGGTGTCTCCATAAAGGTGAATATCAATCTAATTGCAAACACAATGTATAGTCGAGTGGTAATGAGATACATGAGACTACCAACTAATATTTTGAACAATGTAGGATCCACATTTGGATCTTTTTCTTCTTTGCTAATTTTTTGTTCATGTTTCCATAGGTGTGGGTGATGGCTTGCAATTTATCATTCTAAATATTTTCAACAAATCAAATGCATATTTTTTTGTTTGATATATAAAAATTCCATAATGTGACTTATTTACCTCTGTGCTAGGGAAACATTTCGACAATCCTAAATGTGTCTATTTAAATTCCCTTTTCATAGTTTATTTGAGCTGATCTATCATCAAGTCTCTTGTGAAAATCATGTCATCAACATATAAGAAAACAAATAGAACTTTCCTTGTTGATTTAGCTTTGTATAAAGAGTGGACTTGCTACTACTTCTACTAAATCCATCACTGCTTAAATAAGACTCTATGATATTGTACGAGGATGTTGGAGCTTGCTTGATCCCATAAAGAGACTTGAGATTTATTGAACTTGTACACCTTATCCTCATATATTTTTATTTCATATCCTCGTGGTTGTCGCACATAAAATTCTTCTTCTGAAATTCCAATGTAGATTTCAAATCTATTTGGTATACCTTCCATTTGTTTTGAGATTCTAATGATAAAACAACTCATATTATATCTAATCTAGCAAGTAGCTAAAATGTTTCTCCAAAGTCAATTAAAGGTTGCTCTGAATACCTATTCACTACTAGCCTTCCCTTATATTTTTCAAAATTTCCATTTTCATTAAGTTTTGTTTTAGAAACCCATTTCACACTAATGAAATCTGTGTTTGGGAAAGTCTACTAGATCCCATGTATTATTCATCTCTATGGAATCTATTTCTACATTGCTTTAATCCAATGTTCTTCTTTAATTTCTTGTTCAAAGAATTTGAGTTGACATGAGAATAATGCAAAATTTGAATGAACATTTGTTTCTTAAAAATTTTATTGCAGAATTCTATTCCAATATTTGAATTAGAATCATTAATTGTTTGAGAACTAGTAGTAGTTAGATTTCTTGAACCTTATGCCTCTCCATGAATATTATTTCTTGGAGTCCAGCTCATTGAAGTACATCTAAATGATGAATGCACTTGTGAACCTTGTTGTTCACTTTGTTTAAAATGCTCTTCCATTGATTCATCGTCTGCTTGAGCTATTGCTACTACAACGGTTATGGACTTGTGTACACTTTCATTCCATGCCTTTTCTTTTTTAAACTCTATGTCTGCATTGATGATCACTTTCTTGGTTAGTGGATTGTACAACTTGTAATCCTTATATTGGTCACTACACCCAATGAAAATGCATTTCTCACTTCTTTTATTGAATTTATTCCTTAATCGTTTTAGTAACATGAGGATATGCAATGCAAATCATACCTAACCATGCTTCTTGTGACACTTTATTCTTTACACTCTTTGTGGGGGATCTGTTCAAAACATAGACAAAGAAAGCCACTGCTTCTCACCAAAATCATTTTGAAAATTCTTTTCCTTTCAGCATGTTTTTTCCATATTCATTATAGTTCTATTCTTTCTTTCTACTACACCATTTTGTTGAGGTGTATACCTTGCTCTAAGTTATATTTTGATGCCCTGTTGTTTGTAGAATTTAGTAAATTAATTTGTATCATACTAACCTCCTATATCTCATCTTAATACTCTAATATGATAGCCACTATGCTTCTCAACTAAAGATTTGAATTCCTTAAATTTACCAACGGTTTTAGATTTCCTGCCAAGAAAGTACACCCAAGTTTTTTGTAATGTCCCTTAAAATACACCCTAAAAAAAGAAATTTAAGGGTCTTCGTAAGGTCGGAAATTATGTGTTCACATAAATTAGCTTCAATCATTGGTAATTTATTTTATGTTCTCTTTATATTTATTTAACTTAGTTCTTTAGCACTGAGAAGTTTGTGTGCCATTCCTTGTTTGTACTCCTTGTTATGCTGATCGGAAAATAAAATCATAGCATTTGCTCGTTGGGTTAGCTACCATAAGGAACATTATCTTCATGAGGTAGGGTTATTTCCAAAATGTCATATCAATAAATTTTATTATCCATTTAAGAACATAAGAAGTTGGGTTACCCCATATAGTAAACATACATCCACTTACTTATGTAGGATTTATACTCTTATGTAACTAATATATAAGTGTAACAGATAATCATGTAACCTCCTCCTTCATTCTTAAACTATCATAAGTTCATTGTCCAACTATCCCTTGGGGTTATATTAATCATTGATATACTCCTGATATCGTATATAAAAAATAATTTTATGCAAGAGATTAAATCCATCTCTTCAAAGTTATTATGTATTTAGGCTAGTGCGAATCTACTACCACTCTTTTAATAAGGGTTTTATTTCAACAATAGATTTAATATACTTCTTATGAACATTTTCCCATAAGACTTTTATATATTTTAAATGCATCATCCATATTTCAAACTTTATGATTTAGAGTTATGATTGAGGGGATCTTATTCAAATTCTCTCTATCCAATAAATATATAACCCTCATATATATATATATATATATATAGATATTTTTTCTTTTTTCCTAAAACAATGGTGATACCTCTCTTCAACAAAATGCAAAGCTCTTATATATATTGAACACAATATCAATACAATATTAAGTATCAAACCCCTTTTCTTTTAAATATATAAACATGACTCTTCTTTATAAGAAATAATAATCCAATTTCTAATTCTTGTTTTTCAACCCGTATACAACTATTGACTTTCAACATGCATCTTAATAACAAAACATATTTAAAAATTGAATTTCGGTTATGAATATTGCTTTGAACCTATCTTTATCATTGAATTGTGGGTTAAGGGTATCATGAAGTAAAACATGTAAGCTCTCTTAACGAATATTAACAGCTCCTCAATTGATTAAGGAAATAACTGATTTCTCATTGAGAGCTCTTGGAATGGTCCATAACTCCCTCAACGGTTCTCTACCTGGATCTGTGGAACAATTGACACATAGCCAAAAGAAGCTTGATGGAAGCTGGGCTATAGAGACTTCTATTCCCCAAGCTCTCTAACTCAATATCCTTCAGTTTTTACACCATCAATCCAAAGTGAACAAAATTTGGAAGTGCCATACGGAACGGTTGTTTTGGTCTGTCGGACAGAAGTGGATTGCCTCAAGCAAAATCTCAAGCCAGAGTGTGAGCAACATCAATGGTTGGAGGTATGATTATGAAGGCATACATTATTAATTCTTTTCGATTCTTTAAAATTTTATTCCGCATGTAAATAATCGTATTTTTTCTATCAGTTGGTATCAGAGCTTAATTTTATCTCTGCCTTGGTGTTTGGAGTGCCGTGCGTCCATTGAGATTTTATCTCTAGGATCTTATTGAGTTGACTAATGGTGCAAAAGCCATTAGATGTAAATGGGTCTTTAAGACAAACAAAGACTCATTGGGCAACATTGAGAGATACAAGGCCGGACTCGTTGCTAAGGGATTCACTCAAAAAGAAGGAATTGACTACACGGAGACTTTCTCTCCTATATCTAAGAAAGATTCCTTACGCGTTATTATGGAATTAGTAGCTCATTTTGACTTGGAGTTGCATCAGATGGATGTGAAAACGACATTTCTCAATGGAGACATAGAGGAGGAGGTTTACATGAAACAACCTGAAGGATTCCCCTCAAGTGATGGTGAGCATTTGGTTTGCAAGCTCATGAAATCCTTATACGGTTTAAAACAAGCATCCCGCCGATGCTATTTGAAATTTCATAATGTAATTTCTTCTTTCGGTTTTGTAGAAAACATTATGGATCAATGTATATACCTGATAGTTAGTGGGAGTAAAAAAAAATTTCTTGTTTTATATGTGGATGAAATTTTGCTGGCAACCAATGATAAGGGTTTGCTGCATGAGGTGAAAAAAATTCTCTCTAAAAATTTCGATATGAAGGATATGGGTGAGGCATCTTATGTCATTGGCATTAAGATCCATAGAGACAGATTTTGAGGCATCTTGGGTTTGTCTCAGGAAACCTATATTAATAAAATTTTAGATAGATTTCGGATGAAGGATTGTTCACCAATTATAGCTCCTATTGTGAAGGGTGATAGGTTCAGTTTGAAACAATGCCCGAAGAACAACTTTGAAAGGGAAAAAATGAAGAACATTCCATATGCTTCTGCTGTCAGAAGCCTAATGTATGCTCAGGGTTGCACAAGACCTGACATTGCATTTGTTGTGGGAATGTTGGGACGATATTTGAGTAATCCAGGTATAGACCATTGGAGAGCTGCAAAGAAAGTAATGAGGTACCTTCAAGGAACCAAAAACTACATGCTTATGTATAGAGGGTCGGACAATTTGGAAATAATTGGCTACTCAGATTCTGACTTTGTTGGATGTGTTGATTCATGCAAATCAACATCAGGATACGTTTTTATGATGGTCGGTGGAGCTGTATCATGGAGGAGTGCCAAGAAGACCTTGGAGTGCTATGCATCCATTGGGATATTTCTCATGCGTTATATTGTTTAGTTTTCAATACGTCTCTTTTATGATTTGGGAGAGCCATTTTCTTTGCTGCATCCCTTGCTGTGCATATTTCTTTTTCTCAGCCCCGATCTCTTTCAAATCTTTAACTGTTTTCTATGCTGAGTCCTTCCGAATTCATCTGTCTCATTGGAACCTGCATCTTCATCCCAACTAGAACTGGCAATGATGGCGTTGGCTCGTCCTTTCTCACAAACCTGCATTCCTGTTCGAATTCCATACCACCAATGGCCACCAATGCATATTTTGAACTGATGCTGCAGAGTGGTTCATGTTATTGGGTGCATGCAAGGTTCATTTGTGGCCCAATGCCTTTTTGTTCTTAACAAGATTTAGTGTGGGAACATTGCGGAATTTGATCATATATTTATTTATTTTTAATTTATAACTAGTGAGAAGATTTTACCAATGATCAGCATACTGTTTTTGTTTTGTATACCACGATGCGTCCAATCTGAAACCTAAGCCTTGCTTTTGAACAACTACATACAAAAACACCATTTTAATTTGCCCATTAGAATTAGCCAGGATTTAGAGACCTCGAAACTGTAAATTCTTGTGGGAAAAAGAAAGATACAGATAGATTCCAAACTTGGACTCACAGAGGTGTCAGCTCAGGCGAATAGACTGCCTTTCGATCATGTTGCCAGCGATTATTTCTTATACAGTAATTACAATATGATACCTAAATACGTTGAGTTCATAGTAGATTGAACTCTACTATATCCATAGCTGTTACAATTGTGTTGCACAACTATACAAGTTATTGAGATAGTGAAATAATTGACATCAATTGGATGATTTCACAAATCACTTCACATAGGTCACTGATTCTTAACAATTCTAAGCATTCTGGTTGAAGTGGAATTTGGGGTGGATAAACTAATTTTGTTTGAATCTTTATTTCATTCCTGTCTGAATTTATTTTTGTTGAAACTTGATCTTAGCCATGAAGAGATTAGATCCTATACTATTGTTGTTCTTTTGTGACTGTCTCAATTTAAATTATTTGATTGAAGACCGTTCTAACAATGACAGATTGGATCACTGATCCTAATCAATCATATATATATATATATATATATATATATATATATATATATATATATATATATATATATATATATATATATATATATATCATTTGCATGATTAGTATCAAGTTAATTTTAATAAAACAAGGCCAAACTCGTTCACTCGACCAGAATGGTGTCGCAGAAAGAAGAAACCGAACATTATTGGACATGGTGCGGAGTATGCTTAGCAGCTCCAATCTTCCTAAATCCTTGTGAACTGAAGCACTTAAGACAAAAGTGTATATATTAAACCGAGTTCCAACCAAGGCTGTTCCTAAAACGCCATTTGAATTATGGAAAGGTTGGAAACTGAGTTTGTGACATATGCGCGTTTATGGATGCCCGTCATAAGTGAGAATATATAATCCACAAGAGAATAAGCTGGACCCAAGGACCATTAGTGGGTATTTCATTGGATATGCTGAAAGGTCTAAAGGTTACAGATTTTACTGTCCATCTCACGGCACTAGGATTGTGGAATCAAGAAATGCAAAATTTCTTGAAAATGACTTGATCAGTGGGAGCAATCTAACCAGGAACATAGTTTCTGACAAGGATCATTCAGAATATCAACCTTCCACCTCAAGTGATAGATTGGTTATTGTTCACAGCACCCCTCAAGAACAAACAGGTGTTGAACAACGAATTGTTGAAGTTCCACAAGCTGCTGACGACATTCCAGTAGATCAGGTAGTTCAAGAGTTTCCAAGAACTTTTGAACAACAAGTTGAACCACAAACTTCTCGGGAAGATGGTGGTACAACATTAAGAAGATCTACTAGACCAAAGAGATCAACAATTCCTGATGATTATGTTGTGTATCTGCAAGAATCTGATTATAACATTGGAGCCGGAAATTATCTCGAGTCATTTTCACAAGCCATCAATTGCAAAGAATGAGAATTATGGTACGATGCCATGAAGGAACAGATGAATTCTATAAAGAGTAACGAAGTCTGGGATCTTGTTGAGTTTCCTAATGGTGCCAAAGCCATTGGATGTAAATGGGTCTTTAAGACAAAGAAAGACTCATTGGGAAACATTGAGAGATACAAGGCCACACTCGTTGCTAAGGGATTCACTCAGAAAGAAGGAATCGACTACACGGAGACTTTCTCTCCTATATCTAAGAAAGATTCCTTACGTGTTATTATGGCATTAGTAGCTCATTTTGACTTGGAGTTGCATCAAATGGATGTGAAAACGACATTTCTCAATGGAGACATAGAGGAGGAGGTTTACATGAAACAACTTGAACGATTCCCCTCAAGTGATGGTGAGCATTTGGTTTGCAAGCTCATGAAATCCTTATACAATTTAAAACAAGCATCCCACCGATGGTATTTGAAATTTCATAATGTAATTTCTTCTTTCGGTTTTGTAGAAAACATTATGGATCAATGTATATACCTGATAGTTAGTGGGAGTAAAATTTGTTTTCTTGTTTTGTATGTGGATGACATTTTGCTTGCAACCAACGATAAGGGTTTGCTGCATGAGGTGAAACAATTTCTCTCTAAAAATTTCGATATGAAGGATATGGGTGAGGCATCTTATGTCATTGGCATTAAGATCCATAGAGACAGATTTCGAGGCATCTTGGGTCTATCTCATGAAACCTATATTAATAAAATTTTAGAGAGATTTCAGATGAAGGATTGTTCACCAAGTATAGCTCCTATTGTGAAGGGTGATAGGTTCAATTTGAACCAATGCCCAAAGAACAACTTTGAAAGGGAACAAATGAAGAACATTCCATATGCTTCTGCTGTCAGAAGCCTAATGTATGCTTAGGTCTGCACAAGACCTGACTTTGCATTTGTTGTGGGAATGTTGGGACGATATTTGAGTAATCTAGGTATAGACGACTGGAGAGATGCAAAGAAAGTAATGAGGTACCTTCAAGGAACCAAAAACTACATGCTTATGTGTAGACGGACGGACAATTTGGAAATAATTGGCTACTCAGATTCTGACTTTGCTGGATGTGTTGATTCATGCAAATCAATATCAGGATACATTTTTATGATGGTCGGTGGAGCTGTATCATGGAGGAGTGCAAAGCAGACCTTGATTGCCACTTCCACTATGGAAGCCGAGTTCGTCTCCTGTTTTGAGGCTACTTTACATGGTGTATGGCTTAAGAGTTTCATTTTCGGGCTTAGAATTATGGATTCTATCTCTAAGCCATTAAGAATGTATTGCGAGAATTCAACAGCTGTTTTTATGGCTAAAAACAAAAAAAGTGGTAGTCGAAATAAACACATCGACATTAAGTATTTAGCTATAAGGGAACGTATTAAAGAAAAGAAAGTGGTCATTGAGCATATCGGCACTGAGTTGATGATCGTTGATCCTTTGACTAAGGGCATGCCACCATTTAAATTCAAGGATCATGTATTGAATATGGGACTTGATTCCATTATGTAGTTTCTCATTGTATGGACAATGTTATTTTAATGAAATTCTTAATTATTGTGATGTTTTTCTCATACTTATGTGCACCTTAATTTAATTGAGAGAATTCATCCATATAGGACCAAGAATAAACATAAGGTTTATTCATTAAGAAATTATTGCCACATAAATTCTCATAGAAATAAATACATAGTAATACATGGAAGATAATACTCGTCTTACGAGGACTTATCGCCATGATTCATGTATCTATTTTTTAATATAGATTATCAATGGGTTTTAATATGAGACATTAAGTTTGGAAGTATGGACCAAGTGGGAGAATGTAAGCTCCCTTAACGAATATTAACAGCTCCTCAACTTATTAAGGAAATAACTGATTTCTCGTTGAGAGCTCCTGGAATGGTCCATAACTCCCTCAACGGTTCTCTACCTTGACCTGTGGAACAATTGACACATAGCCAAAAGAAGCTTGATGGAAGCTGGGCTATAAAGACTTCTGTTTGGTCCCCAAGCTCTCTAACTCAATCTCCTTCAGTTTTTACACCATCAATCCAGAGTGAGCAGAGTTTGGAAGTGCCATACAGAACGGTTGTTTTGGTCTATAGGACAGAAGAGGTATCGGACAAAAGTGGATTGCCTCAAGCAAAATCTCAAGCCAGAGTGTGAGCAACATCAATGGCTAGAGGTATGATTATGACGACATACATTATTAATTCTTTTCGATTCTTTAAAAGTTTATTCCACATGTAAAGAATCGTATTTTTTTATTGAAATTGCGGGTTAAGGGTATCATGAAGTAAAACATCGATGGGAAAAAGTATCGAGTGCGTATAATGCTCATTCAATAGGATGACATGCAGCCAATAGGAAAACTAACACATCACGTGTGACGCGCAGACCAAGCAAAATGCAGAGCTTCTAACGAAATTAACACATTGTCCATGCAGAGTTATCACGTTCCTTAACACATTGTCCACATAGATATAATAACACGCTAAGCAAGTTTTAAGGGCTAAGCCAGTATATGGGAGGAAACTGAAGCTTACCTACCACTTTCACAAGGATAAATCAGTGAAACTGGGTTGACCTACTACAGATTCTGCAACCTATAACTCCATTATTCACGTGAGAAGGATCGCTAACTTGGGTCAGGCGAAGAGCTGTCAAGTATGGAAACATTGATGAAAAACATGTTGAATACGATCGAGGCTTGTTGTATTTATACAAAATGAGTACTCTTAGTACATTTAAAATGAAATGGACAACAATCGTTTGGTCTTTGTTTATGTTTGCAGAGTAATCTGGTAGACCATGCAAATCTAAACTAAGATGAATCATAATGGAAGGCAATAGAAAAAATAAGAAGGCTTTGGCCAAAAACAATTTTTGACAGAGCTGAGCGATTCGTCCTAGCGTTCAGGAAATGCTTATAATGTTATTTCAAAATAATGCCAACACCTGGAAATGCCCAAATCACAATGTAAATATACAGAGTTTATAAATGTAACTTGGTCATATGTTTACGTGCTCAAACAGGACTTATGTTGACTTATTTAGATCCACGTTATGCATAGTCATTTTACAACAATTTGTTTGACTACACATCATAACCAGCAATCTCATGCAAAACAACAATAGTTAATCCACGCAAACAAAAATTCCTTCTAAGAATCCATGCGAATCTACCTACTTTAAATGTATATCCCAAACTCTTAAAATGAAGAGTCTTGAACTCATTTAATATTTATTGGGCAGACAATAAATAACGATTTAGTCTAGTTTTTATGATAATCAATACAAATATAATGATTTATATAATTTCATATGTGGATTCCATGTACACTGCATATTTAAGCATCACCATTATCCAGAAGGAAGCGACAATAACTTAGCCAAAATAACTATTGGCCAATAGACAATACATACATCCATCATTGTAAAACACACGGTGAAACTATACCATGCTCAAATAACCCGATATATATTACAAATCGAAATTGTTTCTATCATTAATAAACATATGCAAACTAAATTTTACTTACTAAAAAGAATGAAGGGGAATAAACACTTATCTTTAGCAATTACTTCATAATTTTTCTCTAATCAATCTTCTTTGTCTTCCCATGAGTCCTTCGCTTTCGAAGATTCCCCCTTTTATGAGCACCTTAGTTCCTTCTTTGTAGCAAATGTTATTTTCTATACTTTTTCTTCTCACCATAAGTTCTTGTTTGAAATTTAACTTATTTAATTAATTTTAACTAATCAACTTGTACATATTCAATATTTAATTAATTAGTTAACTTATATTTCACTTAGCTAACTTTAACTTAGTTAGCTTTAAGATAAATAACTTATCTTAATTGTAATTTCACCAAATTATCTCTTTAGCTTTATATTTAATTAAATTTTATATTAGTATATATTTACTTAATTATATTAATAGACTAAATATTTGAACTTATTTTTAACTTCCAACTTATTGTAATATCCTGAATTTTGACTGACTATTTTTGATGCTATATACTAGGCTTAAGCCCCAACACATAGGATTTATTTTTTTATATTGGGCATAAGCCCTAGTACACATGATTCATTTCTTTTATAGAATTACATATTGGGCGTGGACCTGGATTGATGCATACTATTGTTATATACTGGATAGAAAGCCCCAATGTATTGATTTATGTTTTATTATGAGATTGGGTAGAAACCCTAATATACTGAGATGATGTTTTGTTACATACTGTGCAGAGTTATGGTTTACATGATTGAGTTGTATGATGTGTTGAGCATGGACTCGAGAAGACACAGATGACCTATGTACTGGGCATAAGCCCCGATGTACCTGGAGGATTTATTATGTACTGGGCGTAAGCACCGATGTACATAGAGTGTTGGGCATAAGCTCTGGAGCACTCCAAGCTTGATAAAGAATACTTGATCCGAGGCCATTTGTACGTTCTAGATGTGCTTCACAACCACATTCTAGTACGAGTGTTGAGCGAGAATCCTATGGAATTGCACTAGCGTAACTCCCATGTGGGAGTGTTGAGTTAAAGATCTAAAGAGCACCCGAGGTTACTTGATCTTCAAAGTGTTGAGTTGAGAAGACTCTGAATGGCACTTCTATTCATCACATTTATTTAATTGGTTAAATGAATCATCTTCTATCTATCATCAAGGACTGTGGGAACTACCATGTTAAACAACGGAATCCAACATGCAAGAGGGACCTAGAGGCACCTAACCTAGCCAACTATCCAAGCTTACCAAAAGACCTTGCCCAAAGAGTTGGACCTTGTACTTAATATTTATCAAAGAATTATTATGATATGTACATAATTAAATCAAAGAGTTATCATATTTTAATTATTGAATAATCAAATTGATTATTTATAAAAGAAAAGATTACTTATGTAAATAGCATGCATAAAGGTTATGCATAAGATATTTCTCATATTATTATTATTAGTATTATTATTATTTGTGGTCTAACTTAAAGATACCTCTAATTGTAACAAAGTAAAGGTCCTAGATAAACTAGGAGTGAATAATTAGTAAAATATCTTTCATAAATATTATAATTCAATTTAAATTAAAAGTTGAAATATTATTATTTAAACTCAACATCTATATTCCAAACAAACTCACCTATATAAAGAAGGGAAGATCTCAAGAGAGGGATCATCTTTCCTACTATCATTCTCTTATCGTAGTAGAAGAGAATTATTCTACAGAACTGAAGAAGCTTACTATTTTCCTAGATCTAATCAACACCCCATCCTAGGTCCTCTACTTCTCTTATTGCATGTTGGAACCAACTCAGGGGGATCTAGTTAGAACCAGGAATGGTCTAAGGGTCATGGTTGGGAGGAACATGGTAGTCCCAAGGTTATTCAGTTAAAAATCATCCTACATGTAAGCTAGGTCAATACATTTTCCATTAACTAGTGTTTGCATGTGCATATTCTGCAAGGGAAGGGAAAGCTTCAAGAATCAGGTATGAACTACAATTTTTCCATAGAGTTCAATTAGATTTAGATGTTAAAGTAGGAAATACTATACATCGTTCAGGTTTCTTGTACATTATAATTTTTATTTCCTTTTTATGGAGAAAGGGCCAAATGGCATGGGCTCCCAGGGTTTAAACTTTAGGTTTAAAAATTATTTATTATTTCTGTTGAATTTAAACATCTGCCCTAAATGTTACAAGGATCTAGCAGGGCTAGCCTAGCTAGCATGTTCTAGATAGCCATATCAATAAAATCACTAGTATCAAACTTCCATTAAATATTATTGATGCCTGAACTACTATTCTTTATAAAAACCAAAATCGGGTTTCCCAAACCCTTACACTGTACATTTAAATTATTTAAGCATGAGAAAGCTAGGGTTTAGTCCTTTTTCTTACCAAGCTTACAATCTATCAAGATTTAAAAGCTAGCATTCAGATTTACAAAACAGGACCCACGAAAATCTTCACAAAATCGACGTAGTCAAACTCAGTTCCTTTCATTTATTATTTTAAAGAAACAAACAAAATAACTCAGGGAAAGGCTTCAAAACTATCCATGAACATAGAACACTTAGGATCGATGGTATAATTAACAAACAAACGAAGCATTGGAACTATGCATACAATTCCAGGCAAACAATTACAGCACGATTTTCCTACTTAGGGTCTCAGTATTTTTCGTTTCTTCTTATCAAAGAAAATCAATCTTAACTTGGACAAAACCAAATATTACAACATAATAATCAAAACGTAGGATACAACTTCTCATTTAAATAAACATTCGTCCATTAAAATAAAAATCAAACCACGAAAGCTACAAAGAATTAAAGCCATCAAATTGGACAGAGACCATCAAAAGGCCTAACGCATGCATTTAACAGAGCTACGCTCTCAACACCTTTCTCATCTAATTTCAGTAGAAATTTCATCACGCCAAAGCTAAAACGCAGGGCCATTACACTTTAGAAGATACCAAAAAAATTCCAGGTCAATCTTTCTGTCAGTAAAATGATTTTTATCCACATAGACTAAAACCCTACGCGTAATCAATAAAATGAAACTTACAGAGGTACCTAAAATCGACAAAAGCATTTGTTAGAAAACCTCAGTGACATCTCATTCTTAGAAGGGCATACTCAGTAAAAAACTCGAATAAAATCCCAACACCAATATTACATTCAAACCCCAAAACAAAACGCTGTGGGTATTTCTTACCAAAGCTTTAAGTACTTTTACAAGAGCTATACATTCAATCTTTACACAGTAGTGAAAATAAAATCGTCAAGGGTTTATCCCATTGTCTATCAAAAAAATAAAACATCATAGACATTTACCAACAGGTTCAAAATCCCGAACAGTCCAAATT
Source organism: Larix kaempferi (assembly GCA_027924585.1). Taxonomy (NCBI): domain Eukaryota; kingdom Viridiplantae; phylum Streptophyta; class Pinopsida; order Pinales; family Pinaceae; genus Larix; species Larix kaempferi. Next base: position 56,948,960 of record BSBM01000372.1, on the reverse strand, counting down.
GACTTCTTCATAGTCGTTTTCCTCTCAGTTACTGACCAGACCATAAACGACCCAATAGAACTTCGAAATTAGTTATAATAATACCAAAGGACCCAATGAAGTTACATTTTAAAGAGCTCAAAGCTACAGATCTTGCAGTCATAGTTGCGACAGGAAGGAGCAAAGATTAGGAGGACCTGTGATTACCAGAGTTACGCCAAAACCCAAATCTTCCTGTCACTTGTTAGAACCCAATGCAAAGGATACCAATACCTGCAAACCTATCAATGAAATCATAAGAGCCACAAGTTAAATAGAGGTAAAACAATCACCTACAGAAATAATAGTGAAGAACCCTTTTAGTGATTACCTGTTATTTAATCATAGCGTCCTCCATTACCACGTAGGGATAGCTACGACTGCACTGACCATGAGCATAGCTCAGTTCAGAGCATAGTCGAAACCAGATGTAGCATGAAGTTTTTTTCCCAAACCAAAACCTAAAATTACCACACTGTCGTTTTAGACCAAATCTTAAACCCTCCTTCCAGCTGGAAAATGAACCATGTGAAGATCACTTGGGTGGCATTTAAAGCTACAACCAACATCCACTAGCACTTCAATATTTATCCAAATGATATAGTTAGGGTCGTGGTAGTGTAACCCCCTAGTTGTTATTTCATGGCATATTCAAAAGATATTCCTTAGACCTTGTTGTCCGCCGAGATGCACACCGACAGCATAAGACTTTCGAAAGTTGTCTCCCTCACTGGAAGTGGGGAGAGGTGTCGCCTTGGGGGAAAGCAATGAACAAGGTACTCTCACCTAAATCTCAGCTCCTCCATTTAGGCTAACTCCTAACGAAGCCAAGGGGGGTATTCCATACAAAGAGTTAACTATGGTTCAATGTTTAAGTGTTTTAATTGTGTTGTGATGTGGACGGGTGTTGTTTATGAGTTTTTTTTTAAGATGAGAGACACAATAACACTTTGAATAAGACCAACATAGTGCAATCCACATTGCAAGATAAAGATCACAACATAATATGAAGACTTAAAAAATTAAATTGCATCCACAATATGATTCAAACAATATTGATCAATAATTCGAAATTAGGTAATACATGTAAGTTTTGAGGACCAGTGCCAAATGGAGTCAACAGATATAGTGCTTCGGGATGCTGAAAAATGAGTCTCAATCGTATCTATTTGTGAGATCGTTTTGCAATTTACCTTGGTAAATTAAAATTTTTAATGGTTTTGATTATTAGGGCTAGAAGAAACAAGGGTAAAGCATCCAACCGGAAAGTATACCTTTAAGTGGCTCCCCTTTGATGGTAAGTCAAGACCGTCCAGATTTCGAAGGGATAGGTGTCCAATGATTTAAACCACCCCTCATGTCTGAGAACGGTATGTTTCTTGGCCCCACCAGGTTTAGGATATTTTGCCTCCCACTTAAAATTTTCTCGAAACAACGCCGACACGTTGGTTGGGGTAAAGTTTTATTAAGTTATCACTTATGAGATTAACAAGTCCAACACCTTTCTAATTACTATCCCAACCCTTTCAGGTTGGCAGAGCATACGGGTGTTAGATGGCAACCAAGATAAATTGTTATGGGACTATAAGTTGGAATGTTTTAATTGTTGTTTAAGCACATAGTTCAACTCTCCCATAGAGAGTGCTCTTGAATTTTTCTTATGACAAGGTTCAAGAGACTTATCTAATCTAATATGCCTAATGCAGGGGGAAAAGATGCACACTAAAATGATCTTCGACAGAGAGTGCTCTTGACTTGGATTATGACAAGTTCAAGAGACTTTGTTTGTTTATTAGAATAGAGGTAGTCTTGCATAAAGAAAAGTGCATCTTTAGAATTAAAATAGTTGAACAATAATGATAGCAAAGCACGCTTTCTAAGGCCAAGTTTAACCACTAATCTAAGAAATAAACAACAAGTGGGGTCAACCTCCGAACAAGGATGACCACTAGAACCACCCGTCCCTGAGAAATTTCAGCTAGTTGAGTTTCGACGAGGAGTCTAATGGGGAAAGAGAAGTAACCACAAAACTATGTGGCCCTGCCCTTGGGATGAAATCCCAAGGATATTATCTCAATTCAAGATTTGGAAGAGAACTAATCTAAGTACAAAAAGTAAAATTTAATCTAAGAACTTGAAATGAATCTAACTAAATCATGCATGAACAAACTTCCCCAAATGGGAAAGGAGAAATTAAGTGTGGGAGGCACTATCCCACCTAGCCTTTTTATTACTTGGGTTACAATTGCCTTAGGAAAATCCTCGAAAGGTCTTTTTGAAGAAGAGAACAAGGGGGATTCCAAGAAGGTGGTTCACCATTATTGGTGGATGGAAGCTAAAAAAATTGTTTTTCGAACCCTCGATCGAGGTATTTTCAAGCCCTCAATCGAGGTTTTAAAAGCTTGATCGAGGGTTTTAAAAGCTCGATCGAGGGTTTTAAAATACCTCGATCGAGGGTTTTAAAATCTCAATCGAGGGTTTTAAAACCCTCGATCAAACTTTTGAAAAGCTCGCAAAAGCTCGATCTAGCTTTTGAAAAACATAAAAAGGCTCATTTTAGGCCCTCAATCAAGGGTTTTAAAATACCTCGATCGAGGTCTTGTTAAACCCTCGATCGAGGTGTTGTTAAACCCTCGATCGAGGTATTTAGCTCGATCGAGGGCTTAAAAAACAGGCCGAGAGCCCTTTTCACTGCAGAATGAAAGTTTTGTCTTCCTTCCACAGAGTTAAACCATGTCATTAAATGCTCATTAATGAGCGGACTTGATACCATTGGATTCGTCAACGAATCCTCTATCCAAATATATAAAATTTACGAAATTTTTATCTTCATATGTCTATTGTTTTTAAATTTCTACTAAAACTTGCCCTAAAAAACCATGTCGACAACTTCGATTGAGCTCAAATATAAATCCACAACATTCAAAATACACATCCAAAAGATTTGAAAAAATACACAAGCCCCAGATAAACGCGTCCTCTTTAAAAGGGTATTTTTAGTTTTGCAAATTATGTAAAAAATCAAAATATTTCGTGCACGCACACACATGTGTGCAAAATGCAACTTAAATATTCATTGGTAAGTTTCAAAAAGTAATAATAAATATAATTTTTCGAGAAAAATTAAAAGAAAAATATGCAAGCCCCAATGCACTCTGTCTAGATCATGTTCACATATTTCATTTTTTAAAATTATTACTTTAACATTAATTTATTGTGCACACATACAAACTACTTGTTAATTGCTCTTCAAATTTTTAAGTACACACGTTTCATTAAATGAAAATTCGACACGATATATGGAATTGGTATATTTCGAAAAAAATATCATTGGAAAGCCAACATAATTATCTACATTTCGTTTTTCAACCGCATGTCAAAATTCATGTGGCAAGTATGAGTTTCGAGGGCTTCAATTTAATACATGGGTAAAATTTCTGTTTTTCACCATCATATTTGGCCAAAAAGAGTTACCCATCTTCATGGAATCACCCACAACTTACTGAAGCAAAATTTGTAAGCCCTTAATGGCTTTTACAAAGGAGAATGGTTTTGGATTTCTGATTTGGTTTAAGTCTTCTCCTTGATTATAATCTTTATCTTTTTTGAGTCTTGTCTCCACAAGAATTTTTATTTTTCAAAGAGACCTACACAAGCTTAGTAAATGCTCAACAATGCACCCATTAGCATTAGAAAAATAAAATAAACTTTGAAACTAGCTAAGTCTAAGCTTGCAAAATGAGATCTAAAGTATAAAATAGCATGAGATTCAATTTCAAATTTATTAAAAAGTGAAAACGGACCAGCAAACAAACAAATATTATAAATGCTAGAAACGAGATCTAACTATGTCAAACGCTTAAAAATTTTTACTTTTTCTTTTTTAAGACAAAACTGGTATGGGAAAAGAAACTAACTATTAACTTATCAAAGCATGAAATCTACACACTAACCAATACTTAACACTCTTTTTGTTTGTTTTGTAATTTCTAGGGCCACTCGAGGAGAATAGACGAAAGAGGGATGGAGGAGCCAGAAAAGAAGGGAGAAGATATAGCAAGGTAGGAAAGGCCAAAAATGAAAGGGCAAGGAGAGGGAGAAATAATGGAAGAGCGAATGAGGGAAAGAGGCAAAACGAGAGCAAGGAGGTAGGGAAAAAGATGGAGAAAAGGAAAGGAGAGAAGGCAAAGACGAGAGCAAGGAGAGATCTAGGGTGAGAGGAAATGGGCTAGCAGATCAAGATAAACGAGTCAAGGAGAAAGAGGAGGGCTTGAAGAGATAAGCCTAAGGTAACCCAAGTAACCATTTTGAATGATGATTTTTTGTTGATGGAGAGAAGCAAACTCCTAGCTTCAAGTGCAATCTTAAGATTTTGTCTTTGGGAGGCTTCCTGAAAACACAAATGTTAGGGAAAAATACTGACGGAGAGGAGGGAGAGGCAACCGAGTTCACCTCCACTCTATCTTTTGGATACCTGCACACATGCAACACTTATACAAACAAACTAGATCATGCTTAGTGTATTAGACTAAATCGAAATAAAAGACAAATGAGTATTATCGACTACAGTTTGTGCTCTTAAAACAAATCTAGCCTAAAACCAACAAATAACTTGGACCATCAAATATTTGTTCTTTGCTCTTAAGAAAGAGATCTAAGCTAAACAATGATTAAGCATGAAATAATATAAATGAAACAAGGACACGTATCACCTCAATGATGGAAAGATTTGCTCACAAACATATAGTGCACACCATAGGCCTCCAAAGCCAACTTTATTTCCAATGTGTTGGAATAGCCACAACCTTTACAATATCAGCAGAGTAAGTTTACAACAAAAAGTCCATGTGAAGAGAGCCCAAATGGCTTCTCTTTATAGCAGACTAGACTCACCTAAAACCTAAGTAAAATTGGCATGGGGAGGAGCCAATGGCACTAGTTACAATTCGAATTCCAAGTCTAAATCCCAATCAATACCAAGTTAAGCCAAGCTTTGGAGCTAATTCCACCAACAAGCTCGAGTTGGGAGCTTATGTGGATGGGGAGGTGGCCTCCACCTACGCAAGGCGCCCCCCATCTCAACTTTGGAAACTTCACCATCAAATAATGAAATGCCAAGTGTAAAACGCATGAGACTTCAAGAGATTGACGTGAGGATGTGGTAGGTCAATTGTGAGTTGCTTTGAATGCTAACTCGAATTTGCAAGGGAGACAAGTCCTAGTGGTTGCTTATTTTTAGGAGGGCACCCACTTTATAATAAATGCAACTCAAACTTGAATCTCTTTTCATTAAATAACTCATCCACGTCACCAAATCAAATTTCTATTGAAGGGAGGCGAATTTGCTTGAAGGAGATCTCTTGTAGTGACTGTACAGTTGACTGGAGTTGATTGGAGATGACTGGAATCCTCATTAATGCCCAGTGCCATGTCAATTAGCGTTTTATTTTAATCCATTTGGATTATTTTGGAGAGATTTGGATTATCTCCAAACATTAAATTTTGTATATTTTAATTAATAATTTCTCTGTAAATGGCTTTTTTTGAGAAATTATTAATTATGAAGCTGAATTGACATTCGAAACTTATGATAAACTGGTCTGGGGATCATGAATTAATTTTGGCTTAAGGTTGAAGCCTTCAATCACTGAATTCGGATCCCGGATGACTGACATATTACAAATTGAAATTTTTCCATTTAAACTATGGAAAAATTTATTAAAATTTAAAAAATAAATAAAAACCCAGAACCAGAGGACCCGGTAAAATTTTTTTGAAATTTTTTCTAAGGATTCTAGGGACCTAGGACATGACTAAAACCTATTCTAATAGTGTCTAGTAGGCTTATATACATCAGTTGGACTCTAATAACCCCCATGGCTAAAATTTTCAAAATCGGGCATTCCAGTTTTGGAGGAAGCGGGAGAAAACCTCATCGATTATAGCTCGGCTATAGGAAAAGTATAATTGACAAGGGGAAAAACTCCCTGGAATACCTTAGTTGCTTAATCTAGTCATGGGGAACCGAGCCACTCAAAATCTTACTAGCACACTTTATTACAAACCCCATGGGGCCATGGTCATGTTGACTGAAAAACAAAATTGACTAGCCAAAATTGGCTAGGCACAAATGATGGATCATCTGATACACTGGAGTACAAACATTCATAATGTTTTTCAAATGGTGTCTCTTCAGATAATCTAACTATGGTACAAAATAGGTGATAATAGACCTTTTTCAATTCATAAAACTAGGATCTTTCTAGGAAGTGGAACTAGGTAGTTTAGTGAAGAGCTCCTTTTTTTATATGCCTACAAAACACGACCCAAGTAGTTCCTTAGCCAAGATTACTAAGTAAGCCCGGGATAGTCCAAGTACTCACCCCTTACCTCTCGGCAGCTTCGCCGATAGCATGACTACCAACACAAAGACCCCAGAAGTACTCATACTCTTCTCATAAAAGTCCATCAAGCCTGAGTTAATGATATAAACAAGTTCAACACTTAAATGAAACCAAGCAAGCATTAGAGCTAAAGAAACGAAGTAATTAAAGAAGAACATTAAAGTTTTACACTAGTATTAAATTGGCCATCTAGACCTTAAATGTTTGTGCTTATATTTCAGATTTCCTTACTTCATCGCTTTTGCAGAAAAAACATACGATATAAGACCAACTTTCATAAAACATAGTTTCTCATTTCTTCAACAAAGACTGATATAACTTCCCAGTACTGAAGTTAATTTGCTATATATTACTTGTTAGGAAAATGTTAGCAGTAACGAAAAAATTTAAAATTTTAATGTTTTTAGGGACATTACAAGTAGTATCAGAGTGCAGCTACAATACTAAGTGACCTATTGGGCTCATTGCAACAAAAACACCCGATGCAGATACTTATAAGTCAAAACCATACATTTATGATTTTCTTTTATATGTGTATATGAACTAACAGATTTATGTTCTTAACATTGATACGACATTGTAGGTACAATCACAGTCTGAGTATGAATATAGAAAAAGACTACAGCATACATGGAAATTTGAACTCTCCACCATGAGAGCAAGAGATCGTGGTGGAATTAAACTCAGATCTAATGAAATCAATACAGCAGTTACAAAATGAGTTCTATAGTTTCAAGGATGATAATATGCAGGAAAGACGAGAACAACAAGCCATAAATGAAGCTCTACTTCACAGCTTAATAGGGGCAAGGTCCCATGGACAGTCCACCCAATCAGCCAACAAAACCAAGGAAAACAACTGTGACACAAAAAGATCCATCAACCCTAAAGAGGATATGCATAAAGAACACATACCTGATTACATGGAAGAAGACTGTAAAATCTCCTCCAATGAGAATGACTCACCTTCCCTTTGCAAGAAAAGGAGGAAGAATGATGACAGTTTATAAGGATATTTCAGTAAAATCAAAGCCCCAACCTATGACAGAGAGATAAATACCGGGGAGAAAGATGAGGAGTGGTTGTTAGGGATGAACAAGTATTTCAAATTCCACAACTATTCCAGTGAAATGCAAGCCCGACTGGCCATTCACAACTTAGATGGTAAAGCGACCAGATGGTGGAGAGACTTGAAACACACCAAAGGGAAGCAAGTAAGAGACATAAAATGGAATGCTTTTAGCAAATTGTTTCAATACAAGTACATGTTTGAAAGATCTTTGACAAAAAGATCAAAGAATTTCATGAACTAAAAATGGGCTCCCTAACTATGGAAGCTTCCATCAACAGATTTCTGGATCTACTGCATTATGTTCCTTATATAAAGGATGAAAAAGTCAAGATACAACAATTATTGGGATTCCTACCACCAAATTTTAGAGAGAAGATCGAATTTGATATGCCAAAAACCCTAGACGTGACTTTACACAAGGCAAGACTCTGCTATGAACATGGAAAACCAAGAAATGATAACATAAACAGAAACAAAGACAGGTTCAGAACCTTTTCAGACAACCGAAGACTAGGTTTTAGACCACCACCTTACCGGAAATAAAACAATAGCTTCCCTCCCAACAGAGACTTCAACCGACCTCATGCACGGCCAAATGCACCCCCACCACATGTCAACAGACCAACTTTCAACAAAGGAGCAAAAGATGCCCCACCAACCATTACTTGTCTGAAATTCCAAGGGCCCCACTACTTTAGAGATTGCCCCAACAAGACGGATGGAGTTTTACACAATGTCCAAGCAAACCCAACCGTAGGGGACATGGAAAGAAAACCAATAATTTATGTCGCACTTGATGGCCGACAAGTAGATCACCAGGCCACTATGGTTGAAATTGAGGGTAAGATCTCAAACACAGCCATTTCAGTTTTAATAGATCCCGGTGCATGCCGAAGTTATGTCTCCCCTAATATATTAAATACTTGTAAGTTAAACCGAGAGAGTCACGAGAAACCGTGGCTGGTACAACTAGCCACCATTACCAAGCAGAAAGTCTCCGAACTAGTTAGAACACGTGAAATAGATTTAAACGGATTCCCAACCAAGGTAGAGTTCAATATCTTACCACTAGGGTCTTATGACGTACTAATAGGAATGGATTGGTTAGAGGAACATCATGCCCTACTTGACTGCTTGAACAAATCAATACTATGCACAGATAACCAAGAGAATCAGAAAATCATTCAAGGTGTCCCTAAGAAAGTTTCCGTAAGGCCGATATCTGCCTTACAAGCAAAGAAATGTGTAAGAAAGGGTTGTAAACTCTTTGCAGTCTACATTCAAACCGTAGAAGCAGATAGGGAACAAAATATTGAAAACTTCCCAGTCCTTGTAGAATTCAAGGATGTATTTCCCAAGGAAATACTTGGGCTACCACCCAAATGAGACCTAGACTTCTCCATAGAGCTAACACCCGGATCCATACCAGTTTCCAAATCCCCTTACTGCATGAGTCCACCCGCATTGGTGGAACTCAAGCTTCAGGTACAAGAGTTGATCAAGAAATGTTATATCCGACCAAGTGTGTCTCCCTAGGGAGCACCAATACTCTTCGTCAAAAATAAGGACGAGATGATGCGGATGTGCATTGATTACCGCCAACTCAACAAGTTGACTATCAAGAACCATTACCCACTCCCTAGAATTGATGACTTGTTTGATCAAGTTAGGGGTGGGAAGATCTTCTCAAAGATCGACTTACGATCTGGACATCATCAGGTGAGAATCCATGACGAAGACATCAATAAGACCGCATTTTGAACTCGGTACGACCATTACGAGTTTGTTGTAATGCCTTTTGGTTTGACTAATGCACCTACCAACTTTATGTGCATAATGAACAACATCTTTAGTAAATACCTAGACAAGTTCGTGCCAGTCTTCATTGGGGACATTCTGATTCACTCCAAGAATGAAGAAGAACATGACGAGCACCTCCGAATAGTATTACAAATACTACGAGAACACCAATTGTATGCTAAGTTTAGCAAGTGTGATTTCTACAAACCACAGATACAGTACCTAGGTCACATCATTTCAGAGAAGGGGATAGAAGTCGATTCTGAGAAGATTAAAGCCATATAGGAATGGCCTACCCCCACATGCATAACCGACATAAGATCATTCTTAGGGTTATCCAGGTACTACCGAAAGTTCATTGAGATATTCTCGTGAATTGCTTGTCCTATGATAGCCTTGCAGAAGAAGACAACCAAATTTCTTTGGACAAAAAAATGCGAGGAAAGTTTCCAAAAGCTAAAGCAACTTTTGACTAGTGCACCCATCCTATGGATTGCTGACCCTGATGGGGACTTCGTGGTTTGCACAGATGCAAGCAAGGAAGGGATCGGTGGAGTCCTTATTCAAAATGACTTTGCTATATTCTATGAGTCAAGGAAGTTGAAGAAACATGAACAAAACTACCCCACACACGATCTTGAACTAGCCGCTATTATCCACGCCTTGAATATGTGGAGGCAGTACCTTATGGGAAAGAAGTTCCTATTAAAGACGGACAAAGTGAGTCTGAAGTACGTATTTGACCAACCTGACCTAAACGCCAGACACGCCAGGTGGCTAGCTTTCCTTAGTGACTACCACTTCGAGCTAAAGCACATAAATGGAAAGGAGAACAAGATCGCTGATGCTTTAAGACGACGGTCTCATATGTTATATGAAGTGACCGTGAGTCAAACTAACTCAGATTTTCACCACAAGATTAGAATGGCATGTCGGAGTGACCGATTCTATGTCGAGATCCTTAAAAAGATTGAAGAGGATAGGTTATTCCAACAACAAGAGGAGTATAAGGTAGACGAGTCGGGACTGTTGTGGTCAAAAGAGAGACTTTATGTTCCAGAAAGCAGGGACATCAGACCCAACATTCTCACAGAGTTCCATCAGAAACCCTATTCAGGGCATCCGGGATATCAAAAGATGATATCAGTAGTAAAGAAACACTTCTTTTGGCCTAAACTAAAAGCCAACATAGATTTATTTATTGCTAAGTGCAAGGAGTGTCAGCTGGTTAAGGTAGAACACCAACACCCTTCGGGACTACTACAACCATTACCCATTCCAGAGTGGAAGTGGGAGGTCATCAGTATCAATTTCATTATGGGTTTACCTAAAAGTAAGAGGCAGAATGACTCCATCTTTGTAGTAGTAGACAAGTTATACAAAGAAGCACATTTTATACTAGTGAAGTCTACCTACAAAGCTATTCACATCGCAGACATATTCCTAAAGGAGATATTTTGATTGCATGGGATACCCAAGGCAATAATTTTCGATCAAGACACGAAGTTCACTAGCAACTTCTGGAGGGCATTGTTCTCCGGTTTGGAGACACAACTACAGTTCAGTACCGCGTACCATTCCCAAACCGACGGACATATAGAATGAATAAACCAAATACTTGAGGATATGCTAAGGATGTATGTTATGAACAACCCCACAAAGTGGTAGGATTATTTGCACCTCGCAGAGTTTTCTTACAACAACGGATACCAGGCCTCTGCCAAAATGAGCCCCTTCGAAGTGCTCTATGGCAAAAAATGTAGGACACCAGTGACTTGGGATAGTCTAGTAGATAGACTTATGCTAGGTCCAGACCTACTAAAAGACTTGGAGCAGCTAGTCTCCAAGGTACAACAAAACTTGAAAGAGGCACAAGACCACCAAAAGAGTTATGCGGATAAGAAAAGAAAAGACAAAGATTACCAAGTCAGTGAACATGTCTTCTTAAAAGTAAAAGCAAAAAGAAGCTCTCCGAGCTTGGGGTGATACGGGAAGCTAGCCCCCAGATTTTGTGGACCCTTTAAGATACTGGCCAAGAAAGGGCCAGTAGCATATGAGTTACATTTACCAGCTCATGTAAAAGTTCATAATGTTTTTCATGCATCTTTATTAAATAAATATGTTTATGATACTAAACATGTGATTTATTGGTCCTTGTTACAGGTGGAACCCGAAGGAAAATTCCTACCAGAGCCCCTCCACATTCTGGATTAGAGAGAGGTGAAACTTATAAGAAGGACCATCACCCAGTTGAAAGTACAATGGAGGCACTTCGGACCAGAAGAGGCTACTTGGGAAAATGAGACAACCATGATAGAGGCACACCTCGCCTTATTTCATGACTTCATTTCTAGTCCCTAGAACACCGAGATGGTGTTGTTCTAAGCGGGGAGGGATGTAATATCCTGAATTTCGACTGACTATTTTTGTTGTTATATACTGGGATTAAGCCCCAACACATAGGATTTATTTTGTTACATGGGGCATAATCCTCAGTGCACATGATTCATTTCTTTTATAGAATTACATATTGGGTGTGGACCCGGATTGATGCATACTATTGTTATATATTGGGCATAAATTCCCAATGTATTGATTTATGTTTTATTATGATATTTGGTACAAACCCTAATATACTGAGATGATTTTTTGTTACATAATGTGCAGAGTTATGGTTTACATGATTGAGGTGTATGATGTGTTGGGCATGGACTCGGGAACACACATATGACCTATGTACTGGGCATACGCTCCGATGCACCTAGAGGATTTATTATGTATTGGGCGTAAGACCCGATGTACATAGAGTGTTAGGCATAAGCCCTGGAGCACTCCAAGCTTGATAAATAATAATGTATCCGAGGCCATTTGTGCATTCTAGATGTGCTTCACACCCACATTCTAGTACTAGTGTTGAGCGGGAATGCCTTGGAATTGCACTAGCATAACGCCCATGTGAGAGTGTTGAGCTAAAGCTATGAAGAGCACTTGGGGTTACTTGATCTTAAAAGTGTTGAGTCGAGAAGAATCTGAATAGCACTTTAGTGATCACATTTTTTCAAATTGTTTAAATGAATCATCTTCTATATATCCTCAAGGACGGTGGGAACTACCATATTAAACGAGGGAATCCAACATGCAAGAGTGACCTAGAGGCACCTAACCTAGCCAACTATCCAAGCTTACCAAAAGACCTTGTCCAAAGAGTTGGACCTTGTACTTAATATTTATCAAAGAATTATTATGATATGTACATAATTAAATCAAAGAGTTATCATATTTTAATTATTAAATAATCAGATTGATTATTTATAAAAGAAAGATTACTTATGTAAATATCATGCATAAAGGTTATGCATAAGATATTTCTCATGTTATTATTATTATTATTATTTGCGATCTAACTTAAAGGTACCTCTAATTGTAACAAAATAAAGGTCGTAGATAAACTAGGAGGGAATAATTAGTAAAATATCTTTCATAAATATTATAATTCAATTTAAATTAAAAGCTGAAATATTATTATTTAAACTCAATAGGTATATTCCAAACAAACTCACCTATATAAAGAAGAGAAGATACCAAAAGAGGGATCATCTTTCCTACCATCATTCTCTTATGGTAATAGAAGATAATTATTCTATAGAACTGAAGAAGCTTACTATTTTCCCAAATCTGATTAGTAGCCTATCCTAGGTCCTCAACTTCGATTATTGCATGTTGAAACCAGCTCGGGGGGATCCAGTTAGAACCAGGAATGGTCTAAGGGTCATGATTTGGAGGTACATGGTAGTCCCAAGGTTATTCAGTTAAAGATCATCCTACAGGTCATCTAGGTCAATACATTTTCCATTAACTAGTGTTTGAGTGTGCAGGTTCTACAAGGAAAGGGCAAGCTTCAAGAATAAGGTATGAACTACAATTTTTCCATACAGTTCAATTAGATTTAGATGTTAAAGTAGTAAATACTATACATAGTTCAGGATTCCTGTACATTATAATTTTTATTTCCATTTTATGGAGCAAGGGCCAAATGGCATGGGCTCCCACTAGTACAAAATGAGAAATTAATGACTAAAAAAATGACTAAAATTCGACTATAAACGACTATTTTTGAGTCAGTGACTAATATTATCCGATTTCCACTATCTTATCTCTAGTTGTATTTCACTAGTCATTAATTGGTTGACTTATTAGTCATTGATAGTCACCGATTAAGTCATTGATTTAGTCATTGATACTCACTGATTTGGTCATGGATTTAGTCATTGATTGTCACAATTAATGACCAAATATACGACTAAATAAACTACTAGATGATAACATATTAATGAATAAGCTAAATACAAATAAACGTTAGTCGTGCTATAAGATACTGGAAATTAGCTACTGATAGTCGTATATATGCGAATTTAGTCGTTTTCTTAGTCACTAATTTATGATAGGGTACAGAGGAATCTAACCACCAATCTCATGCCTATAATTAGGAAGGTGCTATACCATTGAGCTAGCACGCTTTAAGAAGTTGTTATTGCTTGACAATGATGATATTCAAACAAATTTTGCATGGGAACAAAATGAATGTCAAACATATTCAAGAATAATGCTTCAAGTACTAAAAGAATTCTAAGATATAGCAGTTCAACTGTGACAATGATGAAAATTCAAAGAAGAATGATCTTACAAAATATGCATGAGTACAATAATCCATGGCTGTACAAATTATCAGGAACAAAAGCAAGCTACTGCCCTTCACAGACAGAAAATAATACAAGATCCAACTTGCAATAAATTTGTTTTAATTGTCCATCAATTGTTGACCTGTTGACAGCTAGACGTTTGCCTGTCTGAGATCCAAAATACATACAATTATCTTCAACTTCACTTCTTCAAAACCAGTTGCAATTGATATTAATTGCACATAATCTTAGCAACATATTAATTACAACATGTATGTTTGCCCAAGTTATTTACTTTGAGATTTGAATTGTATGCCAGAAAAATCTTTGGGCTAAGTTGAGATTCAGTGAGGCCCAAATTCCAATATAGCCTACCTAACTGCAATAAGACACCATCCCCTATAAATGTACACTAAACAAAACCTAAAGTTTGATATGACCAACTATTATACCCTTTAAAGCAAAACCTAACTGAGAAGTTAAAGTCCTGTTCAATGATTCCACCCAAAGAAAATTATATATCTTATTCAGAAGGTAAACGGTATTAGCAATATAAAGATACTTAATCTTATACTTCAATTGGAGTTAAGTGGGAGCATAGAAAATGGAAAGCAAAAATTGCAAATCAAATTTAAATTGGAATATCTTACAGACCTGCTTATTTGCATAGATCAAAATTGAAGCACCTTGTAGATATTCATGCCTCAGAACCTTTTATGTTTAGTTACATGGAATAGGTTAAATAACAAAATTAAAAATGTTGAATCCTAGCCATGAACTATCCCAAACTATACAAATGCCACAAGGTATCACATTTAGCACTTGTATCACACCACGGTTGGCACCCTAATACTAAAACGTGGCTTCTATAAAAAAATAAGAACAAGAAAACCTATCAAAAAATATTTATGAAATCTAACTCTCACCTAAAGCAGACTTTGTGTCTTCAAAACGTGACTGGCATGCTGCATCAACAACATATATTACTGCATGTGCCTCCTTGTAGTATTTTTCCCAAATTGTACGTAGGCCTATCTATCAAGTGAAAGATGAAGCACTGATTACTTGACAAGGTTCCATAAGGGATGGGCATCAAGGACACCATGGAAGTCCACTGTAGCTAAATGCTGGAAACGAATTTCCAGCATCTCAAGAATGGACTAACTTATAGACCACTTCTACTTAATAATAGAAAATGGAACCATAAAACATAATATAATACAAGTTATTTCATTTGATAAGTATGCAACAATGAGAGTGGAATTCTCCTTTCATGCACATCTAGCAACCAAAATATAGAGAAATGGTGACAAAGTTTACTTTCAATGCTTGGCAGTAATATCCAAAAAGGGACATATATGGTGCTAGTTCCAAGACAAAAATTCCAAGGAATGAAATTATTCAAGTTAAAAACTAAGAACAATATTGTAAGTGTTTCATGAGAACTAAGCTAGGAAAATATACTTAATCCACAAACTCTTTATAAGATTATAGTATTCTTAAAATATATTCTTTAATGTAGGTTTAAACTTTAAACTTTAAACCTACATTAATTTCTAGGGGAACTTTTCTTCTAATATTTGTATCTAAGATTCTAAACATACCTGACCTCCTAAGTCCCAAAAAATAAGCTTTGATTTCAAAGCCTCTGCGCAACCAAGGTTGAGTCCAATAGTTGGAACAATTCGATCCGGTGGGAGTCCTTCAGAATCTGAATACATTGTTTTCATCTTTTCTAGCAATGTCTATCATCAAAACATGAACACAATCTCGGCCAAACATACATAAACCATAAAATAAGAACATAGCCTTAACATAAGTTCTTAAACTAAACAAAGCAATTATAAAAAAAAACATAAAAGAAAACATCATAAATATATAACTTATAATCTACTGGGAAAAGTAGTTCTTGAACTAGGCATAATTAGAACAATCAAATATTGCCTGGATCCCTATTATTCAGTTCAAATGAAACTCAACAAAACATTTTACCTGTGGATACGGATCCTTAACCAAAACACCAAACCAGGGGGTGTAGAGCAAGGCACCCACATCACTAGAAACAGAATTTTAAATTGAATTAATTTGAAAAGAATTTTTTTTACAGTTTTGCCAGCTTTACCGATGCCCAGAATAAGGACATGGAATTCTATTTTACTGAAGAGGTACTTCCACAATCCATAGAACAATGAAAAAATCCTTTTTGTCAAAATAGACTTTCGCCTTTTGTTTTCAGCTTTGAGATTCAAGACTTATGAGGAACCCCTTTCTAAGGTCCAACATTACATTTCTTGTTCAACCATGGTGTATAATATTCCAACTCCCCAAAACAGGAACACTATAAGGTTGTGTAAGAAAGTTGAAGACTCACTCCCTTCAATATGCATTATAGAAAAGCAGAGGCAAAATAAGTTTTACAAAAAAACTCAATACAAATGAACAATTAAATTTTGCATCTTTAGATCACTGCATTCAGATAATAAGTCATTTCTATTAATGTCATGACGGAGGAGTTCAATTAACTTCAATAGTCAGGCATCAACACCACCAACATCAAAGTACATAGAGAGTTTGTTGTTCTTGATTAAATTCCAATCCCTTACCCTCATACATGATAGAATCCAGTGGAAACGTTGGAATCCTGAAATCCTGAAAACCATTAAGTCTATTAAATTCTGAATGGGATCTAAAATTCTACTTTTTGCATATGAAGTCCAATGAGGTTGGAACCACTCTCAAACATCCTGAAACAATTAATGGCAATGTTAAAAAATTAACATTACCATTTAACATTGTTGGCTTCAATGTCACCTGTACAAAATTGCTCATATTTAAAAAAAATCCAAGTTTTTAAAACTATGAAAAAGTCTCCCTGGTGATTTTTTGGGTTATGGCGGAACAATATTTCTTAAAAAATTGCCAATTTTTTTAAAACATCATGAGGTCTGATTTTTACAAAAAATCGCAATTTGTTTTAGCCGAAAAAGGCCAAAAAAATCACGAGTTTTTGGGAAATCGGCGTTTTTATAGTGATTTTATCTTCTATGAAAAATATATTAAAATATATATTGAATAAAAAATGCCCTCAAAACAGAATTTTTTGAAAATTTTGCTTTTCGCTCCTGTTCCCACTCCCAATAGCTTTGCTTTCAACATTATAAATTTTGAGCACAAGTGTGTGGAACTTGTTTCCTCTGATACTTGATTGAATGTTGGTATCAGGTTGAGTGTGCTAGAGAAGCATAGTGTGGTTCTTTGCTTATGGTACAGTCGGTGCCTCCCTAGAGACTAAGGAGTTGCCTTAGGTGGGCCACATTCAGGTCTAGTTTTGCACCTAACAATTTGCAGGTACAGATTTGCTCAGATTAGTGAGCTGTCAAACCAGGTGAGTTGGGAATCAAGATTATTAAATATATCTATTATAAACTGAAAGAGAGTTTCTGGAATAGATGGAGAGATCCCCTATATTTTAGGGACAGCACAGGGACCAACAGCATGCAGGATATGTGGTCCCCTCAAATATAGAAAACTATATAAAAAATATTAACAAACTAATAATTTTACTAGAATGGATCATGGATAATCACAAATAGAACACAATGCTAAATGCTCTGATTTTTCCTCATAGGGCTAATTCTTAATTAAGTTTGGAAAAGGTCTAATTTGAGATGCAGATATTATTTCTGCATAGAAACAGTTAAAAGATTTGATATGCCACTTCAGAGGGTTAACTTGAGTTACATTGGACTGAGCCTAAGTTACATAGGTTTGATTTTTGTATAGCAGATGTCTGATTTGGTGCCAATTATTGTAGGGGATAGATTGATGTTAGAAGGATTATCTACATATGCAGCAATCCATTATAACGCTTGTTTCAAGCCCAGTACCATCTTTGAGGGTTGTTTTAGGTGCCTCCCATAATGAGTAAAAAAAATAAATTGAAACAATACCCTTTCAAAAGGCATTGGCTAGGATTTTCCGCCACTCCTCAGCAAGGGATGCCTGATCAATCCCCTATGGGAGATCAGGGGACATCTTGACATCCCCCTATGATGGGATTGTTAGGATATCTCATCATTCAGTATGTACTTTGCATGCATGCATCCGCATGCTGCCCAGTCACCAGTTTGATGCCTCCAGCACCTAGTCCCTAGTCTGCCATCACCCGGGAGCCACTTTCCACTCTGTTTTATCCCTCCTAGTCAGGGAGGTACCCACTTCTCACCCACCACTTGATAAGGGCACCTTTTTTCACCTACCAGTCCAGTTCACTTCAGTTAGCTAGTTGTCTTTCCTTGATTTGAGGCTAGACTGACTCCTCATTGTTGTTGTCACTCCGATTGACCTCTGATGAGACTTGACTACCTATTCTGAGTGTAGTTAACCCCTCATGCATCCTCCACTGAGCCTTCATCCATATATTAGTGCCACTTACCATCAGTTACACTTATTACACTCAGTTAGACTCAGTTAGACTCAGTTTGACACCTGTTTGACAGTTACTTGTGCATTGATGACCACCACTAATTGATGATGAGGAATCCTAGTTGGAGCCAAGCTATGCCATGCAGTTATTTTGAATGAGCTCCTTGGTTAATTTGAATTCGCTTGCTCATTGTGACAGTATTGTATTGTATTTTCACTATTCTGGATTATAGAGCATTGATGCATCTCTCTTGTAGAGTTTTTACTCCAATTTGTCTTACATCATTGTGATTGATTTAATTGTTCAATAGATCTGCTGTGACTAATTTTACATGGTATTAGAGCCATGGCAGGGACAAGATTTATTTTCTAGAGGTGTTCTACATGAAGATTGAGCAATTTTTGCTCACTTTGCACCAATTTTCTATAGCTACAACACTTTCTGCAGTTGCAGCTATTGCTCCATAATGGTTCTTGTTTGTTTGTGATTTCCAGGTTTCTTACTTCCTCCATTTTCATTCACTATTGTAGAGATGGAAGCTTCTTCTTCACAAAATATTCTTACTCCATTCAACTATGATGAATGGAAACCAAAGATGATTGCATGCTTGAAGAGACAATGTCTCTTTGATATGTGTATTGGTATTACAAGAGATATTGTTTCCGATGAAGAGGAGAATGATTGGCTTAATGATTGTGACAGAGCTCTTGGGACAATATGTCTTGCTATGTCTCCTTGTATGTGCTACCTTAGTACTATTGCTGAAAATCCAAGAGATCTATGGGCCCAACTCAATAGAGAAATTGGAAAGCAGGAAGAAGAGGATCATGCTAGCCTTTTGGAGAACAAGCCCAGTGAGATCTCCTTATGTGCTCTCTCCGATTATGTCTTGGCCTCATCCATTGTTCAATATGAAGAAGAAACTATAGATTCAACACTCATTCTCTCAAAGTCTTCTATTTCAAATTGTGAGCAAGATAAACCAGCTCATACTCTAGATTTCGAAGAGGTTCTTGAATCCTCTCTTTCACATGAGTTTGTTGGCATGCATAATAATGATTTACTTGATGTTTTGGAGGTAAAATCTGATTTTGGAGGTGAAGCATTCGTCCTCCTTGATTGCATGCCTCCTATAAACTTTTGTTCTATCCTTTGCACAGTTTCTCATAGTTTTACTGAAGATGAAGAGCACTACCATTTGCTTGAGTTCAATTCTCATGCAATTTTTGCTGATTTTGGTTTTGATCTCACCTCTGTTGGTTCAAAGGAGATCTCAAGAAACCATTTGTCAAATATTGGAGCTGATTTAACTTCCACTGATAAGAATTTCAAGTTTCAAGATCTATTTGATCTGATTGGAGCTATTCCTACCTCACTTGGTTCGAATCACAGGTTCCAAGATCATCCTCATATTTTCAGATTTGTTCTCACCATTTTTAGTATGAAGAGCAAGTTCATAAAGTCTCCACATTCGCTTGCATCCACTGATGGAGAATTCAAGCACATGTTTTTGGAGCATGATCCATTTACTCCCAAGAGTAAGATACCTCCAGACATATCTACTTGAGTTTGGGGCAGTTAAATCTTTTGGTGTGTTACAGTCCATTTTGAGGGGGGGGTTTCCCATGAGGTTTTCTCCATTTCCTCGGTTCATGGATTGTTCTTTATTTGGATTATTGTATTGGGGTGACCTTTGGTCTAAGTAACCAGGGCCCTACATTTTATTTTTTACATCATATTATAGCTTGAGGGGGGGTGTTAGGATATCTCATCATTCAATATGTACTTTGCATGCATTGCATGCATCCGCATGCTGCCCAATCACCAGTTTGATGCCTCCAGCACCTAGTCCCGAGTCTTCCAGCACTTGGTAGCCACCTTCCACTCTTTTTTATCCCTCCTAGTCAAAGTGGCGCCCACTTCTCACCCACCATTTGAGAAGTGCACCTTTTTTCACCTACCTGTCCAGTTCACTTCAGTTAGCTAGTTGTCTTTCCTTGATTTGAGGCTAGACTGACTCCTCACTATTGTAATCACTCTAATTGACCTCTGATGAGACTTGAATACCTATTCTAAGTGCAGTTAACCCCTCATGCGCCCTCCACTGAGCCTCCATCCCTAGATTAGTGCCACTTACCATCAGTTACACTTATTACACTCAGATAGACTCAGTTAGACTTAGTTTGACACCTGTCTGACAGTTACTTGTGCATTGATGACCACCACTAATTGATGATGAGGACTCCTAGTTGGAGCCAATCTATGCCATGCAGTTATTTTGAATGACCTCCTTGGTTAATTCGAATTTTCTCACTCATTGTGACAGTACTGTATTGTATTTTCACTATTCTGGATTATAGAGCACTGATGCATCTCTCTTGCATAGTTTTTACTCCAATTTGTCTTACATCATTGTGATTGATTTAATTGTTCAATAGATCTGCTGTGACTAATTTTACAGGGATATCCTGGGGTCATTTTCTATGAGTACTATTTTAAATCCCAACTTGCATCAACTTAACATATGAAGTTAGATGGTCCTTTGGAGTGTGTCTTTGAGTTGTCCCTTTTTCTTTATTTATCTTTTCTTTATTTTTCTAGCTTTATCAATGTTTTGAAGTTGCTCATTTTTAGAAGAGATTTTTTTTTTCCAAAGAAAAAAATGTATTTTATGTTCAAGGAGAATGAAGTATAAAATCATTAGGTGCTTAGTGCACAGTCCCACACATCCTTTATCAAGAAGCTAAACAAAAAAATAAAAATCCTCCAAAAGACATTTAGTGTCCAAGGACACACAAAAAGGTCCTTAATGAGAAACAAGAGAAAATTTCTACATCTAAGTCCTCCAATTTTTTAAATAGTCCCTATCAACATAAGAATGTCATTGTGTTCTTGCAGAAAAAAACCTGTGACCATATAGCAGTAGGGAAATTGACAATAAATATAGGATACTTCCACAGTTGTAACCCTAATCAGAAAGAATCAACAGAAGAATGCCGACATGCAATAATATGCCCATATTCAAATTCAGTTAAGTTGTACTACCCCTCCTGAAGTGTAAGTCCTTTAGAGAGATTATTCGCAGCCATGTTATGTTCCTATAAAATATGTTCAAACCAGACATTATGAAAGAGGCACTACATGTAGATAAATGTTTTGCACCTGGAATTGATCGTTCATGCAATTAAAAACAAGTCCGAATTCGCTAAACACCTTCAGATTCCTCAGACCCCTGTCTAGAACCAATTTGAGTAAATACTAAATGCCATAAACTTAGATTTATTGTTTGTCACTCTTCCCAAACCCACCGTCATATGTGTGCTTGGAAGGCACCATCGAAGAATCCCCATGGAAATGATGTATCCACTCAAACCCTAGGGAACCTTGCAGAGTGGATCATCCTTGTAAAAACGGAGTAGACCCATTACCTGTGTTATAGCTTGAAAAGTGGGGTGAAACTTTTCTTCAAGTAGGAGTTCCATGCGATTCAAATGTTCCATAGTACCAAAAAAGGAACGACCCTGTAAACCAGGACTGGAAACAATAAGCAAGATTCCCACTATGCCACAACCCCGAGAAGCCCAGCAGAGACTTTACTTCTCTCCAAACATATCCAACATATGAAGTTGAGTTTTCAGAGGATCCTGAACCCACCAGAGAGCCTTCCACTACCAGTCTACTGGCAATGGTCATATCCAATATTTAAGAACTAGTGACTAATTTGTAATAATGAATGGAAACATCTACATTTCCCATTTGCTTGCACACAAGGAAAATAAAAATACAGCTGAGATTATTTTCACATGTTTCAATAAAAACATGGCTAATGGAACGACCTTTTCAGTTCTTTCTACTAATTAAAAATAGAACTTAATAGCTAATCGGGAAGAAAAACCATGAGATTTGTTGATCTAAGAGATAATAAGCTAAATCCAATGTATTATTAGTAATTATTAAAAATATTGTTAATAGTTTTATGAAACTGATGAACTGAATTGAACCAAGACCATATCTAATTACATGTGACTTGAGAAGTGCATTCTATAATGTCTTGTAACTATTTAAAAACAAAGGTTGTGTATTCTGTTGCTTCTCCACATTTTCCAGAGTCTACAGTGTACACTCACCTTTGCCAACAAACCTGCCTTCATTCAGTCTGTAACATTGTACATTCCAAAATCAAAGACAAAGTTTCATCACTGCCACATCTCTTCTTCGAGTTGTGATATTGCATAATATGGTAAGAGTAATCAAGCATGATGGTCACTTATGTAGGTTTATGAAAATTGTTTCAAAGAAGTAATTGGGTGTGTAGTTCAACTTTAATAAATTGCATGGTGTGGAACTCTTAAAAACAGAATTAGTAACCCAAATCTGATACTGAAAAAACATCCTACCTACGCAACAAACTCTTAACCAATTAAATAGCCACCATATTACATAGACATTGATATGTGATATATTAACATATTTAAATAACCACTGGCTATAAATTACAACTAATACAAGCTCCACCAGAAGTTGCACAGGCTTCAACTTGAAAGATACCTAGTAGAAAATTTTGAAAAGACAAGGAATAACTTGAACGATAATGCAGAATTTGTACTCCTGGGTAAGAAAATTTGAGTATTTTAAATGATCTTGAAAATATCTAACAATGTTAGACTATGGAGGATGTACCATGCAGATTGAATATGATAGAGTAGTATAAGTTCACTATGCTTGTACAGAGTAAAAAATTTAGTTGAGTTTACAAAAAGAAATACTATTGCTCAATGAGACTCAAACACATAAAAGAGCTGGTTGAATTCCTATGAATGATGATGATGATTCCCTAGTAGTCACTAATTTCTCGATTCATTCCTGGGAGGCAGATCATTCACTGTATCATAAACTGCTTTTGATACACCTGCTTAAGGAGATCCTCAACAAAAAATGGGGTATATGGGGTATTGAGGATGATGAAAGAAAATTGATGGAACATTTGAACTCGATATGGGACTACAAAGTCTCCGCCATCAACATTTGAACTTGATATGGAATTATAAAGTCTCCTATAGGTTGGAGATCTTTGCTCGGTTGGTGGTTTACCAGGGTTTATCTTCAAAGGCGAGATTTTTCGAGTTTCGTTTTTCAGAGATACACTTTGGGCACATTTTGGGGTTCCTAAGAGGATAAAACATCTTTTTTGGAACTGCAGATTTGCCAAAACAAGTGAGGATTTTACTTGGGCCTCCTAGAATAATATTCTTTGTGGGCACTTTTTTTGGAAGGGTGCTCTGCTAGGGAATAGTGATGTCATTGGCCCAATTCATTTTTGAGGAGTTCAACATTGCATTAGAATTGTTAGCTTGTACTCCATCTAGAGGATGAGATGTAATGCAGTCTTTAACAACTCACAACTTTCTTTAGATTTTTCCAAGAGTTGTTGTATGTTGAACTAAAGGCCCACTTCACAAAGATGCCAAGGTTTGTGATCTTCAGGCTCAACCTATTTTGAGGACATTTTTTCTATTCATTATATAGATGTGAGTCATTTTTGTAATTTGTATATTTGATGTTAATATAAAAAGCATTTTTTTCCAAACAAATAAATTCTCTTGTAAGGCTTCATCAATAAGGATATAGACACTGTCAAGAGGGTCAAAGTCATTCTAAGAAGTGGTATGTTGGTTCATGGCCATCTGGAAATGGGTGTGTCGCATAGGAAGGTGGCCTTGAGGGGTTGTAGGCTGGCCTTTATGCTTCACATAGGCAGACCACATCCAAACAAGCATGAAACACTAAATCTACTGTATTTAAATGTCTTCTGTGCTCTAGTACCAAACTGCTTAGGACACCTAGGAGTAAGTGTAACAAATAAAATAATATATAAACATATCAATAAACAAATAATTAAATAATAAAAGAAAAGTAATTAAACAAATATTAAATAAATTTGATATGTAATTAATCAAACAGATAGAGACGTACCTTTTCATTGAAAAGGCACATAAGACCATATTTAAATGGTCCATCAAATTGTAATGTAGGAATCTCTCATCAATATATATTCAATATTATTTATTCTTTCCAAATGGAGTTATTTTCCATTGGTTGACTATTCACTTGAATAGTCTTATTGTGATTCGGACATGATCACGAGAATATCCGGATACAGATATTACATTGGTATCAGAGCCCCTTCTTGGGCTTGATTCCAGCCTTTGTCCACAAACCATTCTCAGAGCTTCTCTGATTAAAGGATATTTGATCCACATTGGCTTTTGGCCATCATTATTTGGGTTTCCCAAAAATCTTGGACCTTGTCCAAAAGTAGGCTTTTGGACAAAGAATATTAAGTAGCAACTTTAAAGCAAATCAAGTTAATAAAAAATAGCGTAAATCAAGAATACAAGAAGGGAAATAAAAAAAGAGAAAAGAAGTAATTATTTCCATTGTTTATAAGAAGAAGAGAACAAGAAGTAAGAAAAAAAAGAATTACAAAGAATAAGTGGAAAAAATAATTATCCCCAAAAAAAGAGTAAAAAAGTAAAAAGTTAAAGAATAGCATTCATGAAACCGCACACGGTTTTATAAACCAGACATGGTTTTAGTTGATGTATTAAAATTATAAACGAATTTTATAAGGTATATAAAAAGAAAGACGTGACCTTCATCACTAATTCTTTGAGGACAAAGCATTCCGAAGAGGAAGGCCATGTAACAAATAAAATAATATATAAACATATCAATGAACAAATAATTAAATAATAAAAGAAAAGTAATTAAACAAATATTAAATAAATTTGATATGTAATTAATCGAATAGATAGAGATGTACCTTTCCATTGAAAAGGCACATAAGACCATATTTAAATGGTCCATCAAATTGTAATGTAGGAATCTTTCATCAATATATATTCAATATTATTTATTCTTTCCAAATGGAGTTATTTTCCATTGGTTGACTATTCACTTGAATAGTCTTATTGTGATTCGGACACGATCATGAGAATATCCGGATACGGATATTACAGTAAGATCAAGGGACAACCAAAAATTACAAAGAATTGCCAAGATGATGGATGTGTAAGTGAAAGCAACTGTACATTTGACTACTAATTCATGGTGTAATGATGCTATGCATTGTAGATAAGGTGTATTATAACAACAAAACAGAACATAATATTGCATAAGTAAGAGAACATGCAATAAGCCAAAGAATCTCATATTATATTCCAAAGTAAAATAGAGTATAGATGTGTACAAAGTATTACGATTCATTATAAGAGTGTAAGAGCAAAGGTGCTCTATGTGCCAAGGCCTGAGAAGGCTTTTATGGCAAAGTCTCATATAAAGTAGGCTCAAGACTATTGAGCTCCCACAGAAAAATACAATACAGTACAATGAATTGGTATTTACAGATGGGAAGGGTCCATCCAATAGTTAAGATGGTTGTCTAACCGTTCATGCTCATTCCTCGATGAAGCTACAATGGTTTATCATCCAAGTAGGTATGGTCATGTCATGTCGATAAATGGTGTCAACATTGATCTAGAACATCATTATCAATGTCAACTAAGCGATGTTGAATTCGTCCAAGGCTTGAGGAAGCATATCAAAGTTGGCCAGTGAAGGTCAATGTCAACCATGATCACCTTTTCCATCAATTTTATGAACACTGTAAAATCACCTAGAAATTTAAGGCAAATTTCCCACTTTCCCCCTTCATGAAAAAAATTAAACAAGTAATAAAGGAAAAATAGAAGCAAAAGTCTTGTTCATGTGATTTACTTACAAAAGAGGACCCATTTGTTTGAACAAGGGCTCAACACATACTTCTCAGAACTAAGAATGCCTTGGTGCTATTTTTGACCCCAAAAAGTATTCCATTTGTTGGCAAAAGGCATTGATATAAATTTAGTCAAAATTTAGTTATTAACTACTTTCTTGTAACATGTCATTGGAAAAACAACCAAAGTGAGAAGAAAATAATTGGAAGTTACAATGGTGTATGGCATTTTAAGCAGTGAAAGGAAAATACAAACCAAGGCATACCTTGAGAAACATGATCCTGTTGAGCCTTGTCATAGTATGGAAAAGGATGTACAGTATCTGCACCATTACTCTTCCACCCTTCTGATGTTGCACAAAGCTCTGTACCCATCCCTAAATTGTTTGGAATGACACTTAATAATACAGGCTCAATTTTGGAGTTGATTGCACTTTCTTGTTTGGAGTCACATGGCTTGCTTTATTTTTCGTATGTATACTCATTTGACACTTCAACAATACCTGAAGCTTGTATGGAGTCCCCCATTCCAATTATAACAAAATATTCATCACCAATTCTGCACTCTTTTTCTTGTTGAGGTGGTCTTGATGATGCTTGTGTTACTGCGTTAACCATGTTTTTCTCAAAGAAACCACACCCAGAATTCTCATACAATTCAGGGCTTTCGGGGCAGTTATACCTCTAATCCTGTGTTTCCAACCTTGACATGCACTTTGACAACCAGTTTGATTCTTGACTTACTCTTTCTAGTGCAACTTCAACAATCAGTTCCTCATCCCTTTGACCATCCAACGACATCTCTTGCAGAGGTAAACCAGTATCTATCCCTGATTATGCCTCTAAATCTCCATCTTCATGTCCATTTGTTCTACCTTTAGTTTCAGTAAAAGCACTATCTAATGTCTTGGATTTCAGACTGCATCTCTCACCAGGAACATCAACAAATGAATGAACACTATCATCAACAGTATATTCACTAAGAAGTTGAGCTCGATGCATGCTGCTATCTTCTCCAGGAGTCAAGGCAACAAACATTTCCAAGTTTACTTTACTGGATGAGGTCTTTGAATCCACTCTTCTAATGTTTGTTTGGCTTAAAATAATGGTTTCTGATTTGAGAGAGTTTGGAGTATTAGCCATTGAACTTGGAGTATTTTCATCATGTCTTAGATCATTCTTCAACCCATTCCAAGATCCTCCAAGACAAGAATCATTACCTAGTAAATAAATGGATTTTAAAGCCTCCGCCTGCAGGTCTTGCCAATTATGAGAGGACGTAGATTCTTCATCACCTGTAGGATGGCTACCTCGGGAGTCATTATTGAATTTCAATGTCACTTCTCTTTGGTGAAGATCTCCAGAGATATCTCTCTTAGCAAAGGTGTCACTACCTAAAGCGTGATCACAGTCAATTGAGGTCATTTTCTATCTTTGAGGATCCAAAGAGGTAATCCTACCTTTCAAGGTGTCAGATATCTGGTAAGCATACTTAGGATGCCTAATGTGACGATGTTGACAATTGTCAGAATGGCTACTGTCTATATCACTGGGAAAAATTTTTGCATTCCTATCTATCAATAGCTTGCCATGTGTCCAGTCATTTGCATCTCTCATATTATTTTCACAAAGGTTAAAGTTGTCGCAACTGTCATGCCCACCAAGAAATTGATCCCCAACTACTGAGAAATTGCAAGGGTCAGGAGATTCATGGTATTTTGATTGGTGGCTACCACAACCACTACAATGACTCCCACAATTCTGACTATTTACCTCCATCTTCTCAAATAATGGGATATTTTCACTGCCACTAGGCAATGAGACCCAACTATTTTCACTACCCAGGTCTTTGTTACCTTGATTAATAATTGTAGCAACAAGCGCCATTGATGTCTGCCCATAGCTTCCCTGACTACTTGTAGCCACTGATAAGTTACTACTATTTCTATGGCGTAGTAAAGTAGTGGCTTTATTGGCATAAAAAGATGTCACAGGTGCATTTGATAGTAAAGGCCTGAACATGTTTTGTGAATTTTGACGAACAATCTGCATACACATAAATGAACAAGACTGTTATTAATTGAAGCACAAGCAACTGAGAAGGAGACCAACATAAATAACATATGAAGTTATACAAAATTTCTACTATGCTGAAGCATTTTTGCTTACCATCGAGTCACACAACATGTAAAAAATAGTGGTGACTAAGTATCAAAGTATGAATTATTGATACAAATACATAATCTGATGATCTGGTTTAGCTTCTACCGTATTGAGGCAAATAAATAAGGCTTTTTAGGAATAACATTAGTTGGAACTGCCTTCGTAAGATGTATCTATACTTTAGGTAGAGTTGATATGACTCCACCATGTCCAGAGAGAGAAGAAACTCTGCATTGTTTATGCATTTACCAGAGTAATTCCAAAATACACAGTGCAGGTATAACCTAAATTTAGACAGCATGTGGATTGAAAAAAATGAAATCCTTGATTCACAAATATGGTCAAATGAGAAGGATCACAAAAATTGACAAAATCATATACGTTAACATAGCTTGCTTAAAATATTATACAACATTATTTATTTGTGTCAATCATTTCACCCTCCCATGTTTGACACTGTAGGAGAAACAAGAGACACAGGGATAGATAGAAGAATCAATATTCATAAAAATGAATGGAAAGCACAATTTTAATGAGCCTAGGTGGAGTCACAAAGATAATAGAAATGACCCCTCTCAGGGATTGGATCTGTGGCAGCTAATGTATGATTTACTTTGCGTTGCTTCTCATTTATGTTTTTCATTTTGATACTGTTATATTTTTGGTATGGTATATTAGACAAGGGATTTGAGGTGTACCATCATGGATGCCATCAATTTTTCTGCAAAATGCTTGTACTTTTTCCTTGATCAAATCATTTTGGAGATATATTGGTGATCTCATAGTGATTGATTATTCAAGCTCCCCCTTTGATCCAGATGATGGTTTCAACCGACTTGCTCTTTTCATCAAGACCTCATTGGCTCTCTCTACCTTGTTTTATAGGGGCATTCCTCACTCCATGATTGAGGGTTCATCTCATTTTACATACACTTCTGCATTGTTTTGGTCATTTTTTAGACATACCCTAAGCACTCCCCATTTGTCTTTGGTTATTTTTGGAAATTAATATAATTTCTTTCTTTCTTCCTTCTTTACAATAGAAAGCATGCTTTTAAAGTTGAACAATAACCAATGAGCACCAAATTGGAGGCTTACAAAAAGAGCATGTTATACATATTTATCTAAGCCACAAAAACATTTGCATACTTTCTTATCTAAGTAAATATAGGAACATAATATGTCAGCATTGAGAATGGCATCACATGTTGTAATATCATTAAAAACTCATGTAGCTAATACTTTCCCTGAGATATGAGATGTACAATTTGTTGCTTCCCAGAATTCTAAGACCTCTTAGACATAAGGCCACCTAAAAAATTTGATGTGGATATTGATCTTACTGAACCTTTTGAAGGTGGCTGGGGTCTCTTACTCACATATGTTTCTTTCATTCTGTCAGGTTTGTGAACTGACACAACATCATTGTTTGATGATGATGTGTGACGTTTGCTTTGGGATATATAAGAATAACGGTCATGGTTTTCTAAAGATCTGGCACTTCTGGAAAAGTTAGGGGATGCAGGTTGACACCCGGAATCCTTTCCCATCTCCCTCCCATGCCTTGATGCCAGAGACAAGCCCGTTGTATGTGATACATTATAATCTGATATAGTTGTACGTAGATTCACAACTGGCTGAGAGTAAAAATTGGGAACATTTGTCTAGCACACTTGTAGCTTGGGGGAGGAAGACCCTCCATGGGTTGCTTTTCCCTATAGAGGTCCAGCTTTCCTTACTGATGATGAACAACCACTAGAACTTGTGGTAGATGTCTGAAATGTCAATGTTGAGGACCTTGAAGGTGGTGTAGAAGACCTAGCTATAGCACTAGATAACTTGAGTGTAGACGTTAGAGGACAGAAGTTGACACTCCCACTGGAACTTGGAACTGAGGATGCTCTACCTCTACGATATTTATTGATACTGCTTGAACAAGAAATAGGGCTTGAATGTTGTGGGCTGGAGCTACTTCGAATCCTCCTTGGACTAGACTCTATCTACAATAGAATAAATATGCTGGACTTAAGAAACCATGCGCTGCAATAGGAGTAAATAAAACAAATAGGCATGATAG
The DNA here is from genome assembly GCA_027924585.1 of Larix kaempferi. Lineage (NCBI taxonomy): Eukaryota > Viridiplantae > Streptophyta > Pinopsida > Pinales > Pinaceae > Larix > Larix kaempferi. The sequence goes on along the minus strand of BSBM01000372.1, from coordinate 56,918,547 downwards.
AACAAAGAGTTCCCTAAGAGCCAATGACTAATGGTAGCAGTTAATGTAAAAATTAATCCAACTGCAAGCATCATAGTTGGTAGATGGAAATTTACCAATAAAGAACCATGATTGTCCTTTCAAAGATCAAATATTGAAGATTTGGTATTAAGCGTTGCTACTTTATCTCAATCACTAGAAATCTATGTATACCATAGATAGAGAGACACCACATCCTCATACCCGCACACGAAAGCAAGACCTTGTGTAAATGGAACAGGGAAATAAAGAACCTATTGAATATATATTTTCATCCCGTTTGGCTAGGTAAGAGTTATATAAGACTCACCCTTGATTTTCTAGGAATGGATATGGACTTGCTCTGCAGTGAGACACTCTCAGACACATCAACAAGTGGAGTCTCCTGATCCAATGAAGGAAATAGTGGCATGCCTAGGGGAGTCAGAAGCCTGCAATTGCATCACCAAAAAAAGCATCAAAGAGTATGCTACATGTTTGTTGATCAAGAGCCTCACGGAAAAATAAAAAAAATTATACTCCTGCTATAAACGACAATGAACATACAACGCACAACCAAAAAATTGTAAAATATATTGGAGAAATGTACCATATATGGACATGTTTTACAGAAGTTCTCCACGCTGTTCTCAGCAACAATTTTATTTTCCTTGTAGTTAACAACCGTGGGGTTCTATTAGAAGGACAAAAGCTATCATGTCCCCAATTTTGGGCTAATTCAGTGACCATGGGTAAAAGGGGACATTATTTTCCTAGGAAGATAAATGATAATTTAATCCTGTAACTATATAATAAATTTTAGCGTAAGTTTTGTTGGAGGAATTAATTTTATTAATTTAAATTAATTCCTTTACTTAATATTCCTAAAATAATTGGGCAAGTGGGCCAAGAGAGTGCCCTCATGGAGATAAGGTTTCCAAATTATATCTAGAGACAAGAAAATAGAAATATAGCTAAATCAATTTGTGGATTTAGGAAAAGAACAAAGAAGGAAAGGTGTAAGAGTTTCTAAAAGCAAGAAGATGGAAACAACCAGAAAAAGCAAAAGGAGGCCACAGTTTCCAAAAAGGAGTTCAGTTTACAAATCAAGCAACTTTTACAAAGTAGGAAACATATGGAGACAAAGGGGGGCATAGTTTCTAACGGAGAAAAGCTTGTAAGGAAACATAAAGGAAAGTATGTCAACTCATGGGTGACCTATTCTCATAGGTCACCAAGCTCTTCAACTTGCTCAGTAGGTCATCATGAAGTCTATAAAAGAATCCAACCAACTCCATTTCAGAACTTTTGTCATTGTGAGTTTATGAGTGAAGCATTTTAGCTTCTCAAGGTTTGGTGATGTGCCCAAGCTAATCAATGGGTGACGTGCCCCATTCTTCTATTCTAATTCTCTTCTCTAATATTCTCTCAGGATTTGCAGCCATGGAGATCTGATATGCGGGTCCATATAATCCAATACTAAGAAGAACCCAAGCTTACAAGGATTCATCATCATACAGGGTACATTCGGAGGAGACAACATTGAAGGGCCGAAATGGAGGTTTCGAGTTAAGCACTTCTAATCATTTTTGGTATGTGAGACCTATTCCATTGCGTTCAGAGGGTCATTTACAGTAGGAAACGCTTTTTGTCTCATCGAAAAAGGTGTCCAAATGACCGATATACAACCATTTTAACCGGAGCCAAGATTTCATGTGTTAATGAGCGCACGTGTGTAGTTCCTGTTAAGTGAATGTTCCCATTGAAGATCAGGAAGCCTAGTACGAATCCATACTCTGTTTCAGACCTATTGAAGACCAAAGTACACTTTAATGTCAGATATTTAATCATTCCATCCCTTCTTACAGTTCTTCTATGGCCCTATGAGGGGGTTTTCTAGTCTACAAGACATTGTACTGATGAGGAGCTAACTAAAGAGTACAAAATTGGTTCAGTGAGTAATAATTTGACTTCTTGCTGTTAATTAAATTATATCAGACCATATTAATATTTCAGAACAGAGCATTTACTTAAATCAAGTCATTTATTAACTCAGATTGGAAGACTAGCTCATTGAGCATTGTTTATTGACTAGTGTTGCAAGAATGACTGCCAAATTTGTTCTAAATGTCAGATTTACTTTCTGTAAGTTGTAGGAGGTCAATAACACATAATATTAGCTATATCAGTCCCTACTTAAATAATTTTGGAGGATTTAACCCTTGTTTGTAAAGATTTCATTTTGACTAGCTCTGTCATCCTAGCAAGGCCTAAAACTTCCAAACCACTCCTACTCTTCCCAAATCATTTTGAATGCTGCTCATGGTTTCCATTGAACCTATTTTACTATAATAAATTGTTTTTGTACCCACCCAGTCTAGTAAGCATATGCTGGTGCGCCTAGGAAGCTTTGCGGTAGGCTTCAGTGGTAGCTAATGTCCGAAACATAAATGGCCCCAGTGCTTTGTGCTTAGGGCTCTCCCTCTGATGTTATTATTTTCTACTGCACATTTCCCCATACAAATTCCAGAACTGAAAGTTCATCCTACCATACTCAGATTCAGTCTCCATTCCCATCACTGACCTCTTGCTTGATTTAAAAGAATTATTAAGAAATTTAACTAATGAATTTTATTAAAATTTCTGAAGTTGAGTTAATATCTTGGTTAAATATTCCCAAGGATATTACAGTGGTATCAGAGCACTTTCCTTGGCTCAACCTGTGGAAAATAAATCTCAGTGGAAAAGTAGCTCAACACTATTTTCAAATTGTAGTTGTGGAATCAGATCCATGCCATGGGAGATTCAGACTTTGAGTTTTATGAGGAGGAAGATTACTTTTATGAAGAGTATGATCATTATGATGAGTAGTATGAAGAATACTACAGACAGTATGAGGAGGATAATTCCCAAGAAGTACCTTCCACAAGCATCTCCCATGAGATCATGATTGGAAGAAGAGACTATGGTTATTTTGGTAGCAATTTTCCGGAAAAAGTTGCATGTTCCACCGTCAAAGGGAAACCCTCTATGGAAGAGTTAATAAAAGACATGGAAGATTTATTGGATTCATGTGACTTCAAAAGAATTTTTGTATCCTCTTCAAGAAGATCCTCCAAGAATCTTCATCCTAAGACAACCAAGAAGAAGCAAGACCCAAAAACCAATCATGAGATTGTTGACAGAATGGAAGAAGGATCCATAGTGGGGGATCAAACTTCAGAAGAGCATGAAGGAGGAATAAGTCAGCATGATTGTGGTAGCCATGAAGTTGAAGAAGCAATGAACCAATTAAAAGAGGATGGCAAAGAAGAAGAGGCACCCAAATACCAAGCAAAAAGTGACAAAGTTATGGACAATTTGGAAAGAGATTCCACTTCAAGACATTCAGATTTCTTTGTTGGTGATTTCAAGATCACTGCAAAGGAGGGTGATTTGGTTAAGGGTGGTGAGATATCTTTTGGATCAGATCCAAAAGAAGAACATCAATTAGATCTGAAATCATCATTGGAACTACAGGTTGAGGTAGAAGACAAGCCCAAATCAGCTGGGTGTGAACCAAGGAATTTGGGAAAGAAGCATGCTGCCATAAAAACACCACATGAGGAGGAAATTTGGGCGCAAAGGTATGGCTGCAATTCTGATTTTTGCATGCCATTGTTGGAGCCCAAGATGGTAGCCACTTCCAGTGAGAATGATGGATTAGAATATCCTTCTAGTGTCAGATTTCAAAATTGGGAGAAGGATGAATTGCAAGAAGTAGAAGAGGAGGTTCACCAGCTAGAACTTCTTTCCCTGATTGGACCATTGAAAATGAGTGAGGAAAAAATCAAGGAGGCACTAAAAAAACTCCATGAAATTAATGCTTTGATCTCTCACTGCTGTTGGAGAACTACATCCATGGATGAGGAACCCTCTATTGAAAATTTTGTGCACATGTGGGAAGCAGTAGGAAGCCTAAAAGGAAATTTCTCTCAGTTGCTTTCTGATAGAAATCACTTGCCGGAGCTTGTGAATGTGTACTATAATGTTGCAATAAGGAATGATGAGGAGATCAACAGGCTCACTCATATGTTGGAAACCACCTAGGATTCTCTGATTGGTACTCATGGTGTTTGTCAAGAATCTGAGAATCAGATTGAGCAGCTTAATGAGAAGCTTCCAGAATCATTTTTTACATGCCATTTTTCACAAAGTCACAATAACATGGCTGAATTATTTCATGTTCCAAGGGAGGAACTGTAAAATTAGTCACACCAGATCTAATGAACAAGTAAATCAATCACAACAGATGAACATAGAAAATATGGTGTAAAACTGTGCAAAACATGCATCAGTGCTCAATATCCCAATGAGGGTGAATAGTTACAATACAATACAGTAACAATGACTCAGCAATTCGAATTGACTAAGGAGGTCATTCGAATTACTGAATGGAGTAGCTTGACTCCAACTAGGAGTCCTCATCATCAATTAGTGGTGGTCATCAATGCACAAGAACCAGTCATCCAGGTGTCAATCTGAGTCTAACTAAGTGTAACATGTGTAACTGAAGTGTGTAGCACTGATATAGGGAAGCGGGCTCAGTGGAGGGTGCATGGGAGGCTAACTGAAGTCAGAACAAGTCATCTGGTCAATTGGGAGGTCCAATGGAGTGAAACAGTTAGTCAGGAGTGAAACTAGCCTCAAATCAGGGAGAATCAGAGCTAACTGAGTGTAACTGAAGTGGAACTGCAGTGGTAGGTGAAGAAGTGCGCCCTTCTCTGGCAGTAGGTGAGAAGTGGGTGCCTTCCTAACTAGGAGGGCTAATGAACTGATGTAAGAAGCTCCCGGGTGCTAGAATAAGGTGGCTAAGGTGCTGGAGGCATCAACCTGGTGACTGGGATGCATGCAAACCCTGATTGCATGCAAGATCCTGAAAAAGATGATGTGGATATCCGAACACCCCCCCTCAAGCTAGACTATGATGTGCAAAAAAAATAATGTGGGGCCCTGGTAACTAAGACCAAGGTCACCCCAATACAATAATCCAAAAAATGCTGAAAATAAACTAAGTGAGGAAAGAGGGAAAACCCAGTGGAAAGAAATCCCCCCCTCAAGCTAAAGCATAATAATGGATCAATCTGTCTCCACCATGATGGAACTCACCTCCAACAGTGAATGGAGGTAAGAGAACTTCTTCTCAGTGAAGCTCTTGGTGAAGATGTCTGCAATTTTCTCATCAGTAGGGAATATTGCAGAATGATGGTGCGATCATGCACCAACTGTCGAATGTAATGCATATGAATCTCAATGTGTTTGGTCCTCTGCCACTGAACTGGATCTGTGGAGATATTGATAGCACTTTGATTGTCACAAAATAGGATAGTTGAAGTAGTGCCACCAAAACCAAACTCGGAAAGAATACCCCGCAACCAAACTGCCTGAATGCAGGCATTGATTTCCCCTCGATACTCTGCCTCTGCTAAAGAAAGTGCAATGGTTGTCTGCTTTTTGCTGTACCAGCAAATAGCACCATGACCAATCATGAAAACATAACTGGAAGTGGACTTTCGATCAATGCTATCACCTGCCCAATCTGAATCAGTAAAACCAATGAAATCAAGCTCAGAATCTGCAGCATAATGTATGCCAAAATGTTTTGTACCTTGCACATACTGCAAGATCCGCTTGGCTGCTCGCCAATAAAGCTCATGGGGCTGCTGTAGATACCTTGACATGGCACTCACGGCATATGAAATATCAGGCCTTGAGTGTGTCAAATAAAGTAGAGAACCAATCAACTGTCGATACATACTGCAATCTGCAAGCGGTGTAGAATCTCCCTCCCCATGACTGATTCCTGAGAGGAATGGGAATGGGGCTGCCTTACATTCAGCCATATTAAAATTCAATAATAGATCGGAAGCATATTTTTGCTAAGATATGGTGATCCCATCAAAATTTTGGGCTATTTCCAAGCCCAAAAAGTGACTCAGCAAGCCCAAATCGCTCATGTCAAAAGCTAGATTTAAGGCAGTTTTTAGCTTGTTTATTGAAGTAAGATTGCTACCAGTAATGAGAAGATCATTAACATAAAGTACAATAGCCAACAAATTACCTTTAACTCACTGAAGATACACATTTGAAGTAGATTTGCATCTTTGGAAATTCTCAGAAAGAAGGAAGAAGTCCATCTTTGCGTACCAAGCTCTTGGGGACTATTTTAACCCATATAAAGATTTCTTCAATCTGTAAACTAATGATGAATCTGATGTGTAGCCCTCTGGCTGCTGCATATATACCTCTTCAGCAAGGTCTCCATGTAGAAATGCACTCTTCACATTAATGTGGTGCACTTCCCAGTGCTTGGATGCGGAAATAGCCAAAACAAGGAATATGGAATCCATCTTTGCAACTGGTGCAAAGGTCTCAGTGTAGTCCACTCCTTGGACTTGGGAGAAACCTTTTTCCACCAACCTTGCTTTGTATTTTCTGATAGATCCATCATCAGCAACTTTCGTGTGGTAGACTCGTTTACACTTCACTAATTTTATTCTAGGTGGAAGAGAAACTAGCTCCCATGTATTGTTCTTTTGAAGAGAACTGTACTCTTCATCCATGGCACTTTGCCATTTCGGATCTCGGTGGGAAGAATAGTATGATGTGGGATCTCAACTAGTCATGAAATAACAAATCTCAAGAAGTAATGGATCATAAATTGAAAGAGCCATACTTGCTCTTTGAAAGTCTGCTCTTGTTCGTTTCGGATCAGCAGGGTTTCCAAGGTTCGAACCAACAGATTGAAGAGTGTTTTGGGCCCACTTTGGTAACTGAGGAGGATCATAATGGTCAGATTCCGAACCTGATATGTCATGATCATCATGTACTGCTAAAATATCAGAAATATCAGAATTCATGCCTTCATTATCGCTGCACGGAAATTCTTCTGGTGAAGGCGGTGAAACGACAGTTTCTTCCTCGACTACTTGCAATTCTTGAAGCGGTTCTTCAAATTGCACACTGCGCTCTATGAATATCTTTTTAGATCTGATATCCATGATTTTATATGCTTTTGATTCTTCCCCATATCCTATCAGTATGCACTCAATACTTTGTGGATCCAAAGCTCATCTCTTCTTGGAAGGAATTCTAGCCCATGCAATAGAGCCAAAAACTCTCAAATTTGACACATCCGGTTTGTGACCAAAGAATGCTTCGAAAGGAGTCATACCTTTCACGGATGAATGTGGAACATGGTTCTGTATGTATGCAGCAACATTGATTGCTTCATCCCAAATATTTGCAGCCAAACCTTTTGATTCAATCATGCATGTAGCCATCTCTTTAGTGACTGATTTTTCCTTTCCGCTACACCGTTCTGCTGGGGTGTGTAGGGAACTATATGTTGGATCTGAATTCTGCTTTGGGCACAAAGTTGGAGCAACTCAGCCTTGATATATTCTCCACCATTATCATATCTAAGAGCTTTGATATCGCTCTTAGTGGCGGTCTCAACAGAAGCCTTAAAATCCTTGAATTTTCCAAGCACTTCTTACTTGTTTTTGAGAAAAAATACCCATGTAAAGCGATAAAAATCATCAATAAATGTCAAAACATAACTTCAACCATTTAATGACATATGGGGCAGCGAACCACTGATATCAGAATGTATCAGCCCCAAAACTGTAGAAGCTCTGCTAGCTTTGCCGCGGTCGAATCTGTGCTCGGGGTGCTTCCTAATAATGCAACCAGTGCATATTCCCTTCGAGGAACGGAGTTGTGGAAGACCATCTACCATGGAATTTTTTGATAACAGCAGCAAATACTTATAATTAAGATGTCTAAATATTTCATGACAAAGCCTACTAACCTCATTACCATGTGTGCGAATAGCAGTGGGCTTTGCAAGCGGAATAAAGTGTGAAAACTCATAGCATTTTGCAGTGTGGTTCGCCTTTCCAATTGCAACAAGTCTTCCACTTTTGATATCATAAATTTCAACTATATTAGGGCTGAATGTAACTTGCTTCGGTTCACTAGTGTGTGTCATTTGAGACACAGAAAGAAGATTTGAAGCCAAGGAAGGCACATAGAGAACATTCTGAAAGCTTCCATGATCTACATGAATTGTACATTTTCCCTTTGAAGAAATTTTTGATTCATCTCCCAAATGGATGGGGATGGAGCTATTTGGATCGAATGAAGAAAAATAATCAATATTTACAGCCATGTGATTCAATGCACCCGAATCTATCAAGAGAGTAGTGGGCTTCGAAACAGTTGCCATGAGTGCTTGTCCTCTTTCATGATCATCATTCCTATCCTTCTTCCTTGCACTGTCACAAAGAGTAATGTTGTTCTTTTCCAAAAGGAGGGCCATTTGATATATAGTCTTCTTCATACATGAACTTTCGGGATGAAATCCATGGTTGCAATAAGTACATTTAGATTTTTGGTTACCTTCTTTTCCCTTTTGCTTGAACTTCGAACTGGATGGTGCATCCATCTGTTTGTCTTTCTCTCTTTGCTTGTGAGATTCGAATTTGGGCTTCTCCTTCTTTTGCTTTCCTTTACCATTCGAGATCTTGGGTCCTTGAACATATAGGGCTGAATCTTTGGAGCTTATGGACCCCATTTGAATCAACTTATCATGTTCTTTTGTGACAGACTCAATGAAGGCATTCAAGGTAGGCATCTTCCAATTCGGGGTAGTTAGCCGACCGGAATTGAAAGTAGAGACAAATACCGAATAATATTTACCAAGCTTGCTGAGAATGGAGAGGATCAATTGCTTATCCTCTTTGATAACTCCATTGTTCTTCAACTGCATGTTCAAGTTCTTGAATTTTGTGAAGAATTCATTAATGGTCTCGAAATTCTCAGGACTAAGGGCAATCAATTCATTCTCTAATTGAAAAGCACTAAGCTCGTCCTGCTTTCCAAATAGTGTTTCAAATTGCTCCCATATAGCTTTTGGAGTCTTCAATCTGCTGAGATGGAAGTGAAGATCTTTGGAGATGGAGAGACAAAGAAGACCATAAGCTTGATCAAGCTTGTTGTAGTGTTTGGTTCTATCTGACAAGGTGTTTGGCTCCAATTCAAGACCAAGAGTGACTCGGTAGTAACCTTTTGAACGTAATATGATCTCCATATCATCTTTCCAATCAAAATAATTGAATGGGGTGAGGATAGGCTTTGAAGAAGAGTATTCCATTGCTAGGAACGAGTGCAAACTGATGTAGAAATGCTTGCAAGGGCAAAGTAGCAAATGCAATTGATGGAGACAATAACCTGCAAATCACAATAAAACCAAGAACAATGAGGTTGAACAATCCACCCTTTTAGAGTTGCATCACACCTGGGATTGGAGATCAAGCAATGTTGAATGGGTCCAATGTATCCGATCCAGGATTTATGTGGAAACTCAAGCTTATGGAGTGGTATTGGAAGTATTTTCAAGCTTTGCATGCACAGGAGCGAATGCCCTTGAGATCTTTCATACCAAAATTTTTTGTAATTTTTGAGCAAATTCACTCAAATCTTCTTGTATAAACACCTGTAGAAAAGAGATATTGTCCCTGCAATGGCTTTGATACCATGTAAAATTAGTCACAGCAGATCTGATGAACAAGTAAATCAATCACAATAGATGAACATAGAAAATATGGTGTAAAACTGTGCAAAACATGCATCAGTGCTCAATATCCCAATGAGGGTGAATAATTACAATACAATACAGTAACAATGACTGAGCAATTCGAATTGACTAAGGAGGTCATTTGAATTACTAAATGGAGTAGCTTGACTCCAACTAGGAGTCCTCATCATCAATCAGTGGTGGTCATCAATGCACAAGAACCAATCATCCAGGTGTCAATCTGAGTCTAACTAAGTGTAACATGTGTAAGTGAAGTGTGTAGCACTGATATAGAGAATTGGGCTCAGTGGAGAGTGCATGGGAGGCTAACTGAAGTCAGAACAAGTCATCTAGTCAATCTGGAGGTCCAACGGAGTGAAATAGTCAGTCGGGAGTGAAACTAGCCTTAAATCAAGGAGAATCGGAGCTAACTGAGTGTAATTGAAGTGGAACTGCAGTGGTAGGTGAAGAAGTTCGCCCTTCTTTGGAAGTAGGTGAGAAGTGGGCGCCTTCCTAACTAGGAGGGCTAATGAACTGATGTAAGAAGCTCCTGGGTGCTAGAATAAGGTGGCTAAGGTGCTGGAGGAATCAACCTGGTGACTGGGATGCATGCAAAGTGCATGCAAACCCTAATTGCATGCAAGATCTTGAAAAAGATGACATGGATATCCGAATAGGAACCTCATGATTTGATGGATCATGAGGAACAATTTATTTGGTATGTGCAGATATAGTTGATGAAAAACAAGCACATGACCTTTTCTAGAATTAACTTGAGAGGTTTATTGAAGAAAGACACTCTTCCAAGGAAGAGCCAGATGAGTACACCATAGATGGATCAGTAATCAATGGAGAGGATACATCCACAACTTCAGTGGATGAAATTTTCAGAAGCATGGCTCACCATTCTTCATTCCCCACTTCATATTGAACCACAAATATTGGGAATAAAAAATGGGTAAAAGGATTCTTCCTATTTGTGTCACATGATGAGCAGGAGGATCCAAAAATTGAGGCTGATGGCATGTTTCTTAACCCGCAGCAGTTGAGGAAGCCCATGCATGTCTGTGCAACCACATTTGACAAGAAGGCATCAGATCTACACTTACCTTTGATGTGTGGGTCATTTGATGGAGTTTTGCACCCTTGGATCAATGGCAGAGAGTTGAGCCATTGGATGAAGAGGGGAGGACCTATTGAGTTCCATAGATACCATGATACCTTTTTATTTGAGGGAAACATGAACATGCTTGATTTTAATACAACTTACTCTCTTTTGGAGCATTCTTCCGTGAGAGACATGGAGGAGTGTTTAGAACAGCTTGACGAGAACCAACCAGTTGATCTTTTCCCGAGGGAACCTGAGTTGTTGCTTGAAGAAAGTCATTGTTCCATGGAGAAGAGGGATGAGATGACCCTGTTTGGACCAGCCAATAATGAAAAAGTTGAGGCCATAAGTTTGGTTACTAAAATTTGCAGACATACAAAGAAGGTTCACAGTTCTTTCCCACATGATCTAGATTCAACCACATTAATGAGGAATGAACATTGGGTGAAGAATTTTTTCTGGTTGATGCCACATGTACAACAAGAGGATCATGTTCTATCCCTGTGGGAGATAGATCCTATTGTAGAAGAGATGGCTGGTTATAACTCATATAAATCAGCAAGAAATATTTCTTATTCATTCATTGAAGGGATGGATAGAGGCATCACTGAAAAGAAGAATCTGGAAGGTAAAAGTTTCTTGTCTTTCTGCAAGGAAATTGTTTTTAATTTAGCTGATTTTTCTATGATTTGCAAGCAGCAGCAAAGACATATTTTGCAGCCATTAAATACCTCCAGTACACATTCACACAAGGCTCGAGTGTACAAATTCATAATAAAAAATTTCATGAGTAGGAGAAATGGAGAGATTCCAACTTGGTATTGGGATCCTGGCATCCTTGAGAATGCCACATTGTTTGGAAGAATGTTGCACAATCCATGGGATCCTGGCATTCCTTGGGTTGAAAGTTTGTTCTTGATGACATTTGAGCTTTGGAAAAAGCACCACAAGCAGTGGAATCTAGACCTTATTTTTCCTGGTGGATTTTGTTGGATGGTATTCAGATCCATGGGAGTGTCATACAAACAATGGGATCCTGGCATTGTTTGTCTTTGGAGAGATGATTATGATCAGAGTAATGCAACAAAACCATGATGGACTCTTGGTATATTTTGCTTGAGGACAAGCAATTTTGGGAAGGGAGGACTGTCATGTCCCCAATTTTGGGCTAATTCAGTGACCATGGGTAAAAGGAGACATTATTTTCCTAGGAAGATAAATGATAATTTAATCCTCTAACTATATAATAAATTTTAGCCTAAGTTCTGTTGGAGGAATTAATTTTATTAATTTAAATTAATTCCTTTACTTAATATTCCTAAAATAATTAGGCAAGTGGGCCAAGAGAGTGCCCTCATGGAGATAAGGTTTCCAAATTGGATCTAGAGACAAGAAAATAGAAATATGGCTAAATCAATTTGTGGATTTAGGAAAAGAACAAAGAAGGAAAGGTGTAAGAGTTTCTAAAAGCAAGAAAATGGAAACAACCAGAAAAAGCAAAAGGAGGCCCCAGTTTCCAAAAAGAAGTCCAGTTTACAAATCAACCAACTTTTACAAAGTAGGAAACATATGGAGACAAAGGGGGGCACAGTTTCTAAAGGAGAAAAGCTTGTAAGGAAAAATAAAGGAAAGTATGTCAACTCATGGGTGACCTATTCTCACAGGTCACCAAGCTCTTCAACTTGCTTAGTAGGTCATCATGAAGTTTATAAAAGAATCCAACCAGCTCCATTTCACAACTTTTGTCATTGTGAGTTTATGAGTGCAGCATTTTAGCTTCTCAAGGTTTGGTGATGTGCCCAAGCTAATCAATGGGTGATGTGCCCCATTCTTCTATTATACTTCTCTTCTCTAATATTCTCTCAGGATTTGCAGCCATGGAGATATGATATGCAGGTCCATATAATCCAATACTAAGAAGAACCCAAGCTTACAAGGATTCATCATCATATAGGGTACATTCAGAGGAGACAACATTGAAAGGGACGAAATGGAGGCTTCAAGTTCACCACTTATGAAAACATTGGGGCAAAGCTTCGACGAACGTTCTGTGGTACCCTCCATCTTGTCACCATTTTTTAAGGTCTATGAACCATGCTTCCAGCCAAAGCTTGACTGTTGTAGGCCCATATCGACTTGCTCCAGGGGCAAAGCAACAGAAGTTATCCATAAGTACAAGTCGATCTTCTGCAAAGTCCTTATTTCCTTTCGGTCAGAGGTGGGTCATAACAATCCATATTAGTACAGATGGGTAGTGGATGCTAGCTCCCTCCTCTTGGCACCTATGGCATGTATATTTGAGAATGTCGGCCAGGTAGTCCACCCATTTGTATACTTTGTCGTTCCGTGAAAGTGCATGTGATACAATTTTGGCGGTAGTTTTTTAATTGCCAAATACAATCGGGTTCATGACTATGCCTTGTGAGTTCTTTGTAGCAGGAGTATCAATAAACTCGTCGATCAAGTCTGCGCCTGAGCTTGTTGGTACACCTTCTCCTTTGTGTGAAAGGTGAGTTATTTTGTGGATTATTTCACCATTGATGTCGACCGGGACATCGAAATAAAGCTTGCCATTGTGGTACCTACTAACGATGAATTATGCAATGACTTCTTTCAGTCCTCCAAAATTATCCAACAAAGGTGCCTTCATGTAATGTAGAATTGTGGCTGTCTGTAAACGCTGCGCTTCCTCCCTCCAACGACCATCTAACTCCTTCCCCCAATATTCAATGTTGTTCCATGATTTCTTCCAAGTGGGTTCTGACGCCTTTGCATTCCGAATTAACTAGAGCCTTATTTCCAATGGTTTGTTCCTTCTCCAATTCTCTAACTGTCGTCGCAGCAGCTTTGCTGGCTGTTGAAGTTTTTCAAGGAGCCATGGTGGATTCAGGGTTCAAGAATGCAAAGTTGGCTTCAACGGTATTAGGGAGCTCTATATCTTGGAGTTCAAGTTCTTGGCAGAAGAGTGCCCAAGAATCCTTGAGCTCGGGATTTATGGTGGAGTTACTCGGCACGGGTGAACGGGAAGTGGAGGTCCATATTAATGGTTGATTAGATGGGGTTATTAAATTAGACTGACAGGCTAATGGTGCTTCGTCAAGTGCATTACTTCTAGCGTCGCGGGTACCTTTCGATTTTATTTTTTTTGTCATCATGATGTTGCGACACCTCGTTGAATGTGTTATGTCGACGGGTTTCTCTATTTGAATTTGATCGGACCGGGCTCCAATGCTTCTGTCGTGCCTGATTTTCTTCTGCAAACCGTCGACGTTCTTGTCGATGTGTATAATATCGACGGTTGTGGGTCGGGCTTCTTTCTCTACTTTTTCCATCCTTTTTTTGCCATTCTCTCGTCATTTCTGCTATTTTCATGCTCTATTGTTTTTCTTGATTGCTTATAGTAATCTCATTTGGTTACTTTTTAACCGTTTTTTTTTATTTTTTATTTTTTATTTTTTTGAGAATATTCATGATTTGTACCACTTTAGTCGGGCACCGTTTATTGCTTTCTTGAAAATATTTCCTTGTAGTGTTTTCAATCGGACTGCTCCGTTAGGATTTACTGCTTCGAGAATATAGGGCCCCATCCATTCTGTATGCAAATTCTTTGGCTTCCCTTTTACTCGACTATTATAGAGGAGTGCCAAATCTCCAACTGATAGATTATTTTGTTTGATATTTCTATCATGCCATGCTTTCTGTTGTTGTTTTTGCACTCTTTGATGTTCTATTGCCAACTGTCGACTTTCATCCAGCTTCGACAGCTGTAGTAGCAGTTCATGTTGAGTATCTTCGACCTCAATATGTAAAGCTGCTGTAATGGTTGGTGCTTGTCGTCGAAAATGTAATGGGACGACAGATTCTTTCCCACAGACAAGTGAGAATGGTGTCTGTCCTGTCGTTCTCTTATATGTTGTTCTATATGCCCAGAGGACAATAGGTACTTTGTCATCCCGGTCATCTTTCTCTATGCTGCATATGTTCATCAGTCCTTTTGTAAGTGTTTTATTGAACGATTCTATGGTGTCGTTCAACTGAGGATGGTATGTTGTGCTTATTATATGATCAACTACAAATTCCTTAGTCAATGATTCAATAGTTTTACATACAAAGTGAGTACCTTGGTCACTTATCAATGTTATGGGGCATCCAAAACATGTTATGATGTTTTCATAAATAAATTTAGTGGCAACTTCACTTGAACATGTTTCGACCGGTTCTGCTTCTTCCCACTTGGTAACATATTCGACAGTAGTGATAATATACCGAGCACCTGTTCGTCTCTCGACTACTGGAAATGGTCCAACAAAATCAATAGCCCAAATTTCAAATGTTCGGCTGGGGTTAATTGGGATTAATGGCATTTCTATTCTTGGTAGTGGTCGGCCCATGCACTGACATCTGCCACACTTAGATACAAATTCTCGATAGTCTTTGTGAACTATCGGCCACCAAAGTCTGACTTACAATATTTTTCTAGCCGTTATGTTTGCATGATAATGTCCTCCCATTGATCCAGCATGGGCTTCTGTAATTATGTTTTGTCGTTCATGCTCAGGTGCACATTGGCGTAATATATCATCCAAGCCAAGTTTATAGAGGAATCCATTGATCAAAGTGTATGGGGCTGCTTTCATTGCTAAGATCTTCCTCTTTTTCTCAGTCATTCCCTCAGGAGCTTGCCCATTTTCAAGAAATTGTGCAATTTCTGAAAGTTCTGAAGGTACTTCTTCAATGTGTCAACAGACCACTCTATTGCACTGCAGACTTGCTTCTTTCCAAGCAAGCCCCTCCCAAGACTCCCAAGGTGTGTTCCTCTTGACAAGATTCCTAGGTGAGTTCGTAGTAGAACTCCCATGCAAGATTCCAAAGAGACCTCACACTGGAGCTTCAAACATGAGCTTCCAAAACCTGTATCTTAGCCAAGCTTCCAAACCTAGCTATAGTCGAGCTTCAAACCCTTGCTCACCAATCAAGCTTCCAAGTCAAGATCATCAGTGGAGCTTCCAATTCAAGTTAGCTGCAGACTTTCCAACACGAGTTTCCTCAGCAGAGCTCCCAAACCAAGTTCCCAATGAATCTTCCAAACCGATATCATCCGAATGTTTTCCTTCGTCTAGCTAAGTGTTTCCCTAACCAAGCAACACCAACAAGATCCTAACCAAACTCTACCAAGTTCAACTTCAGTCTTCAAGAAGTTCGCACCATTCGTGCTCTGCTCTACAACTTCAACACTGATATGATACCACCTCTTCACAAGAACAGTGGTGAAGGATCTGTCTGCAAGCCCTTCAACTGTCACAACAAAATGAGCTCTGATACCACCTCTTCACGAGAAGAGTGGTGAAGTGCTATCAGCAAGCCCTTCACAAGATCTTCAACTGTCGCAGAAAAATGAGCTCTTCAACTAGGAAGCACCCACTTTACTATGGTATTCCAAGTCATGTGGCACTACCTAGATGCCTCTTGAGGGCTTGGCCAACTTGGGCGCACTCTAGTAGACTATGCCTCCACTTGTTGCAAACAAGTAAACACAACACTTATTATCTGCAACACACTTGTTCTTGCCTACACTTTCTACTTAGACATGTTATATTGAGTTAAAGAAGCATTCCATACTTAGTCGTTTTCATAAGTAAAAGATGCACCATGCAAAGTAAATGGAACAACACAATATAGAGGGGCCAAGACCCCAACCAGGCTCTCCACAAGCTTTATATAAAGTTGGCAAGTTTAGAACATAATACAAATTACATAGACGAAGGTTCCCAAATTGGAAGGACTCCCTGCGTGGCACAAGCAAGCCTAACCTCATAAACCCCACATTCTGTTACATAAAAAGAAATCCCACAGAATCCCAACAAGACGAAAGTCTGTCTCCCATATGTAACATAGTCTCACTCGCGACCTGCCAACTGCTGTGGATGCCTAGAAAAACCTCCGTCTTGCCTCAAAGTGATTATGTTTCCCTTCCTTCCCAATCCGAACTGATTTCCTTTGGTTGAGACTTGGCCATATATTTATAGCCGTCTGCTTGGTCCATTCCTTGGTCACTACTCCCAGTGGACACCCATTCTTTAGTCTGTTTTCCCATTTACATTGTCCACATGCAAACTATTTTGGTCATCTCGCCTACATAGTCGACGATGCCAATGCCCAAGTCTTTGGATGTGCCCATCTAGTTCATGCCCACTTGGTTCCTTGATTTCCACTTGACGCATCCGTCCGCACTGTCGACACGCCCCTTGTTGGCCCAGTTGCAACCGACTTTCCAGTCCATCCCCACTCTAGCTAACCGACACCTCTAACCATTGTTTTCCAAGTCCCGCGTTGTACACCCTTCTTCCCACTTTCCTTGGTTGCTTCATTTACTTGACTTGGTTGTGTGCCCGAACTTGCCATGTCCGACACCCTTAGTATGTGGGAGTGCACCCATCCCACGCCAGCATGAACCGAGATTTCAACCCGAGTTCCTCACAGAGCTTCCATCCTAAGTTGGGTGATGGAACTTCCATCCCTAGTTCGGTGACAGAGCTTCCATCCCGAGTTGCACTCTTCGTTGAAATTTTGTGATGCCACCTTCATCATGATGCCAAATGCACTCTGCCGACGAGCTCCCCAGTGGGTAATGTGCCCAGGCTTTCCATGCCTTGGGAGACTTCTCCTGTGCGTCATGCGCTCGTGCCATAGTCACACGCGCTCTTGTTTTCCTATGGGATTCTGCAAGAAAGACCAATGCTTAGAATATTTCGTTAAGTGTCCTGCCATCCTGCAGACCCAAGAGGCTCCCAAGTCAGGTTTCTTGGGTGAGTGAGGTGTGGCTAGTCCTGGGGCACCAGGCCTTTACATCCTCCCCCACTCAAATTTTTTTATATCCCGACAATGTCTCCACAACACTTCACTTGTTGCTGGAAACCTGCAACCACAACCTTATGTTGCAATCGCAACCAAGGCTCCTTAAGATTCCTCTCGATTCAATTGTTGTGCCTTCTAGCCTATTTCTACATCGGTACTTGGTCAATCCATCAATGCCTCCATTCCCTACATGCCCCAAGAGATGAACTAGTTGCATAGCTAGTCCAACCATCCATTCACTCAAAGGAACGAATTTTGTCATGCTCGAACTGCCTTTCCTTCTGCACTTCAATTGTTTACACCCTCTTTCAAACCCAAGAAAATGCTTCATCTTTTCCATACTTGTGCTGAACTTCTTCTCTTCAGCTTAACTGATGATACCTTGTGTGATCTATCCACATGATTTCACATGTATTTGCTGATTTTGTCTAAGGAAACCTTCTGCAAGGTGCCTACATACTCACTGCTTTGCCAAGGTCAGTGAGTTGATCTGCTCATGCTTCATCCAGGACTGAAGTGGAAGTGTTGCTCTCGGCTTCCACTTCCAATCAACTTGTTGAGTGTTGTCTCTTTTCCCAATGAAATGTCTTCCAACTCTCCCAACGGAGTTGTTGCTAGCCCAGATCCATTGATCTCGCAAGCCAACCAGTTTGCTTCCTGATTCAACATGTGATCGACATATTCCACTATGGCATTCATCCAAGGGTCTAGCACGTTAGCTACTTCCAAAGCCAACTTCTTGTTTTACTGCTGCCCCCACTTGGTTCTTCGTTCTTCCCCTTTACTTGGATCATGAAAGGGTAGATGAGCCTTTCCACTACCATTCGCTTGGTTAGGAAAGCTTTATGCTTCTGCACTGTGCTGTTGCAAAGTGTCCAAGACTTCCCTAGCCTTGTCTTCCTTCCCAACCAACTTACCACATTGCTTTTGAAGCTTGGTTGCATCCGATTCCACCGAACTGCAAACATTGTTCATTGATTTCCCTTGAACCAATAGAATGACTTATTGGAGGATCTTGCTGCTATCATCCTCAAGACTTTGAAAGTCTTTCTTTCCATACTCACTTGGCTTCTTCGTAGACTCCTGGAGTTCCTCTACCTCTCTAACCCAAGCCATTATTCTTTTTTGGTCATCTGTGAGAGAGAAGTGCTTAGTTTTCCCCTTAACCAAACTTGCTACTAACTCCAACCTTGATAAATGATCAACTTGATCCTTCGTTTTAGAGTCCCCATTGTCTGAATTGTTGGTACCTTGGTTTGCACCTATCACTTGTGGATGTCTTATGGATTGGCTCCATTCCTCCGTAGGCTCCTTTGTTGTATCATCCTTTTCCATGGATGAAGACTCGGTAGTCTGCACTAAATTCTGCTTTGCTAACAATGCTTTCCAAGTCTCGATCTTTCCCAAAGATGTTGGTTCGTTTATGTTGGGCACTCCTATGAATTTTTTTGATGCATTGCAACCCACTGCTGCGAATGATAATTCGATCACCCTACATGTGGACTTGCTGTGTTGTGGCCTCACAACTTGTTGGTTTTCCAAACCATGGGTAGCATTGGTTTTGATCACCATAGTTGTCCCCAACTCACACACTGTCACGTCCACATGGAAACCTCCTTTCCCAACTTCAACCCTCGCTGCATTATCACTTCCTGTCAAGGCTTTGGTCACCTCCCGAACATTAGAAGGTTCTTGCATAGAGGAAGAACCCTTAGCTGCAACTTCCCCAATTGGTTTCCTTTCGACCACCTCCAAATGCATCTCCTGCCTTACCTCTACCAAACGAGCTTCTATGAAATGACCATCGCAAGGATATTTTGTCTCCTCACTTCCTTTACCATTTGGTACTGGTGCTGCGGGTGCTGTTGAATGTCAGTCGTTCATTATGTTGGCCACTACCTTTTCGAAAAACATTTCATGCTCCAACTTACTCTCAGCTCGTCTCTACGTGGCCATCTGTTCAAGAGACTTCGTATGAACTTGGAATAAAAACGCCTCATGTTGTTCCCGATCCCTTTGTCTGGCATCATGTCTGGTTTCCCATGAATCTTCCGCATCAAGTGCCATTCCTTGTGACCATCGCCTTCGACTGCCATGCATCTAGAAGACTTATGAAACCAAATGGATCCTGCTAAGTATCTTGGGCACACACACTTCCATTGGAGTGCCTCATGTGCCTTTCCACTTTCCCGCACTTTCATTTTTACGTTGAACTGCACTCAACAAATACCTTTGTTTTTCCTTGGGCACTTCACTACCCAAGCACACCCAACTCCTTGCTAAGCTTGGGCGGTGTCGTCATCGCTAATCGTCTGGAACTACAGACTTGTCTACTGCACCGCAAAATTGCTTCTTTCCAAGCGAGCCCTCCCAAGACTCCCAAGGCGTGTTCCTCTTGGCAAGCTTCCTGGGTGAAGGGGTTGATGTTGTAGACCTTGCGCAGGGCTTTCAGATAGGTCTTCAACACTCTTGTTTTGAAGAGGTGGTATCAAAGCACATTCAATTGTGGATTGAGGAGCTTGCAGACAACTCTTTACCATTCTTCTTGCGAAGAGGTGACAGCACATCATGGTTGGTGCGAAATTCTTAACGATGGAAGTTGAACTTGGTAGAGTTCGGTTAGGAGATTGTTGGTGTTGCTTGTCTGGGGCAACACTTAGTCAGACGAAGGCAAAATTCAGGCTGAGATCAGTTTGGAAGTTTCGTTGGAAACTTGGTTTGGGAGCTCCGCCCAGGGAACTCATGTTGGATGCTCTGCAGCGAACTTGAGTTGGGAGATCCCCTGATGAACTTGACTTTGAATCTCAACTGGTGAGCTAGGGTTTGAAACTAGGCTGTATCTCGGTTTGGGAGCATGACTGAGGTACGAGTTTTGAAAGCTCGTGTTGGAAGCTCTGGCGTAAGCTCACTTGGGAATTTTGCTAGAGGAGCTCACCTTGGGAGTCTTCTGAGGGGCTAGCTTGGCAAGACACAGATCTGCGGTGCAGTAGAAAAGTCTGTGGTTGCGAACGTTTGGTGGATACCGTAGTGCCCAAGCTTAGCAAGGAGTTGGGTGAATTTGGGTAGTGAATTGCCTAGTCAAACGAAAGATGAAGTTGCCAAGGAAAAACAAAGTTTTCGGTTGAGTGCAGCTCAATGCAAAAACAGAAGTTTGGGAAAAGTGCAACAGGCACACGAAGCACTCTAGTGGAGGTGGGTGCACCCAAAACACTTAGCAGAATTCGTTTGGTTTCAAAAGTCTTCTAAATGCATGGCAATCAGAGGCAATGATAGTCACAAGTCAAGGCACTTGATGCAAAAGAGTCATGGGAAACTAGACGTGATGCAAGACAAAGGGAATGGGAACAACATGAGGCAGAAATGAAGCGATTGTTCCTACTCCATGCGAAGTCTCTTGAGCAAATGGCCGCACATGTGCGACAAGCTAAGAAGAAGTTGGAAACTTGGAGCATGAAAAGATATGAAATAATTCTTACCGTTAAAGGTTGAGTTTTTTCACTCACTCGTTTGTAAAATAGTTTTTTTATCTATTAAACTAAAATGGTAAGACGTGAACAAAGTGTCTTTGAATCTCAAAATACATTTTGTTTGATGGACTAATCGCATGTTTTATAGAAGCATCAATCGAACCGAGGTGAATTGAATGAGGACCTATATTTAATCCCTCAATATATTACATTGTCACATATTGCGTGCTCAAGTGTCTTTTGAAAGATATTTTTGGATTGACTTATTTCAGCGTCCTTTTCTCATTGTCACAGTGTGACGGCGGCTCAAACGTAAGAATAAAGGGATAATGGAGCTTTATTACCGAGAATCAAGGGAATAATGGAGCTTTATTATGGAGAATCAATGGGATATATATACTATTGCGTCCTTTTCTTATTGTCACACCATGACGATTATTCAACTTAAAATCAAGGAATAATGGATCTTTATAGCGAGAATCAATGGATATATATACTATTTTATTTTATTTTATGTAATTTATTTAAAATATACAGTGCAATCTATAAAATATAAAATAAAATATAGTGGAATCTACAAATGAATTGGTAAACATTATTATATGATTTAATTTTTCTTGCTATTTTGAAGGAATCAAGGCAAGCTTAAAATACCTGGCTAGAGAGAGCAATAATATTTTCTCCCAACTACCCAAGTTATAACCAATGGACGATGTCCTTAATGTCCTCAAATATCCTTATGATGATCATATTATATAATTTCCACAACTAATATAAATGACTATAATAACTTTAATCACCCAAAGAACCTATTTATTTATGCATGTCATCTGGTCACCCTCCTAGAAGCACCTTCCGCGAATATATATAATTTAGTTAAAATGAATTTTCCATGAAACTACGATGCAATGGACTTAGTTATCGCAGAAATGCATGATGAAAATAAAATGAACGCGTCATCCCCCGAGTCACTTTCAGTCAACCACCACGGGCATCAGCCGCCTGAGTTTCCTGTTGCCCACAAAGTCAAAGTCAGATCAGCATGGACATTGATGGGAGGACAATGATCTTGACCAGCGTGAAGATGCGGGTTTATTTGATTAACCACCGTGGAAGGTGTAGGACGATATTCGTGTTATAAATCCATACTCCTCTGCATCTGCATCTCAATGTTAGAAACCACTGTGTTATAAATCCATACTCCTCTGCATAACAAGACTACTCTTCAAGATTTGGCCAGAGAAACCACTGTGGAGTTTGCAGGAGCGACAATGAACACGAATATGTTGGGTTTTATTCGCCACCATTTGCTGGAGGTGGAAGACAATATTGATGTTATAGATGTAGATCAGGAACCGAGAAACCCATCGTTCCCCTTTTCCCACACCGCCGCCAGGGGCATCGGGAATTATCTAGCCCCCACCACCAGCTGGTGCTCGTGCCAAGATAGCAGTAGCAAATCAACGGCAGAAGACATTGACAATGCAGTTACACAACAACAACAGTACTCTTCCTCCTCTTCTTCTTCTATAAATCCACCACAACCCCAGGAGGAGGAGAATGGGGAGAGGAAGCAGAGCAAGGCCAGGCACTACAGAGGAGTCAGAAACCGGCCGTGGGGGAAATTCACAGCAGAAACCAGAGATCCCACCGTCAAGGGCTCTCGTGTTTGGCTGGGAACATTCAACACAGCCGAAGAGGCCGCTCTGGCATATGACCGTGCCGCCTTCAGAATGCGCGGAACCAGAGCTGTGGTTAACTTTCCCCTCGCCCTCCCTCATAATTCAGAGAGTGGATCAGGCGTAGTTCACAAGAGAAAGAGAAATTCGGTCGCGGCTGGACAATCGAGTGAAGGACTTGGAGGCATGTAGAGGACATACGATCCAATACCTGGAGTAACGAAGTGAGTATCTCCGAACTTTATCATTTTTAAATGTTAATGACTGTTTTATCTGTTATTATTCAGAGAAAAAGGTTTTCTTTGCATGTTCGTTATTAACAGTAAAAACAATGGAGTCAATATACATATTTTTGAAGAACATTCAAACAAAATCCAAGTATTGTAGCAAAAATCACCCAAATGTAGCCATTTAACCCATGCTTTTTGTTGCTCACCAACATAGTTTCTTAAGTACTCGTTTAACCATTAGTTCACCCTTTATGTTTGTCCATCAGCTTGAGGATGATATCTTATGTTAGGAGTCAATTGAGTTCCCACCAATTTGAAGATCTCTTTCCAAAAAGCACTCATAAATCTTCTATCCCTGTCACTCACAATATTTTTGGGAAGTGCATGCAATCTGAAAACATCTCTGAAGAATAGCTCAGCTACTTGTGCAGTAGTAAACGATGAGGTAATAGCAAATAAATGAGCAAATTTGGTGAGTCTATCCACCACAACATAAATACAATCCTTACCAAAATCCTTGGGAAAACCTGTGATGAAATCCATGGAGATGCTTTTCCACTTTTGTTCTGGAATGGGCAATGGTTGTAAGAGACCAGCAGGATGGGTGTGTTCAAATTTGTTTTGTTGGTATATCATTAGAGGAAATTTCTCGAATCTTCAAGGTAAATTTTCTGTGGGAAGGGCACTCCCTTGTGGAGGCTTGGCGACGTTGGAAAGATAACCCTGTGTTTGCTACTTATAAAGGCCTCCCCACTATTGTTAACTGGGGAATCTGGTTATCCTAGAACAACTGCCTGTTCTCGGACAAATTGGGACTTCCAGCATTAGTGGCCATCAACAGCTGCGGCATCCATTTAGCTCTTCATCGTAGCAGACAGTCCACTACTCCTAGGAATATTCAACCGCTCGATATTGATCGAACTCAGCCTTGGGGCTTCTTCGATGGGGCTTGTCAGAACAATCTTTGTGGGGGAGGGGCTCTTCTATTTTTGTCCCCTTCACATCACTTTGTGATGTCGTTTGGAATAGGGAGAGGGACCAATAACTGGGCTCAGATTCTCAGCCTTAAGCTTTTACTCTCCTTTGCTTTGGAACACTCTATCAGGATTGTTACAGTGTTTGGGGACTCATTGAATGTGATTAACTGGGTCAATGGACTGTATCAGTGCAACAACCGGAGAAATGCTGTTGTTTTGGAACAAATTCAGAATGTCTCTTACACCTTTGATACTTTTAATTGTAGGCACGTCTTTCGGGGAAACAACTCAGAGGCGGACAAAGCCTTGAAGTAAGGATTGCTCCTAGCTCCCGGTTTTTGGAAAGTCACCGAACACATTGATGGGGTCAGCAGGGAACTATACCACAGGCCATTCATTGACTGATCTTTAGTTTTTTGCTTTCTTGCTTTTTTGGAAGTCCAATGTACTTATTTTGAACTCAGGTGAATAGTAACTTGATGTATATATTTACACTCTAGAATTTTGCAGCTAAACGACTTGTACAGGTCGGCTCAAAAATCTCTGTTATCTATACTGATTTTCATAGGTTACCATCAAATCTGATGTAACAGATGTTATTGCTCACGTGGTGAGAACATCTCTTCTATTTCAGACAAAGGCATTATAGTTGGTTTTCAAAGCTACTTCATACACTCATTCTGAGTGTTGACACTCTATGCAATTTCGTACTCTTAAGGATGAAATGAAATTACGCTTTTTTTTCGAGGAAAAAAAAATTAGAGGAAATTTGAGGTCTAAAATGGGTTTTATAAGAATACGAGCCATCATATAAGAAAATGAGCCAACCATAATTGCTTGATGAGTTGGAATTCAAGAACCAATAGAATTTCAATAAAATGAGTCAACCATGATGGTTGACTTGAGATATTTGTTATAAAAAAAACTACTTTTTGTTTTGTATTTTCAACATATCTCTATGTGTTTTTAGTCAAATTTCAAGCGGGAGCACTAGTTGGATGCGGAATTAAATTATGCATCCAGCGAGTACCCACATTGCATACTTTTGACAGACCTCGTTGTCCCAAAAATAAGAAATACCTGAAAAAACGTGTTGATGAATTAAAACGTGATGATGATGTTGTCATCACATTGTTTCAGGTATTTCTTGTTTTTGGGGCAGCAAGGTTCAACAAAAGTATGCAGTGTGGGTACTCGTTGTATGTGTAATTTAATTATGCATACAACGAGTGCTCCTGCTCGAAATTTGAGTAAAAACACAAAGAGATATGTTGAAAATATGAACAACAAAAGTAGTTTTTTTCTTTCTTCTCCCAAAATTAATAAATATTATTTTATTATTTTAACTATTGTTTCATTATTTTAACTATTATTTTATAATTTTCCGTAGGAGGCCCATTTTAGACCTCAAATTTCGTCTAATGCTTGCATTAATTCACATACTGTTGGCTTACTATTTGGTTTCTTTATCTTTCTTGTGTTGACCCAGGTTTTGCGCAATTGTGGTCCAACAAAACCCTTCTTGGCCGGCCCTTTCGACAACAGCCTGTGAACAAGCTCAAGCCTCACCCGAGGTGAAGTTTATGGGGGATTACAGAATCAAGTTTCTATAATCAGGTGATGCGCGGTTAACAGATTGGGGGATTGCGCAAAGTTTCACTCACTTCGCGGCTATCACTTATACTACAGCGCACACTGGGACTGCGCAGTTCCAAACGACCACTTAAATAGTCAGACAACACAACTCGAGGTTGTGTTACTTATTAACAATCACACACTACACAGGCTTCGCGAAATCATGTAAGATAGTGAAATACAATGCAACTGCGCACTTCCATTTCTGCACTTTCGGGGAATCACATATACATAGACCTCGCTAAATTAGTGTTACCTAGATAACTCATGCATTCATCTTATTCATAATTACTTGCACATTCAAGATTCAAGAATACATGTTCGACACTTAAAATATTATTCCCATTACTCATTCATGTGGAAAATACATATAACAACGAAGATACACATAGCTATAAGCATGAACTTAACCATAACAAAATAAAACACACAGATTCAATCGCACAACACAGTATTTATGTCGTTCACCCCCAGGATGGGAGCTATGTCCATAGGAACTATTAATTATATTAATGGGAATGGTTTAACAGTTCCAGCCTACCCACTCAGCTGCAGGATCTTCTCTCTACAATAGGTCTCTGCGCACACATCTTTAGAGCCTCTTTCTTTCTCCAGTGGTTCTCTGCGCACACAGCTACAGAGCCTCTTTTGAATACCTAGTCTTTTCCAATAGACTACGAGAGACCAAAATCAACAAAAAAATCAACCCTTTCCCTTACAAAAATTCCCCTTTTGTAGATCGTTCCCTTAGGTCACGTATTTACAAGGGATATGGGCAAAAAACCCTAGGGTAACCAAAAAATGGTGTAGTTACCCTACCAACTCAGCCTGTTATAGTCGACAGTTGCTCCACTCGCCTCTGGCCGCACTGCTGGACCACTCCTGGCTATGACGCCCTTCTAACAGCCATAGTCCTCCCGAAACGGCTCTAACTATATAGCGACGTGTCACTTTCCTCCCCTCTGGATTTCCTGTTGCTATCGACTCGTGGCTTTGCTTCTAACAGCTTCCGTCGCTCTAACTACCAGGTCGCTTTCAACTGCTTCCACACTACTCCTTACGCAACTCCCAGGAATCATGGAGTCACTTACCCAAAACAGTTTGCTTTCATCTAATCGACCGCTTCCTTTGCTTAAACTCTTCTTCCCAAAATGGCTGCTGCGCTGAAACTACACATCAACAAAAATGTGTCGTGCTTAGGCTTCGCACTCCCCAATGCACCAATTCGGCTTTGCAATCTGAACTGCGCCATTGACAAAATTATACCACTTAACTTCGCAATCCGAACTATTCTTCTGCCGAAACTGTGCTTCCTCAAAATTGTGTCAACTTGGGACATACCCAACAAGTCCCTAACACTTACTCGTGATCATCTCCGATCCACTTAGATTTTTCTCCTCGTCCTCTGCATGGCTCAATTTTTCAGTAAAGCCCTGAAGAGTTGCGCTCATATTCGCAACTGCTTCCTTTGTTTCTTGCTCTAAGTCCTTAAAAGTATGCAAAATGTCCTCGAAAACTTCTTCCTGAGAAAACTCCTGGATTGTCTTCTCTATGGTGCAGAGTTCATGTAGTTTCTCTTCAATTACATCAGTAAGGGTGAGTGCCTCTTCTTGTATTTGTTGCGGTCTCACTGATGTCTTAGTCTCCTTATCCCTCAAAAATTTCAGTTCTTTTGTTAAGTTCTTGACTTGCGTGAACTTTTGGAGCTTCTCCCTAGTTGGTAAGGTCTTCATGGCCGCATTCATAGCATCCAACTCTGCCTTCTGTTGGTTCACGTCCTCCTGAATTTGTTGCAGGGCGGTTTTTTCCTATAGCATGGTCCATACATCCGTTGCTTCATCCAGCAAGTGTTGACACTTCGATATTTTAGCAGTGATACTTTCTGCTGAAGCTCTGAGTGCTACAACTCTTTCTTTTCGCATGTCTTGTGGTGAAGTAGGTGGTTGTTTGGTTGTGAGTTTAGCAACCTATTCCTTGTGGGCAATCTCCATCTATGTCATTTCTGCTTTCAGATTGTTTACCACCTTTCCAATCTCTACGATTGTATATTCTAACTATGGATGTGCTTGGCATTCAGGTATCTTGGCATAGACAGTAGCAACAACCTCTTTAGCCTTCTTCACTTTTCCTCTGCCCTGGCTAGTTCTGTGGTCTTCTGCACACATTCCTCTGCGAGTTGTTTGTAGCTCTCCTTTGGGTGTACATTCTGGTTGTCAGAGACAATGTCTCTATCTCGTATCTCCTCGACAACCTGCAGATGCAGATCATGCAACCCCTCAAGAGGTAGCATGCCAATGTTCACATCAAGGTGCTCTACCTACTTCGCACCTTTATCCATCTCCTCGTCTAGGAAAAGGATGCTGAGTGGCTTCATTCTAACTAGGTGGGGATTCATGGTCTCGGTCGGTGTCCTTCTCCTTTGTTTACTTGATTCCCCTACCTTACCTTCTGAATAAGATTCTCAAATGAAGTCATTCTAAACTTGTTCAATCTTCTCAACTATAAGCTTGAGTTCTGAGAGGTTATGGCTCAACTACGCTTGCGCTTCTTCGCGCTTACCTTCTTTCGTAGCGAGCACCTCCTCTAGATACTCGCCTACGTGCAAAGCTGTGAAGTCGTAATCGCTATCATGTAACTACATTTTTGGGTTGGTCTTGGTTTCCTTTATCTTCTTCCTTGGTCCTTTTTCTGGCCCCCCACCTTCAAGAGCCTTTCTTTTCTCGCTTTTCTGCACTTTAGTGGTGTCTATTTCCTCAACATCTTTTGTATGTGATATTTCTTCTGATGAGGTGTGTATTTCGAGTGGCACATCCACCTTCCACTCTGGTGGCCTGTCTTCTATGGCTGGTTCGATCCTTAGCGCGTCCAACTGGTAATCCATAGGGAACCATACTGGGTTCTTCTTTTCTGCATTTGGTTGAATGTAAAGAGAGTGCATATCATCCTTAAAAATAATCTTCAGAAGAAACAATGTTGTTGTCTCTTTTGAAATGCACGGAGTGCGCAATATTACATCACACAACTGGCCGAAGCAAGTATGGAATTGTTCGTTATTTACGCGTTGTCGCTCCGGATGCGCGTTTTCCCACATATTCGCATACTTTGCGGCTTGGCAATCCCCTATTATCATTGGAAGGTTATGCTGATATTGGGGCTCCTTCTAGCCTATGAAAGTAATCAAGATCATCAGCCATGTGTAGTGGAATGCATTTTTCGTCTCCTAAGTTTCACGGACATCGTACAGAAACATGTTTAGTAGATAACTTTCCCAGTTGTAGGGTTTTCCTTCTTTGGCCTTCGCAGCGAGAAGAACTGTGGTGGCTGGAACATCTGTCGGTCTAAACTTTCGCAGAATCCTACCTGCAAGCAGCTGGACAATGAACTTTGTGGCTATGTATTCATTTCCATCTTTTATAAAGGCTTGCTTCCCCTTTACTATTTTGTATTCATCTTTCATTTTCTTTTTGACCTCTTTATCCTTCCTTTTTCCAACAAACTCATCTTTGGGATCCTTGCATCACTTGCTGAGGTGGGTGATGTTGTAGATGAGGTCGACATTGATGTCAATCTTCTAGTCAAGCCATAGGAATACCTAGTGCATGCAAGATATCAGAGTGTGCACAACCACGGTACATTCGGGACTGCACTCAAAATGAGGTATATGCATCAGATGCAGCAAGCCAAAGGGCGCTAGTTGCTTATCCCAGTCTTGTGGAATGACCAAAGGTTTTCCTGATTTTGCATCCTCCTTTTGGAACATGTATTGGTTAGCTTGAAACTGAGGATATTTAGGGTCTCTTTGGTCTTTTGCTTCTAGAAGATTGTGATCTGTGAACTTGCATCCTTCCACTTTGTCGATTAGGTTCCCCTGGATTTCCACATCTCCAGAAATTGGTGGTACCAGAATCTTATACTGCGCGTTCTTGAACAGGTGAACCGCTGGCGCATCGACCCTTCTCAGTGGGATATATACATGTGTTAGGTAAATGGGGCTATTCGCTGGTGGTAATGGTGGTCTAGGCTTTGGCTTTCCTGGTTCCTTTGGCTTCTCAGGTTATTGAAGGGGTCCCTTATCCTTTTCTTGCATATTGCTTATGTTTCGGGGTGATCTTCTTGACGCAAGACCTTTCTCTGAAACAGACTTTTTAACGGGTGTTTTCATCAACCCCTCCAACGCAGAGTGTTTAGAGTCCCTCACAACTTGCTTGATAGTGGATTGCTCGAGTATAGTTTATACACCTCCGTCACTCATTATACTAATATATATCAGGTTTCTAGCCAGATATGGAATGTGCAAAACACCAGGAGGGGTTATAATACTCCATTCTTCATAACTAACTTCACTTTTCCACGCCCTATAATTTCAATTGGAAAATCATCTCCTAGAAGAACATCCCCTCCATTATACCTTTCATACTCATAGAACCACTCCTTGTTAGGAGTCATATGAAAGGAAGCAGTTGAGTCAATCAACCAATCATCATTTCTTGACCATATACTTGTAGAATCCAAGTACACATCCCATCCTTCTTTAGAGGAGGAATTTCCTTTTGTTGATGGACTATCCTCTGACCCTCTACCTCTTTCAACACTTTTTGATATATAGTTCTTCTTATAATGCCCAACCTTACCACATTTCGAATATAATTTCTTCAAAGGTTCTCCCATAGATTTAGACCTTCCCTTAGATTTAGATCTCCCCCTGTAGATTTATTGGATTTCTTGAATATGTTTTAATTTAGAAAAATAAAAATAAAAATGTATTATAAAAAAAATCAATAGTTTCCATTTAACAATGATGAATAAAACCTTTTCATAAGAGAATTGATACCATTGAAAAAAACCTCACACAAAATCCCTTTCATACCAAGGAATTTATGAGAAAATATAGGGGGATGCAAATACAATGCAAAAATTTTCACAAGTCTTTTCCTTATTTAACGAAGAGATTCACTTTTTAATAAATTCTTAGATGGCATTGTCGAATGTAATTTACCAATATCTCTTTCAATTTGTCCTCCCTGAATGTTTATTAGAATCGTGCGTTGGCTTGGAAGCAAGCAGGTGAATCACATGGGTTATGGAATTGTGTTTTCTCCATTCACTCATTTCATTTATTGTATTTATGATTCTCTCTTTCTGATGAAGTATAGGAACCCACCTAGTTTAACACTCGTAGGTGAGTCCTTAGCACCACTAGATGTAGGTACTCATCTCAACACACCAACTATATGGTAATATCGACCAAAAATGATTTTTGTAAAGTAATCTTGGCCCAAAAAGGATTTAATAGCTTTGTCCTTCAAAGTCTGGAAGCATTGGAAATATTTTGATATTATGTTCCATAGAATATCGAATACCACTGATCCCGCAATCCATCGATTTAGATGTATTTCTCTTAGATGTAACATGTTGTGGAGAGAAAAACCACCTAACTTGTTTTTAGTCCCTCAAATTCCCTTATGTAGATCAAACATGAACCATTCTAATTCCATGACTACTGTTTTATGACAAAATCATAGCTTGATCTTAACAATAGATGTGAAAAGTAAAAGAGATTTGGTATAGACCGCTCTCTTACCAAAGCAATGATTTTGACCTTATGTGCAATATTCAAACTAGGAGATGTTATTCCATCTCTTTTTCTAGTGATTTTCGCTTCTGCTCACACATTGATCGATCGAATCCATGCATATAAATTCACTCTTAGCAATTGGCGAATAGATCATTACATTCATGAGCAAAAAAGTCAAAACCATCTTCCTTGATTAAGGCCAACTAAATAGTAGTGAATAATTAATTCATCTCAATAAGTTTCTTTGTTAATTAAATCCCACTAGGTAGTTGGAGGCCATTAATTATGGGACAACAAGTAGTTAAGGTTTAAGCTATAGGAATCCTATCTAAAGAGCTAGGAGGTTATTGATTGTTTTTCAAGAGTATTTTTGTATTTCTATCTCAACTCATGTGAAAGGTTTCCCAACTTAAAGAGGAAAGTGAAAATTTAGTTCTGATTGATTGTCATAGTAGAAGGGGTTATTCAACCTCATCTCTCTTGTTTATGTGTTTGGTTATTCTTCACTGTAATTGGTGGTTTCTTGCATCATAAATCTCTATATATCCTATTGTTGTTTTAAGTTGAAGGGTTAAGAACACTAAAATCAACCTAGGAAATCTTTAAGATTAGAAAATGGTAGAGAAAATCTGTGTAGAGTTTTTGGAACCTATTTGTCACAAAATTGAATCTCCTGTAAAAGATATGTACCTCACATACCTCATAAAAATGGAGTATTAGAGAATAAGAGTAGGACCTTCATTGAATTACAATGGTGCTTGCTATAGGCCAATGATTTTCTAACTAGTTTCTCAAAAGAAGCCATCTACTATTCAAATTATATGTTGAGCCTTATTCTAACCAAAGTTGTCCTTAATATGATGCAAATAATCTTTTGCAATATATACATTATTTATATTATTTTATAATTTTATGATGTTTTATAGTGAATAGGTTATACAATATATATATATATATATATCAAATCTTATGTAAAGGTGCCATCTCTTCGAGATGACCATTGACCTTTTAATGACTATTTGAACTATTTGATAATTAATAATTAATAGTAGTAATATACATTTAGGTATATTACAAGTCATCCCTCCCTGAAAAGATTCATCCTTGAATGTTGTATTCGCTTAATTGATTGCAACTTTAGGGAGCTTATAGAACTTGATTATATACTAAATGACGAGCGAACTTTGTTTAATAGTTTATATGGAATAATAGTACCGTGATTAAATAATTATTGAAATAGTTCGTCACATTTCCATTCAAATTTCTCGATGCATGGAGAGCATAAGATTCCATCAATAAAAATGTAATGGAAATAGGGAGTACCCTTCTTAGTTTCCAATTTGATATTTTCATGATGAACTTGTTCCGTCATGTTGATCTCTGATATTTTTGCATGCTTTGGTGTGCCACTATTCTCTGGTTGAAATATGGCTTCCCTAGTGGTGATCAATGTATCTTCAAACATTGTTTTAAATTCACTTGTAATGGTATCCTTATTTGTAGGTGCAAGTTTTGAATTTTTTATTTCATTAATTTGTGTTTGTTTAAATTTTTTCAAACAACTTATTTCCCCTTGTTGAGAAATGGGGTTGAAGTAAATCCATAATCCGAATTGTTTGTAGATAGAAAAGGGAGATGTGTTGAAAGAAGCACATGGGAAAAGCACATGGAAGCATACAAAGAGCAAGAAGAAGTGATTGGCACACTGTAATCTAAGAACATGTATGAGAGTTGGGTTTATCCACAATGTTAATGGACATATGGATGTAAGACCTGGTTAGGCGTCCGTACCCCTGGTTGGTGAATCAACTATGTAGATTTAGGTAGAAAAAGAGGGGGGCATGTTGTATTTCAATTCACAAGGGGTTGGCGATTATCACAAGTCAAGTTTAAAGGGGGATTGTTAGGTAAAATTGACTTAGTTAAAGAGTCAAATGGATGTCTATAGTTCATGGTTTTTCATGCCCATGGTATTTGGTGTCCCATGGTATTACTTGTGAATAAGACTACATAAAGGATTGAGAAACTCCATTGTAAGGGTCCTAAGGAGGCCGGTGTTGGCCTAAATGTGGTTGGAAGTGGACAGATTGGCCATCCTTGGACATATTGGTCCAAGAAGAATAGATCTATTATGTTTGCTAGTTTTCTCAAGATTGGGTTTCCAGGGTAATTCTTCTTTGTCTAATGTGTGGTTGATTTAATATTTATGTGTATGTGCTTCTATTCATAACAGCCGGAAGGTAGATCCTTGGGAGTTGAGTCAGTCCTCAAGCAAAAATGTTGTTCATTTGTTGTTGGTATCTCAACTAGTTATACATAAACCAATAATAGATTGTTCTCCCTCGATGATATTATCATTCGTAGGGTCATGTTCTCTAGACTCAAAAGATGTTTTTTCTCTTGCTTCCATTCTCTTGATCAGGGATAATTTTAGGGAGCCATACTTATTTAAAAGTGTATAAACCTTGGCGAATCTTACCAATTTTTAAAATGTCAACTATAAAATATTTGGCGATTTTTTCTAAAATTATTTCAATTTATAAGGATTTTATATATTTTATATAATAATTTGGCGATTTTTAGAGTGAAAAAAGTTTACCCCATCAAAATTGGGCGAAATGGGGCTTCAAAAAATGCAAATTGGCGAATCTTTTTTTGGAAAAAAACATGGAAAAATAGCCCATGGGCTAACTCTCCATATATCACCTTTCAAGGGCCGAGGGATCTCTCTCTGCTATATGGATGTAATGTGTTTCCTTGTAACTGAGGTGTCAATTATGATAATTCATTTTAATTTGATTGTCATTTCACTCCTATAATCACTTAGACTGGTGTCATTCTAATATCTAAGAGCCCTTTTACTAGCACTGGCACATTTTGTGTTCTTGTGGCTTATTTTCCTAGATCTGATGTAGCTCATTCCTTCCAGGATAGACTTGAGGAAATAATCACGTAGATTGGTGTCATTCTGATATCTGGGAGACCTCATACCAACACTCGCACATTTTTTTGTTCTTGAGACTTATTTTCCTAGATATGATGTAGCTCATTCCATCCAGAATAGAGTTAGGAAATTTTGGTTGGCTCTTTCTCTCTCTATTTATAAGTAGCATGAAAATTGGAGGTTTTCCTCATCAATATTGGGCTATTTACTGCACCTCTAAGAATTGATCTTGTAGACTAACAACCACCTCGATCTCTGAGAATTGATCTTGTAAACTACCAACCACCCTCAGAGCATGGAACTAATTATCCACCAAATATTAGGTTCTTAGTTTAGAAGTTTATCTGAAATTTATCTTAAAAACATGGATACTAACAACCCACTCAAAAAATTATATGCTTGGTTTGGAAGTTTATCTGAAATTTATCTACAAGTAAACTCTAACAATCACAACCTTGTTGGTGGAAATATGGCCATGTTAAATTTTATTGTTTGATACGGTTTAGTATTTGGTTGAGGGTATTCTGAACTTAGAGAGCAAGGAATATTAATTTGTAGAAGTCAATCTAAGCCACGTCAATCACAGCGAATTGAAAATATGAAATGGATAGAGGATATGATATAACCCTACCCTTTTTATGCTCCTTTAACGTGGCAATAGCTCCAAATTCGATTGTTTGATAACATGATGGCATCCCTTATAAATTCTTGTAAATGGATGGTGGAATGTCTCCAAAAGTCCTGCGTATCTCTATATGACTTTAAATGAATCGTTATTGTTAATGAACTCGTGCATTAACTCTTTATCCAACGTTACTTTCAAGGGCTTCGCACTTATCAGTTCTAGTGTATACTCCGTCCCTTGGTATTTGCTCTCTTGATAACCTAGTTCACCGCATATGAACAAGGAAGAATTTCTGGTGTGGTAGCAACCCTGTGAGACTAGGATCATGTAGTATGACCTGCCTGAATATTTGTCTAGTCCTCTCAAGTTGATTATATGAACTTCAAGATATTTTGATTTTCTAATTAGCATGAGCTTCAAATTTAACGGCTTTGAAAGGTTGTTTTGATTGTAGGCAAAAGCAACCCTTCCAACTTTGGAGAAGCTTACTCAATCAGACGATGGAGAGATCCCGGCAGATTCGTGCTAAGGGTCTTTCATATATTTATAATGGTAGTGATGTGAACATCCAGACTATTTTTGAAGCCGGTTCTTGTCAAATGCTTCTGGAGCTTTTTGCTGTGAGTGCCTGATTTAATATGATGTTTCTTCGTTTATTTGTATAGGGTGTGATAGATTGCAAATGGATGTTGTACTTAAATTATTTATTTTACGTAGAGATTACTGTTTCTCTTTGCTGTAAACCACTAATAAAGATTGCAATTTACTTATTATTTATTTTACGTAGAGATTACTATTTTTCTGTGCTGTAAACTATTATTAAAGATTGCAATTTCTTGTTGGGACCGGCAATGATGTGCCAAATTCAGGTATTTTACAATTTCACTATTATTTTTCAAGTGTATGCATCTTAGACTTGTATAAACCAAATATGTTGTTTGACATGGTTTTTCATTACATTTCACTTAATGTTATCAACCCTCATGCCCTCCCATTCACTGGTCAGTTATCACAAACAATCACTGAAAGAACATTGAGAAGGATGCTTGTTGCGCAATCTTCAATATCATAACAGGGAGCAAACCATATAAGATAAAGTACTGGCGAGAAGTATAGAAAGGCTAACCGGAAATACAGTAAAATATTTAAAGCAAGATCTTGATGTTCTTGATACATGATTTTGAAGGTTGTTTTTGATAGTGATGTTTGCTTAAAGCAAGATTTCGATGTTTCTTGATATATAGTAAGTACCATATTCTCCTCTTTTTATTTTTGAGTTTGCATTTTTATTCCATTGTAGTGGTTTCGGGATGATTTGGTTCATTGCCGGTAGATTTGATGAAGGACAAAGAAATTTTGTTAGTGTCTTTTGCTATGGGTTTAAGAAATAAATTTTATTACTAGAGTATGATTTTGATACGGATGGTAGTTCCTATATACGGAGAAGGATTATTTGATTTGATATATGTTGTTCCTAATTGTAATTAGATTAATTTCTCTACTCTTCTTCCAGTTAAATGTTTTCTCACTGTTATGACTTTAGCTTTGAAGGCAAGTAAGACAAAATCACTTTGTTGTGAGTTGTGAAGTAAACACACTTTTACGTAAGACTTTCATAGTAAATTGATTTGACTTGAACAGAACCTTCGACACATCCACAATATTATTTACTGCGACTCGAGAAACATTATTCACTATGCGAAGGCATAAGGAAACCTCCGACACAATGCATAAAATGTTCTTGCAAATAAAAACACAAAGTAAAATATGTATTACCATAACAAAGGGGTAGCTTTGGCTACATACATAGTCAATCAAATTTCAGTTAGATTCTTCACTTTTACAGAGTAGGGGCTTTTCAACAATTTATGTAGACTACGAGCTTGAGCTCTTCAACACCTCTCTAAAATTCTTATTTTCTTCTCTGCTTTGTCTTTTTTCAATTTTCATTTACATATACAAAAGCTTGATATTGGCTTCTCTCAAAAGCTACCGAGTAACATTAAAGAATGTAATAAATTCCTCACTAAATCTACCTAAGAACTTGACTTCTGAACTACTACGCGACTACTTAAATATGGTGAGATGTAAACATCATATCCTGATAGACTGACTAACATTACAGATTGTGAATGACTCAATGACTAAGCCGACGCACAACTCATAATTAATATTTCCAACACTCCCTCTTAATTATGAGGAGTTGAAAACACAAAAAATTACATCAAAACCAAAAGTAAATAGAATTGAATGAGGAGTTTTAGTTACATGCAAAATCAACAATTCCTAAACAGCTGCACAAATAATGGAAAGTGTTCCTTGCCAATGGTTTTGTAAAAATGTCTGCTAGCTGATTTTCAAAGCTACAAAACTCTAAACAAGTTTCTTGATTATTTACCAATTCTCTGATGAAATGATACATGGTGCTAATATCTTGGTTCTCCTGTGATACACATGGTTCTTTGAAAATGCAATGGTTGAACTATTGGTGCAGTATATGGTTGTGGGTTCTTGCTGGTTTTGCGACAAATCTTTTAACATCCTACACATCCAAACAACTTGACATGTAACACTTCTAGTTGCGACATACTCTACTTCTGTTGAAGAAAGGGTCACAATTGGTTGTTTCTTTGAATCTCGTGACACAAATCCTATGCCAAAATGAAAAGTATACCCAAATGTATTTTTTCTGTCATCCAAGCTTCCTCCATAATCACTATCAGTGTATCCAACAAGACTAAAATTTTCTAAGATAGAATACATAATACCAAATCCTTTTGTTCCAATCACATACCTCATAATTCTTTTTCCTGTTTTCCAATGAGAATCTTTTGATGACTCTATAAGCCTTGAAATTAGATTGAATACATACATGATATATGGCCTTGTCACAGTAAGATACATAAGGCTTCCAACCATCCTTTTAAATAGTGTAGGATCTACATTTGATCTATCATCATCCTTGCTCAATTTCAAACCTGTTATCACTGGTGTTGGGGTGGACTTACAATTGACCATATTAAATCTCTTCAAAACTTAATTTACATTTTGGATTGTGAAATGAATATACCATCTTTAGTTTCATGGAATTCAATGCCCAAAAAATATCTCATAAGCCTCAAACCAGCCATTTCAAATTCACTCGCCATGACTGATTCAAATTATTCATCATTGTAATCACTAGTAAATATTAGATCATCCACATATAAACAAAAAATTAACATTTTACCTTGTTTGTTAATTTTGATGTACAATGTTGGTTCACATTCACTTCTTTGAAAACCATTTTGGATGAGGTAGGAATCAACGTGACTATACGAAGCTCTAGGAGCTTGATTTAATCCATAAAGAGCTTTATTCAACTTGTATACTTTATTTTCTTGTCCTGGAACTTCATACCCTTTTGGTTGTTCCAGATACGCTTCCTCCTCCAAATAACCATTCAAGAATGCAGAATTAACATCCATTTTATAAAAAGGCCATTTGTTGTGCGCAACAATGACCAAAACTGTTCTGGCTGTGTCCATTTGTGCAACACGTGCAAATGTTTCATTGGATTCTATGCCAGGATGTTGTG
Organism: Larix kaempferi; assembly: GCA_027924585.1. Taxonomy (NCBI): domain Eukaryota; kingdom Viridiplantae; phylum Streptophyta; class Pinopsida; order Pinales; family Pinaceae; genus Larix; species Larix kaempferi. The sequence continues at coordinate 56,880,259 of BSBM01000372.1, read as the reverse complement.
TGAAGCCTCTTGGAACCAATCTTTCCTTATGCTTCTGCAAATTTCCATTTGCATCTTGCTTTGTTTTATAAATCCATTTGACATTTTCTACATCATTGCTTTTAGGTACGTCTACTAGCTCCCATGTTTGATTCTTTTCAATTCATTCAATTTCTTCAGCAATGGATTGTGCCCATACATCATCTTTGAAAGATTCTTCAAAAGTTAGAGGATCGTCTATTTGAAAAAATAATGCAAAAATTGAAAATGAATTTATTTTATCAGCATCATATATCTCTCGCAAGATTCTTGTTTTTCGTTGCAACAAGCTTGCTAAAGTTGGATCTGGAGATGAAGAAATACTTGGGGTGCTTGCTAGAGTTGGTTGTAGACTAGATGTACTTGTTGGTGTAACTTTTGTTATGACTCGTGGCACAGTAGCTTGAGCTGTGACATGTTTCACAATTCTAGGGGTGGAGAATGCTACGACATTTTGACTTGTATGTTGTGTTTGAACCACTTCTTCTGTCATGTCATCATCTGTGACATGATTTACAATTTTTATTTCCTTTTCTATACTTCTATCCCATGCTTCAATTTCCACAAAATAAAAATCACACCTAATTATAACCTTCCTTATGATAGGGTCATACAATTCATATGCTTTTGTGTCTTATGAATACCCTAAAAATATACATTTCCATCCCTTATTATCTAATTTCTTTCTCAGCTCATCTAGAATCTGAGCATATCCGACACAACCAAAAACTTTTAAATGAGAGACATTGTGTTTCATACCTATCCAAGCTTCTTGAGGAAATTTATTTTTCACACTTTTCGTTCGACATCTATTCATAATGTATACAACAATTGCTACTACCTCAACCCAATATTCATTTGGCAGATGTTTGGCTACCATCATGCTGCATGCCATCTCCATAATGGTTCGATTCTTCCTCTTTACAACACAATTCTGTTGAGGTGTATAACATGCATTAAATTGCTTGCGTATGCCATGAGATTTACAAAAACTTAGAAATTCATTTGATACATATTCACCACCTCTTTCCATCCTTAAAGATTTTATGTAGTACCCACTTTACCTCTCCACAAGTGCCTTGAATTGCTAAGAACATCCAAATGCATCATATTTGTGTTTTACAAAATAAACCCATGTTTTTCTTGTGAAATAATGAATGAAAGCGAGAAAATAATTGCATCCTCCTATGCATGGTTTTTTTGTTGGCCCATAGATATTTGAATGCACAAATTAGAGTGGTGCATGTGCTCTATATCACATTCCAATGGGAAATGACTCTCTATGTTGCTTGCTAAAAATGCATCCTTCACAAATTCTTTCTAGTTTTTCAATCAATGGCAAACCCTTCACCATATTCTTTATGTGTAGTAGCTTTAGCCTACCAAACATTAGATGTCCAAATTTGAAATGCCACAACCAGGATTCATCCTGTACCTCTAATTGAAATGATGCTTGTATTTCTTTACCATTGTTTTTTTCTTCCTTGGAACAGGGTTTGTCTACTTATTTATTTTCTGATTTAAATGCATCTCTAGAGTGCAAATTCTTTGTGTCCTGTGCAATATTTTCCTTCATATCAGGCCTAATTCTTAAAGGGAACAAGCAATTTCTTGTCATTTGCACTTTATCTATCAGTGGTTTGCTTAGATACTTGTTTGTAATCACACAATGATTGTCTTCAATATAGACTTTGTATCCTTTTTGCAACATCTTCCCAATAATTAATAAATTATGCTTTAGGCCTTTGAAGTAATATACATTAGGCATAATTTTCTACTCCCCCTTTTTTGTTAGAATACCAACAGTAACTTTTCCCAAAACAATGATTTGAATATTGTTTCCAAGTGTCACATCAGTTTGAACTGATTTATCCAGAGTGGAAAACAAATCTAAATTTACGGTCATATGATTACTACAACCTAAATCTAAATACCATATAACACATGGATTTTCTTGGGAAACATTCCATTCAACTAGTGATGCACATACCATAAACATTGTGCTAGTGGAAGTGCTAGTGTTGTTTGACTGGTTTTGACCTTGCTTACTTTGGTCATGTTGTTTCTTCTTGCATTCATATGCATAATGCCAAATTTTTTTACAATAATGAAATTGTTTTTGGGATTTATCACATATTTGGCCACTTGACTGATTGAAATTATGGTTTTGACCTCTACCATCAACATTTTCAAGACTATTGTCGTTCCTCCTCTAGGTAAACTTCTTCCTCTACGTCTAAAATTAGATCTCCCCCTTCCTCTTCCATGGCTTATAGATTGTTACACCTAAAATATTACCATCATGAGATTTAGTGTATACATCCCTAAAGTTTCCTTGGCTAAGTCATTAAACTGGAAGAGAAGTAAACTCATTTTCACTAGGTTTTGAGAGGTCATCGTAGGCTGCATTCATGCAACTTGCCAAGTCGCATCTTACTCTCTTGCAGGGTGCGACAATGTCAACTAATAGACAAAAATAGCTCATTTGAGCCCATTCTCGAAGCCAGCTGACACAGATCCTTATCCCTGACCTCTTGGGAGAGATGGCACTCGGTTCCTAACCTCTTGGGAGGATCCCCTATCTCTCTCCTACCATATCTCAACCTACCCTATCCATACCCTATCCACTTAGTCCTATATAAGTGAATCTCACTCCCATTCCAAGGGGAGGAAGTCTATAGTGTCTACATGCTGGTGAAATCATATTAGAGAGATCTCTACTCATCCATTGAGAGACTCACACTTCCTTGGAAGGATATGGCATTTGGTTTGATGGAGAAGGGTTACTTTGTTAAGATCCGGTTGTAGTCTTTCTCTTCTATGTACTTTCTCCAGTATGGTCACTAGATTTGTTTGATGGACAATCCACTCGATCGGATGCGAGCCGGATCGCCCTAGCTCAATGTGAGTCTAGAACAAATAAAACAATGAGTGCCATGTTCAAGAAATGACTAGGTAACACTCATTATCTGCAGTCAGTACACCTTCCATCATGTCGGTCTACTCTGACTCAGTCTTGCATGTTACTCTAATACCATCCGATCTGCTCTACACATCCTTTGTCGTGTTTCGTGTCGATGAAGGGGGATTCATGATGGCCCTCCTTCGATGGATTCATCCTTGTCAACTTCAACACATCATCTGAGGATTGAATCTAGAAACCAACCAAGTACCTTGGCCCTGCATGCCTCAATGGCAGGTTACCTCGCTTTCAACATGAGTTTACATCATTGAATCTTGATTGAAATATTTCATCTCGCATTCGACTTCAACTCATCTATTCATGCTTGATGATATGTACTGTGATACCTTGGGAATCATTGACATCAATGGTGATTTCCTTCGCACTTGTTAATGGTATACATCAATGACCAGTAATCAAGTGGTTTCTACCATGTTCGACGTCAAGACATTTCTAATTACATGGATATATTTGTATCATTGCGGGTTCAACTTGAAGACCCTGGGGAGTCATATTTTACCCAGGTTGCGATGGAGTTTGTATTGAGTCATATTACATTGATCCACATTTGTATTGGTCGTGGCTGTGTTATCATGTCATCATGGATCTATGCTTGTGTCTAGTAGCCATGATTATGTTCAATCGGTCATTAATACCATGGATCTACATTGTATTAGTTGGCAGCCATGTTGTGCGTCATATGAGACTGTGTACTTAGAGTCAGTTGTACTGTAGCAGTGTCCTTCATTCGACAAGTCATTTCCATTCCTTCTGTCAAATCATTTTACCTATCCAATTTTCAATAGATTCATGCTTTGGGGGGCATTATGTTACACCTAAAATCTTACCATCATGAGATTCAGTGTATACATCCCTAAAGTTTCCTTGGCTAAGTCCCTAACCTGGAAGAGATGTAAACTCATTTTCACTAGGTTTTGAGAGGTCGTCGCAGGCTGCACTCATGCAACCTGCGATGTCACATCTTTCTCTCTTGAAGGGTGCGTCGATGTCAATTAATAGACAAAAATAGCTCCTTCGATCCCATTCTCGAAGCCAGTTGACATGGATCATTATCCCTGACCTCTTGGGAGAGCTGGCACTCGATTCTTAACCTCTTGGGAGGATCCCCCAACTCTCTCCTACCATATCTCAACCTACCCTATCCATACCCTATCCACTTAGTCCTATATAAGTGAAGCTCACTCCCATTTCAAGGGGAGGAAGTCTATAGTGTCTACATGCTGGTGAAATCATCTTAGAGAGATCTCTACTCATCCATTGAGAGACTCACACTTCCTTGGGAGGATATGGAATTTGGTTTGGATGGAGAAGGGTTACTTCATTAAGCTCTAGTTGTAGTCTTTCTCTTCTATGTACTTTCATCATTTTTACAGTAATATAAACTCTTTCCACCAATATTATTGTGTTGATGATATTATGTAGTTTACCTGCTTAACTATTTGCTTAGATCTGTTATCGTTTAGATGCTTTTACTTGTTTGTCTGGTTTTGTGTATCTTGGCAGGTCTTGCAGCTTAGATCTGATGACCGTGAGGCGTGGAACAACATCCAGGAAAAGGGACTACAAAATTAAGGTAAGACATCTAATAACTTGATCCTTAATTAGATCTAGGGAAGTGGTTTATAGTCTGTTTTATTTGTTCTAGACTCACATTGAGCTAGGGAGATCCGGCTCGCGTCATCTCGAGTGGATTTTCCATCAAACATAGATGAATATGTTGTAAATGCATTTTCTAATGATGCATTTGATCTATTTAATCTATGTTCATGATTGATGAGAGAAGCTTACAACTCATCAATAGTAAACTAACTCAGATATTTGTTTTCCTGCAAAGTCACAACTAAAGATTCAAATTTTGGGGGACGAATCCTAAGCACCTTCTCAACAACCTTCCTATCATCTATTGCCTCTCCATGGGAGTTCATTGATTAAACAAATGACATGAGTATAAAACAATTCTACTGAATTTGTATTTTTCATTGATAGAGTTTCAAAATATCTTCTAAGAATTTGTAATTTAATAGTATTTACTTTGTCCATACCTTGGAAGGTAGTTTGTAGAGTATCCCATGCATCCTTGGTGTGAAATTCCATAGGGGTGGATCACTAAGATTGAACAAACCTCACAATTTCACAATGTTTATTATAGAGAAGAATTAGCAAGAAACATGATCAAATTCACTCATGAAACTCAAAATATATGATAATCTTCTATTGATACATTCATCCGCTGTAAGCTGGAAAAAATATGATAATACAATAGAATGAATTCGATACTCCCTAGGAGGATTCAAATTCACCTCAAGTATACACTTAGTTTGCATTGAAACCATCTCCCAATAAGGTTATGTGCCCATCGATGATGAATAATCAATTAACTGAGGTATAATTGAGCATAACTGAATCATGTGGGCACCAAAATAGGGGAGAAAAATACAAGGGCATGAAATAGTGAATTGCAGTGGTCAAAATAGGTTCTCCTACATTCAGTAGTAGTGAAACTAGGTGTAACAGTCAGTTAACTAGGCAATCAAGGGAACAAGGTGCCCTAAATCATGGAACTAACTATGCTAACTCCTAAAATCACACATGAGGGAGAATTTGGACTTTAGTGATGTAACCAAGTCACTTTCAGTGGATAGGAGGGCTAATGATGGCCAAAAACAAGCTCCTGGGGGGACAAAGTAAGGACTAGGTTCTAGGAGACTCAACTACTAATGCATGGATGCATGGAATGCTGCATGAAATGCATGCATGCAAGAACAAAATAAGATCGTGAGAATATTCCAACACCCCCCATTAAGCCAGACTATGAGGAAAAAAAAAGAAGCAAATTAGGGCCCTGGTTACTAAGACCAAAGGTCACCCTGTACAACAATATAAAAAAGTGCAAAAAAGAAGGAAAACATAGTGGGAAACCCCCTACCCCCAAAAAATAGACTGAAACACACCAAAAATTGCTGCTCAATACTTAAGTAGGTGTGATGCTTGATTCAATGTCTAGAGGTATCTTCCTCTTAGGAAAGAGTGGATCATGCTCCAAAAATATGTGATTGTATTCTCCTTCAGTGGATGCAAGCGAATCTGGAGGATTTCTGAACTTGCTCTTCAGACTAAACATGGTGGGAACAAATCCAAAAATATGAATATGATCCTGGAACCTTTAATTTGAACCAACTAAGGTAGGATCAACTCCAATCAGATCTAATTGCTCCTGAAAATTGAACTTCTAAACAATGGAAGTTAAATCAGCTCCAAGAATTGATAGATGGTTTCTTGTGATCTCCTTTCAACTAGCAGGGGTGAGATCAAAACCAAAATCACCAAAATGTGCCTGAGACTTGAACCAAAGTGAATGTAATACCCCCTTTCTGACTCTTAGGACGTATTAGCATTTAATGTAAATAATGTGTACATGTGATGTATGTTTTCCTAGCATGGAGCTCAAGGCCAAGGCCCTGCTAGTGAAAGCCTGAATTTTGATTAAAAGGCAAGCATTGATATTTTGATGCCCATGTGCTCTTAAGCCATGGAAATTGTAAAAAAGATGTAAATAAACATCATGCAATATAAAATACCAAAACTAGCTACGGAGGCAATGAATGAGAAGGGGCCACATGTATCCACTAGGGAGTGGTGAGGGGGCTATGGGAGTGAACCATAGGTTTCCATATGTCATTATGAGAACCCATTTGACTTTTCTAGATGAAATTTATTCTTATTGTAAGAAAGTGGTTGAGATGTCAGCCCATGGCTTCAATGGAGCATGGGCAACCCTGAAATTCGTATGGGTAGGTATGGGCTCTGTCTATTTGTGCCACAAGTCACTCTACCTCTTGGAAGTTTCTTCATTCTCATCTCCATTCCTTGGTGGAAGAACCCAACACCATTTCTCCATCCAAAAACGAGCTCCCATGAGGGGGAAAACCAGAAATCGTGACCTTGAGAGAACCTAGATTTTAGAAGACCAAAAACACGCAGATTTGGTATTGGACAGTAAAATCCAATGGGGGATCCATTGGTATCAACCTTGGGACGAATTTGTGAGCAATAGCTACCCCAAAATCCATGGGAAAACCCAGTTTTAACAACCCAGAAAATCAGTGACGGATTTGGGGTTATTTGTGACAGAGTTGTGAGAAATCCAAGTGTGGATGTATGAACAGAGGATGGGATTGCTGAGTCCAGCTTGAAGTGTATGTGGCTCTGGGATTGAGCTCAGGGGACTAGCATCCTCCTCCATCTCCTATTGCATGCTTGAAAAACCCAACTGTGTGTTGGCTTAGAATGGTTGTTTGAGTGAAACCATGACTGTGAGTGAGCCATCTAGTTCCTCCTTAGTGGATACACAGCCTAGCTCGGGGGTGATCTCTCAGCTGAAAGAATACAGGCTAGATAGAGATCTATGGTTGGGTGGAACGTTGCTCTCACGTAGCCAGTCGTTGGACATTTGCGTTGCAATATAAGTATTCCTTGTGGATTAAATTATATACAATCTGTGTTCTACAATGTGGTATTTGAATGATTATTCTGCATGTTAATGAAATCGATATGAAGTAGCATAAGAAGGGGATTGAATTCTCTTCCTGTTGATTGATTGAGATAAATATGCTGATGCAAATCCATGCTTTTGTGTATTATTATGTTTAATTCTGCTGTGTTTATATTGAGTTGAATCTGCACACAAAAGTTTTTAATTCTTATGAATTTATGAGTATAAATATTGGGGCTAAGTCTGCCAAAAGCCTGGTGTGTTCTTAATGTTTCCTTCCCTTAAATTCATGGGCGAAGGGGACATTACAGTGAATAGTAGTGTCCTCCATATTCAGTGAAACTCTGAGAACATGTGCCAATGATCAAATAGAAGTTCATAGGAAGCATGTGATCAAGGAAGGCGAATGCATCGCCTCCAAACATTGATTTAACCTCCAAAACATTCAATAGATCATCATTATTCACACTAGAAGACTCATGGGAAGTAGAGAATTCGAAACTCTCTTCAACTTCTAGAGAAACAAAGGAAGGAATGTCTTCAACATGAACTTTCTGTGTTGAATCTAGAACTTCTTTTCATCTTGAACAACTTCATCATGAGAGATGATTGAGGACGAGACATAATTAGAGATAACACTTCAGGAGGTATCACTGGGATTTGTCTCCAAATAATTTCCACCAATCTCTTCATTCTACTTCCCAAATGATTTTTCCATTTGGGCCCATAGATCACTTGGATATTCAGCAGTTTCCATGAGGTAGTGCATACTAGGAGACATAGCAATACACATTGCTCCAAAGGCTCTATCACATTCATTTAGCCAATCATTCTCTTCTTCATAGGAATAACAATCTCTCATAACATCAATACACATATCAAAATGACCTTGTCTCTTCAGATATGCTATCATATTTGGTTTCCACTCATCATATTTGAATGGAGAGAGAGGAAGAATTGCTTTCAAATTCATGGAAGCTGTTGTAGAATACCTACAAAAACAATGGAAAAATATGTGGAGCATTGTTAGTGAATATATTGAACACTGCTTTAGGACAGTAGACACTTTTATCTTAGTAAATTTATTTGATATGAATTGTGCAACAGAACCTTTGGAATACCCACAATATTATTTACTAAGACATGAAAAACATTATTCACTATGCAAAGGCATTAGGGAAACCTTCGACACAATGCATAAAGAACTTAATAAAATATATTTTGCATAGAGTATTAATTTACTTTGACATTTTTATCCCTTCAAAATAAAATTCCATGTGATTTGAAACTTTCTAATAGAAAAGTATTAAGTGGGGTTTGTGTCAAAGTTACTACACAATAATAAAACCTTCTACAAAGTGAGATGTTAAGGGGTCTTTACTAATATTCACATTGGTAAAACTGGAGAGAGTGTGTGGCATAAAATGTTCTTGCAAATAAAAACACAAAGTAAAATATGTATTACCGTAACAAAAGGGGCAGCTTCCACTACATACACAGTCAATCAAAATTCGCTTAGATTCTTCAATTTTATGGAGCTTGGGTTCTTCGACAATTTTGGTAGACCACGAGCTTGAGCTCCTCAATAGCTCTCCAAAACTCTTCGTTTCTTCTCTTCTCTGTATTTTTCTAATTTTCATTTACATATACAAAATATTTATATTAGATTCTCTCACAAGATACCTAGTAACATTAAGGACTGTAATAAATTCCTTGCTAAAATCTACCTAAGAACTTGACTTTTGAACTACTATGCAGCTGCTTAAATATGGTGAGACATGAAAACCATATTCTGACAGATTGACTGACATGAGATTATAGACTTCCAACGACTGACTGACTAATTCAACACAAGATAGATACACAATAACTCATAATTAATATTTCCAACAAGCTTCTCGTTTGACCTATAATTGCCCTTGAAACTGCTTTTTCCATATAATATTTTGTAACTATTGTCTTCCATTGTAGTTCTTTTGAATTGATTTGGTTTAATATCGAGTAGATTTGTGGAAGGTAAATAATTATTTTTAATTTATTTTGAAGCCATTGCTTTGGGTTTGATAGATAAACCTTAATAGTTGGGTATTAATAACTTATCGTTTTGAGCACGCTTTATTTCCCTTGGTTCAAGCTTAACTAGTTTGAAATAATATTGGATTTGTTGATTTTATGTGAGTCTCTTGTAAGAAATTTGATAGAACCAAATCCCTCTTTTCATATTGAGATCCATTAAAAATTTCAAATCAACAATGTAATAATCCTGTTGTAGGGGTTTGATGTTTGATAAAAGGAAAATTGTTTGTACCTTATGCCTAGATTCAACTCTATCTGGTCTGATGTTACATGCTTACATATTTGCATTCGACCCAAAAATTTTATTTTGTTGAATCCACGTTTGAGTGAACTCTTCTAAATTTTTTCATATTTTGTGAGAACCAAGTGAAACCTATGATTTGATTTGCATTCATGAGTGTGGAGCCTTCTCCTGAGTGTGGATTTAAAATCTGTGGTTTTTTATATATTTCTCACATGTGCTCAGTAGATTTTAATGATATTTCATTTATTGTATGAGATTCATACCCAATATTTCTAGCTAGAAGCTATGACCCCAAGTTAAAACATTGAATTGATTTTGGAATAGAGTTATGTTCAAAAGGCCTGATGTAAAAAAATCTATTTGGATGGTTGGTAAAGGTGATATTTCTATATCATATTTTATCCACAAATAAATTTATAATAGGGTAAATCAATCCATGCTGACTAATGGGGTACTAAAAAAGAGAATAATTTTAGTAGCCAATATTTACTAAGTTTGCATGATAAAAGAAAAGGCTTTGTATACTTGTAACTCGGAAAATTATAAGACTTATTTTTAAATACTATAGCAATAGAAGGGTGGAATTGGAGAAACAAAAAATGTTGTTCTTATCTACAAAGAGAAGGTCGGTTACACTATGTAGATTAGTTTGGAAAGTCTTACAGACCTTTTTCTGACACCAATGAATTCATGGAAAATTCTAAGACTTATTTTTAAATACTCCAGCAATAGAAATGTGCAATAGTAAAATGTGGAGAAACAAAAAAATTGTGTTCTTATCTACAAAGCGTTGTAGTGATAGGTTAGGTACTTTGTGTACATTAGTTTGGCAAGTCTTACATACCTTTACTTGTGCCTAGTCTTTTTTTAGGAATGAATTAACTAGCTCTTATAACTCAAGAAAGGATACATAAGACACAATTACCACCATGAAAATAACTCAAGAAAGGAGGCATAAGGAACAATTACCATCATCTAATTGGTTTGTGATTCATTTATTGATGAATATAGTAAGGCATTCCAACTATAGTAATGACACATTCAAAGAATAAAATTCCCTTGTGTTTAGGAATATTGAATACTTCTATGATGGTCATATTACCATATTATTAGATACTATAACATAATTGGGAACATGACAACATAATTGTGGAGGAAATATTGGGAATACGGCTCGAGAAAACTCTAACAATTTGTTGAACAATGTTATTGGCACCATAATAATTGGAACTAAGTAGATCAAGAAAAATGGTTGGAAAAATTATTTTTATTCGACATTAGTATTTATGTTCAAGAGAGAAGTAGGTCATAGGCCCACCATCTCTGGATGACAACAAGAAAATACTTTCAACCAGTGTGACAAGAATCGTGATCTAAATTGGAAAATTACATTTTTGGATTGGATTGGCCCTCAAACGATCCAATCCAAATATTCCTGAGAAAAAATTGCATTGACCTAGTTTAAATCAGATCTTATGATTTTGTGGATTTCTATGAAACTTAGATAGCTGGAAAATTCACAAAACCTACAAGTCTCCTTTTGCAACATCTAACTTTCCCAAAAGAGGAAGGTGGCAACCTCAAAAACCATTATTAAGCCATGGTTATAAATGAAGAGAATATTGTTGAATGCTCTTAGGATATAGAAGATCCACCACCTAAATTTACAAATGAAGAGTATATTTTTGAAGGGTCCCAATTTGCAGAAGATCCACCACTCGTAGTTTCAAATGAAGAGTATATTTGGCACATACCATTCTCATTGTTCATGGGTTTGATGCAAGCACTTGCAAGTGGGGTCTCGTTCACTACCTTCCAAATTACCCTTCGCCTCTCTAGTTGACTTGTGAGGGTCTTCTATGTAAGAAGGAGTAATTTCTCGCTCTGACATACGTTGTTAGACCCAGAGACATTCTAAGGCTGTCTTTAGAACTGTGCCTGGGAATCAATAATATCTTATGAATTCTTTACTGAGTCAAAATTGCAATTAACAGAAAATAATGTAGAATTCCAATCTTGAAATATAAGGGTGGTATTTCAATGGGCCAGAAACCAAAACTTTGAGTATCAAATTGAAAATGAAATGGCATAACATAAAGGTATTGCAGAGAGTAAATATTTATTATATGTTTAGAGAATGACGTGTTGAGCCTAGGAGAGGAATTCAACAGTCCTAAAAAATGAACACATAACCTCCACCAAATAATACGAGGATATCACCTCCAGATCAATTAGCATGATCACATCAATTACTAACCATCTTAGAAGATATAAATTTAAGCAAATGCACTCATATTAAACCCAAAATAGATCTATGAATCATACATAGATGGAAGAGATGAATAACAAGAGAAGATACTAACTGTACACATTAAAACTTTGAATCCATAAAATCTTCAACATATGGCAATGATATTCTTCTTTCTGTATTGATCAACTGTCAAATATTAGAAGTGATACTTCTTACAAAAGAGAGCCGACCCTTTGGCTACTGCCTATTTGGCTATATATAGCCTTTACATTATATAAAAGTGTTGGTTGTGGAGCCTAATCTCCAGATTCAGAGACATTATTATTCAGTCGTGTTTGTAGCCCAGCTTTATATGATATGTAAAAGGATTGTACACTCACCCCAGTGGGGGGAGTGTGGAGGGGGGAAGCCTCTCCCCACCGGGGTTTGGGGGTATTTACCCTCAGCTGGGGGGTCTGGGGGCAGCGCCCCCGAAATAAATTTGTGGGGTTGTTTTATGGGCCCATGGTTTTGGGTAACCCGTGGTATTTTCTGTAACATCCCGAAAATTCACAAATATTTTTTTTTTTTATAGTAGCATTAAATTTTGTACTGGATAATGCGGAAATAAAATAAATGCTAATCCTTTTAACTAATAACAAATTATGATGATGATACTTCATACTTCTTAACACAAAATACGACATTAGTTTTGCTCGTGTTAATTGTAAATCTATATGCTGTATTTAAATTCTCTTACGATACAATCATCTAGACATAATACTGCCAATTTTATTTTGGATGATGATGAAGGGGTCCTATGGGGTACCCCGACGTTTACTTAGCTATGGTAGCTAAAGAATTTGAATCCGTTTCTTTGCGCAGACACATAGGTGAGAGTATTACGACAATTCAAGTGTTAGAAGTAATTCTAATTATGTTTTCAGTTAGGCGTCAATGCTTTATGATAACTCTAAGTACTTCCTTGCATGAGAGTTATTAATAGTATGGATATCTGTCCTATTTCTGTAAGTGTTACCTTGACCATACTTACAAGTCGTAACTATTAATATCTACACTAGACTCTTTAGTGAATCGTCAAAGAAGAGATACTTACACTATGAATTCTCAATTACGTGCTAGATTACAATGTATAAGTGCTATTATGATCCTGTTATCATTTCTCCATTTGCAAAGAGTGGTATTATCATGTATATTTATTACGTGAATGTTTCAACTTATATGTTTCTCTACATTATAGAAACATGAGCCAAATGTTATTTTAAATACGTGTATTAACTTGAAATCATAAATGTAACTAAATATCTTATGCATTCCTCAATATATAATTACATGAAGATCCAAACTTTTGTAGCAAGGGTTTGATGTATTGTATCCATCATGAATATGATGTTACTAGTATGGAATTATAAAACTATAGGATTTTAATCATTCCTTGTTTAATATTTATACATTGGATTATTAATAATATAGCATTGTATACAAACGTGGCAATGTAAGCGATGTGCATTTTTATAAATTTCTAACAATAAACTAAGTATCGAAAGCCTTCTATAAAATGCAACCTATGTCATTTGAGAAATATGCAACATGCATTAACTATGCATTCTATGACCAATACTTTGGAAATGAAATGAAATATACGTTCCAACCCTAATTCTTTGTACTAAAATGTGATAAGGACAGGGCATTGAAAGTCTTGTTGTTAGTGTACTCACAGGCTGTCGTAATCAGCCTTGGCATTTAATTCTCCTACCTACTACGTTGAGTGGAAATCTTAGTGGATGCCATCGTGGCTGTGGTTCACGTGACAGTAATAAAAAATACTACCATTACGTCGAGCTGTGCAATGATTTGACCTAGGATCTAGCGAGCTGGCATCGTGGTGGACGTGATAATCAATAAGGAATTTAATGTGGTTGCTGCTTGTTTCTCGACGTGCCTGGTTGGCAACATCTCCATCGTCGATCTCGTAAGTTCTTGGGATTTGTAATGAAACCCTAGCCTTTCGTTATGAGTGGTACCGAAGTGGGTCTATGGACTTCATTTTGTTTTGGAGGTGGTAAGGTGGAGAGGCCGACCACCTGTAGTAATGTAGGGTTTGGTAGTTGTTGTTCAGAGGACTCCTTCCTTAGTTTTGATCCCTGGACCTGTAGGGAAAACTTAATAGTTCTAGGCTTTGTGTTTCTTATAGAGCCGAGCCACAATACAACCTTCGGTGATGGTTTAGGAAGTAGTTTTCAGGGTTTTTGTGTTAGTTTCTTTGAGAGCAAAGTTGGACTAGGGTTTGATTCTCCTAGCATAACAATTGTTCTCAAAATCCAAACCCTTATTCTCTGCGTTTTCTAGATGGCTCCGTCGTCTTCTTTGCTTAAGGTGTATCTACTCCAGGAGCTTCGTCGCCAAGGCAACGTTTCAAAAATGAAGTAGTAATGTTATTTGCATTGTTCAAAGTTAAACCCTATGTTTCTTCGTTTAACCTCTCAATGGTTTTATGGCAGGTGATACTTCGTCGCAAGATTACTATGTTTGAAGCTCGGTGGGAGGATGCTGCTCAACCACCCAGTAAGCCTCGGTGGTTCTAAACCCTCGTAGATACTCCTGGAATGGTTTGGCCAATGCTTACTGTTTGACGAGAGTTGGGAAACTGTTCCTGGCAAGGGTTTTGGCCGAAGTTATGATGTTTTTAGAGCAATATGATGCAAGAGCAGAGGATAAATCCTCAGCCTATTTTGCTAATCAGCCCAGTAGTGTTCTGCTGTGGCGTTTGTTTAAATCTAAACTTGTTTAAGATGTATTTGCTAAAGGGATGAACCCTCGGTCATTTTAATGGAATACAGTATTTAAGAAAACTTAATATAGTTTCTATGCGATGTCTAAGTTTATCTAAATTGTTGTTTGAGTAAAAAAATACAGTGTTTGATAAAAGTCGAGAGCCCTAGGATAACTCGTTTTTGTGAAAGAGAAGGTTTTGTGCTAAAAATGTTTATATTACTGTTTGAATGGTGATATGGGACTGGGTTGCATTGAAACATAACTTACAATACCCATTACGAATGATAATAGTGTCTTAAACTGAGTTTGACTTGCACAGGTAGATAGCTATTGTAAAATGTAATAGTTGAACTAAAGCAATGTGTTTCGTTTTGAAAATTCTGAAGAAAAGAAATTGATGTTTACGTGTTCTAAAATATTTGGCCATAAGTTGACTATATGATAACATTAGGGTTTTCTAAATCGAACTAGACGATGCTAAGAAATTCTTGAAAACAAACTTTAAGAATTTAAAAGGTAGATAACATATTCTGATTCTAAATATAAAAGATAATCTACTGCAAAAATTTGGAATACATAGACAGTTTAAATTTGATTGCCGTGTAAATAAAAATAGAAAGTTTTGGTATTGAAATAACATAGATATTCTATGTTGATATTATAGCTATTTTCAAAAATCCTAAGTACCGTAACGAGAGAAAAAAAATGAAAAGTGTTACGAGACTGTGATAAATGTTTTTGCTTATAAAACTAGGTGGAAGACTTTGGAAATAAAACCTAGAATATACAGTTCATCTAAACAATTTAGTCAATAAGTCTTCATTATCAAACTAGAAAAAAGGGTTAGAGGTTTAATAAAACAACTTCGTTCATTCAACAGAAAATAAACAAGACAGAACAGTAGAACCTGATGAATGTAGGAGAAACAAACAATCCAAGGAGTCTGTTCCACGCAACCTACTCCTGAAGACAGCCAAATTACTTTCCTTAGGACCCTCAAGCCTGTTCACTGAACCACTAGGAACAAGAATCTGTAGAAGCTTTAGGTTATCAACTTGCAACAACAATGTAGATCATTTAGTCATATAGTCTTACCAGTCAAAGAGACCTGCACCAACACCTTTGGTTTCCTTATCAGAATAATTTCAGCAGACTCACAATGCACTTCCACGTAGGCTCCCTATTCGAATCTCTCAGTGATCACCTGATACACTTGAGGAATTATTTCTGCAGAAAAATAATTATGGAGCTCCCTCCTCAATTCAAATTGCCTTCTATAGGATGCCTAGGCCTGTTTAGTGGTTAAACGGGTCTTAATGAGATAATAGCTATGTTCCACCCACCTGGGGGATAATGCCACAAATTTAGGGGTAGTTGTCCCATAACCAACAACTAGTGGTGGAGTGCAAATGCGGACACCTGTCCCAAGACTTCTAATAGCTTCCATTCCTCCTAGTGGGTTAGTGAACACTCATTCAACAGTTCCCTTGGTGTTTGGATCCTATTTTAATTTAGTAAATAATAATATGTCATTACAATCATCCTTGACCAGATTTGGCCATAATTACAAAACTTGGTAATTATAATTTAACAAAAATTTTTTGCAATCAAATAAATAGTCTCAAAATTTCGGTAGGTGACATTTTTCCATTGTATTTCCCTTATAAAATAAATACATTGTAACATGGCTAGGGTTGATATATTAGGTTTTATGCATTGTAAAGATCTTTGAGATCAAGAATAGAGACTGTGAGACAATGAAGAGGAAGTGCAGTGGCTGTGCTGCAGGTTGTATCCCTTCACTTTGTTGGACGGTATAATAATAAGGACTGACAACTTCAGTGTGGACATAGCCCATCTTGGGTAAACCACGATATATCTATGTCTCTCTTGTAATGTGTATGTGTGATTATATTTGCATTTATGTTTATTGTTATTGCTCTGTGATCCTGTTTTTCTAACAATTGGTATCAAAGCCAGAGGTCTATTTGGAAGATAAACCCGTAGGACGCTAGGGTTTCTGGTTTGAGTGGGAGCAATCGAGGAAGAAGGAAAGTTTAAGGTCGAGAAGTTTAATGGCCAAAACTTACAGTTATGGAAGATGCAAATGGAGGACTATCTGTACCAGAAGGATTTATTCCTACCGTTGGGAGGAAGAGCAAAGCAGCTGACGGCTATGAAGGATGAAGAATGGGAGGTTCTTGACAGAAAGGCACTGGGAACAATACAGTTGTCCCTGGATTCATCGATGCCTTTCAATATCTCAAAAGAAATGACAATGGAGGGTTTGATGAGCGCATTGGATAAGATGTATGAAAAACCCTCGGCCTCCAACAAGGTATTTCTAATGAAGCGTTTATTTAATATGAATATGTTTGAAGGTGGATCTGTTACTAATCATTTAAATGATTTTAATACGGTTACAAATAAACTAAGTTCTATAAGTGTGAACTTCGATGATGAGGTTAGGTCTCTTCTAATCTTGTGTTCATTTCCAAAAAGATGGAATAGCTTGGTCATGGATGTAAGTAACTATGTCTCTGGTTCAAACACTTTGAAATTTGATGATGTTATTCTTAGCAAGGAAATGCAAAGAAAAAGAACAGGTGAGACATCCGGTAATGCGTTGACCATGGAGAGCAGGGGAAGACAAAATGAGAGAGAAAAGAGCCAAGGTAATCATGGAAAGTCTAAAATGGGCAGATCCAAGTCTAGACTAGGAAAAATAGTGTTGGAACCGTGGAAAGAAAGGACATCTGAAGAAAGACTGCAGATCTCTAAAGAGGAAAGGAGATGGATAGAAGTAAACTACCCATGAAGCAAATGTAGAAGGTGATGTGTTACAAGATACTTCGATTCTTGCATTAGATAATACTAGTGATTATTGGGTAGTAGATTCAGGGGCTTCATGTCATGCTACACCCCATAGGAAATATTTTCATGATTATGTTCCAAGCGATTTTGTACATGTTTTATTGGGTGATGATGAGCCATGTAAAATTGTTGGAATGGGTAAGGTATGGATAAAAGTTAAGAATGAAACAGACTGGCTGTTAAAATATGTTAGGCATATTCCTTCTATGAAAAGAAATATGATCTCAACAGGGCAGTTGGGATATGGTGGCTGTCTATCTACATTTGGAGAAAAGTGGTGGAAGATCACTAAAGGATCAATGGTGATAGTAAAAGGAGACAGGGTAGGTATGTTTATTTATGTCCTCATAATACTGACCATTATATCTCTTTAGCTTCCACAGGAACAAATACAGCATTGTGGCATCATAAGCTTGGCCACATGAGTGAGAAGGGCATGCAGATTCTCCACTTAAGGAAGTTGCTGCCATATTTGAAGCAGGTAAGTTTGGAATTCTGTGAGAACTGTGTTTATGGAAAACAAAAGAGATTCATATTTCTCAGGGTTTGGAAACAAAAAAAGAATGAAAAGTTAGAGCTTGTGCATACAGATGTATGGGAACCGGCTTAGGTACAATCTCTTGGTGGCTCTCATTATTATGTTTTATTTATTGATGATGCAACTAGGAAAACTTGGGTTTATTGCATTAGACAGAAATCTGATGTGTTTGCTACTTTTAAGAAGTAGAAATATTTGGTTGAGAATGAGACAAGAAAAAGGTTGAAGTGCCTCAGATTTGATAATGGAGGTGAGTACTGTGGCAAAGAGTTTGATAGTTACTATTCATACCTTGCGATTCGTAGAGAGAAGACAGTCCCAGGAACACCACAATAAAATAGTGTGTTTAAAAGGATGAACATAATGATCATGGAGTGTGCAAGGTGTATGAGATTGCATGTAGGGTTTCCCTTACAGTTTTGGGCATATGCTGTAAATACTGTTGTTTATTTAATAAACAAAGGGCCTTCAAGTGCTTTGTATGGTGGTATTCCAGAGGAGGCATGGATAGATAAAAAGGTAAACTACTCATTTCTAAGAACGTTTGGTTGTGAAGCATTTGCCCATATTGATAAAGAAAATAGAACAAAGATGGAAGCTAAATCCAAGAAATGTACCTTTATTGGATATGGGGTTGATTATTTTGGTCATCACTTATGGGATTATGAAAATCACAAAATCAATAGAAGTAGAGATGTCATATTCAATGAAAAGGTGATGTATAAAGATCAGTTGCAGGGAAAGAAATATGAAAAGGAAAAAACAGAGTACACAGTACTTAATGAAATTCAAGAAAATGAAGTTCCAAAGGTGCCAAAAAATCAAGAACAACAGCAAGTACCTGAAACTCCTGCAACTGCAAGAAGATCTATCAGTTTAAGTAGACTCCCTGAATGATACTCTCCTTCAATGTATTATTTGTTGATGACTAATGTTGGTGAACCAGAATGTTATGAAGAATCAATGCAGGTGGAAACTAGAAAGAAGTGGGAGCAAGGCATGAATGAGGAGATGGACTCATTGGTAGGAAACCAAACTTGGATTTGGTTGAGTTTCCTGCTGGTAAAAGAGCATTGCAGAACAAATGGATTTACAGGTTGAAGGAAGAAGAAGGAGGCAAGAAGCGGTACAAGGACAGACTTGTTGTAAAGGGGTTTGCACAAAAGAAAGATATAGATTTTGATGAAATATTTTCTCCTATTGTTAAGATGATTTCAATTAGGACTATTTTAAGTTTAGTGGTGGTAGAAGATTTGCATCTTGAACAGTTATATGTAAAAAAAACCTTTCTCCATGGGGATTTGGAAGAAAAGATATATATGCAGCAGCTACAAGGGTATGAGGTCAAAGGTAAGGAGAATTTGGTGTGCAGGTTGAAAAAGAGCTTGTATGGCTTGAAGCAAGCTCCAAGGCACTGATATTTAAAATTTGATAGGTTTATGACAGAATAAGGTTATAGTAGATGTAATTCTGACCACTGTGTTTATTACAAGAGGCTAGATAATGGAACATATATTATCTTGTTATTGTATGTCGATGACATGCTTGTTGTAGGGTCTAACATGTAGGAAATAAATGTGCTCAAAAGGAATTTAGTTAATTCATTTGCGATGAAGGATTTGGTTACTGCAAAGGAAATCCTTGGAATGATAATAACATGAGACAGGAAAAATCACAAATTGAAATTGTCTCAGGGTGAGTACATAGAAAAGGTGTCGGAGAGGTTTAGAATGCAGAATGAAAAACTAATTAGTACACCTTTGGTTAGCCATTTCAGTCTAAGTAAGGAAATGTGTCCCAAGACACAGGAAGAGATAGATTACATGTCCAAGATTCCCTATCAATCAGCAGTTGGCAGCTTGATGTATGTCATGGTGTGCACAAGACTAGATATTGCACATACAATGGGAGTTGTGAGCAGATATATGAACAATCCAGGTAAGGAACATTGGAAGGTAGTACAGTGGATTCTCAGGTATTTGAGAGGCACTACCACTCAGGCATTATGTTTTGGAGGTTCAGACACTGTTCTACAGGGATATGTTGATGCAGATATGGAAGGTGATAAGGATAGTAGGATATGCACCACAGGATATGTGTTTACTGTAGGTGGAACAATAGTAAGTTGGATTTCGAGATTGAAAAAGGTTGTTGCACTTTCAATAACAGAAGCATAGTATGTTGCTGTTACATATGCTAGTAAAGAGATGATTTGGTTGCAGAGGTTTATGGAGGAAGTGGGTAAGAAGCAAAAGGATAGCAGGTTGTATAGTGATAGCCAGAGTGACATTCATATTGCAAATAACTCATCATTCCATTCCAGGACTAAAAAAATACATCTTAAGTACCATTTCATACACTCTGTTTTGCAAGATGAACTTTTGAAGCTAGAAAAGATACATACTAGCTAGAATCCTGCATACATGTTCACAAAGGTAGTGACCAGAGAGAAACTGAGTTCCTCCTTGGTTTCAATTGGCCTTCTAGTGTGAATGTGAAGATGAGAAATTTTCCAAGTCCAAAGTACAGCAAGTGCATCAGCGGTGGAGTTGTTGTGATTAGTCTCCAAGTGGGAGATTGTTGGTTGTGGAGCCTGATCTCCAGATTCAGAGACATTATTATTTAGCCATGTTTGTACCCCAGATTTATATGTTATGTAAAAGGACTGTACACTCACCCCAATGGGGGGACGAAGCATTTACCCACCGGGGTCTGGGGGCAGCGCCCCCGGAGGAAATTTTTTGGGTTGTTTTACGGGCCCATGGTTTTGGGTAACCCATGGTATTTTCCCATTGTATTTACCTTATAAAAGAAAGACATTGTAACATGGCTAGGGTTGATGTATTAGGTTTTATGCATTGTAAAGATATTTGAGATAAAGAAGAGAGACTGTGCGATAGTGAAGAGGAAGTGCAAAGGCTGTCCTGCAGGTTGTATCCCTTCACTTTGTTGGACGGTATAATAATAAGGACTAGCAACTTCACTGTGGACGTATCCCATCTTGGGTGAACCACGATATATCTGTGTCTCTCTTGTAATGTGTATGTTTGATTATATTTGGACTTCTATTTATTGTTTTTCTCTACGATCCTGTTTTTCTAACAAAACGAAGTTGTTACAATTCGTTCCATCCCAAAAGATTTCAGTACCTTTGTTTGTACTCTCTAACAGAGTTTGTTACAATAATAGTCATATGGAATACTACTAGTTATCCTATGACTATGAATGGGGACCACTTTGCTGGTAAAGCAGTACATCCGGCTGGACAAAATTCTCACCAATCTGATACATGCATGTATTAAAGATGTTTCCTTTTTTCAAAACTATTAAGGGCCTTTTACGCACTTGTTGGACTACCTACGGCCTCACAAAAACGTAGATGTGACCACCCTATTATCGCATGCTACTTTGCAGAACCTCAATCGCCCATCTCTTCTTCCCCATCCAATCCCTTTGCTCTTGGACCTTGTTTTTGATGGGGAAAATTTCACCTTTACTGTCGATTTGTGGAACAAGACCTGATTCTTTCATCACGTCATTCAAACTGGTTAGGTACTACTACTTCACCATTTGATCATCCTTTGCTGGGACCGACGTATCCCCTCCTTTCGTGATTCAACATTTAGAATGCCCATCTCTTTTTTAACCACTGTAAAAGCTGAAATCTCCTTAGACATCTCGGGTGAAACCTCAGGATTCTCCCACCTGATTGTCTACGAGTGCTCGTCTGTAGGATGTTCATGGACACTGGTCATCCAAGTCCTCAATGCTCCTTGTGAGCCTCCACTTGAGATGAAATGCACCATTGAGAATGCCTATCCTTCAGCTTAAATTAGTCAATTCTGACCAATCTAGACATTTCTAGCTCTACGCTCCAAGCCAGTGAAGCTTAGGAGCTTTGTAATAAAAAATATGCCAATGCGGGAGTATATGTAGCAGTGGTTGAATGATCCTCGATAAATGTGCCAATACCAGCGTAATAATTACATGGCCACCCTTTCGGGATTTATGTGTTGAGAGTGGACTATAGCTTGTACGGGTATGTGTTTACTGTACATCGAACAATAGTAAGTTGGATTTCGAGATTGAAAAAGGTTGTTGCACTTTCAACAACAGAAGCATAGTATGTTGCTGTTACAGAGGCTAGTAAAGAGATGATTTGGTTGCAGAGGTTTATGGAGGAAGTGGGTAAGAAGCAGAAGGATAGCAGGTTGTATAGTGATAGCCAGAGTGACATTCATATTGCAAATAACTCAGCATTCCATTCCAGGACTAAACATATACAGCTCAAGTACCATTTCATACACTCTGTTTTGCAAGATGAACTGTTGAAGCTGGACAAGATACATACTAGCCAGAATCCTGCATACGTGTTCACAAAGGTAGTGACCAGAGAGAAACTGAGTTCCTCCTTGGTTTCAATTGGCCTTTTAGTGTGAATGTGAAGATGATAAATTTTCCATGTCCAAAGTACAGCAAGTGCATCAGCGGTGGAGTTGTTGTGATTAGTCTCCAACTGGGAGATTGTTGGTTGTGGAGCCTGATCTCCAGATTCAGAGACATTATTAATCAGCCATGTTTGTACCCCAGATTTATATGATATGTAAAAAGACTGTACACTCATCCCAGTGGGGGGGTGAAGCATTTACCCACCGGGGTCTGGGGGCAGCGCCCCCGGAGGAAATTTTTTGGATTGTTTTACGGGCCCATGGTTTTGGGTAACCCATGGTATTTTCCCATTGTATTTACCTTATAAAAGAAAGACATTGTAACATGGCTAGGGATGAGGTATTAGGTTTTATGCATTGTAAAGATATTTGAGATCAAGAAGAGATACTATGAGATAGTGAAGAGGAAGTGCAACGACTGTCCTGCAGGTTGTATCCCTAAACTTTGTTGGACGGTATAATAATAAGGACTAGAAAATTCAGTGTGGACGTATCCCATCTTGGGTGAACCATGATATATATGTGTCTCTCTTGTAATGTGTATGTGTGATTATATTTGGATTTCTGTTTATTGTTTTTCTTTACGATCCTGTTTTTCTAACAAAAAGAAGTTGTTACAATTCGTTCCATCCCAACAGCGTTCAGTACCTTTGTTTGTACTCTCTAACAAAGTTTGTTACGATAATAGTCATATGGAATACTACTAGTTATCCTATGACTATGGCTGGGGACCACTTTGCTGGAAAAGCAGTACATCCAGCTGGACAAAATTCTCACCAATCTGATACATGCATGTATTAAATATGTTTCCTTCTTTCAGAACTATTAAGGGACTTTTACGCACTTGTTGGACTACCTACGGTCTCACAAAAATGTAGATGCGACCACCCTATTATCGCATGCTACTTTGCAGAACCTCAATCGCCGATCTCTTCTTCCCCATCTAAGCCCTTTGCTCTTGGACCTTGTTTTCGATGGGGAAAAATTTCACCTTTACTGTCGAGTTGTGGAACAAGACCTGATTCTTTCATCACGTCATTCAAACTAGTTAGGTACTACTACTTCACCATTTGATCATCCTTTGCTGGGACCGACGTATCCCCTCCTTTCGTGATTCAACATTTAGAAGGCCCATCTCTTTTTTAACCACTGTAATAGCTGAACTCTCCTTAGACATCTCGGGTGAAACCTTAGGCTTCTCCCACCTGATTGTCTACGAGTGCTCGTCTGTAGGATGTTCATTCACACTGGTCATCCGAGTCCTCAATGCTCCTTGCGAGCCTCCACTTGAGATGAAATGCACCATTGAGAATGCCTATGCTTCAGCTTAAATTAGTCAATTCTCACCAATCTAGGCATTTCTAGCTCTACGCTCCAAGCCAGTGAAGCTTAGGAGCTTTGTAATACAAAATATGCCAATGCGGGAGTATATGTAGCACTATTTGAATGATCATCGATAAATGTGCCAATACCAGCGTAATAATTACATGGCCACCCTTTCGGGATTTATGTGTTGAGAGTGGACTATAGCTTGTATGGGTATGTGTTTACTGTACATGGAACAATAGTAAGTTGGATTTCGAGATTGAAAAAGGTTGTTGCACTTTCAACAATAGAAGCATAGTATGTTGCTGTTACAGAGGCTAGTAAAGAGATGATTTGGTTGTAGAGGTTTATGGAGGAAGTGGGTAAGAAGCAGAAGGATAGCAGGTTGTATAGTGATAGCCAGTGTGACATTCATATTGCAAATAACTCAGCATTCCATTCCAGGACTAAACATATACAGCTCAAGTACCATTTCATACACTCTGTTTTGCAAGATGAACTGTTGAAGCTGGACAAGATACATACTAGCCAGAATCCTGCATACATGTTCACAAAGGTAGTGACCAGAGAGAAACTGAGTTCCTCCTTGGTTTCAATTGGCCTTTTAGTGTGAATGTGAAGATGAGAAATTTTCCATGTCCAAAGTACAGCAAGTGCATCAGCGGTGGAGTTGTTGTGATTAGTCTCCGAGTGGGAGATTGTTGGTTGTGGAGCCTGATCTCCAGATTCAGAGACATTATTAATCAGCCATGTTTGTACCCCAGATTTATATGATATGTAAAAATACTGTACACTCACCCCAGTGGGAGGGCGAAGCATTTATGCACCGAGGTCTGGGGGCAGCGCCCCCTGAGGAAATTTTTTGGGTTGTTTTACGGGCCCATGGTTTTGGGTAACCCATGGTATTTTCCAATTGTATTTACCTTATAAAAGAAAGACATTGTAACACGGCTAGGGTTGATGTATTAGGTTTTATGCATTGTAAAGATATTTGAGATCAAGAAGAGAGACTGTGAGATAGTGAAGAGGCAGTGCAATGACTGTCCTACAGGTTGTATCTCTTCACTTTGTTGGACGGTATAATAATAAGGACTAGCAACTTCAGTGTGGACGTATCCCATATTGGGTGAACCATGATATATCTGTGTCTCTCTTGTAATGTGTATGTGTGATTATATTTGGATTTATGTTTATTGTTTTTCTCTACGATCCTGTTTTTCTAACAAAAAGAAGTTGTTACAATTCGTTCCATCCCAACAACTTTCAGTACCTTTGTTTATACTCTCTAACAATGTTTGTTACGATAATAGTCATATGGAATACTACTAGTTATACTATGACTATGGCTGGGGACCACGTTGCTGGAAAAGCAGTACATCCGGTTGGACAAAATTCTCACCAATCTGATACATGCATGTATTAAAGATGTTTCCTTCCTTCAGAACTATTAAGGGCCTTTTACGCACTTGCTAGACTACCTAAGGCCTCACAAAAACGTAGATGCGACCACCCTATTATCGCATGCTACTTTGCAGAACCTCAATCGCCAATCTCTTCTTCCCCATCCGAGCCCTTTGCTCTTGGACCTTGTTTTCGATGGGGAAAAATTTCACCTTTACTGTCGAGTTGTGGAACAAAACCTGATTCTTTCATCACGTCATTCAAACTGGTTAGGTACTACTGCTTCACCATAAGATCATCCTTTGTTGGGACCGACGTATCCCCTCCTTTTGTGATTCAACATTTAGAAGGCCCATCTCTTTTTTAACCACTGTAATAGATGAACTCTCCTTAGACATCTCGGGTGAAACCTCAGGCTTCTCCCACCTGATTGTCTACGAGTGCCCGTCTGTAGGCTGTTCATGGACCCTGGTCATCCGAGTCCTCAATGCTCCTTGCGAGCCTCCACTTGAGATGAAATGCACCATTGAGAATGCCTATCCTTTAGCTTAAATTAGTCAATTCTGACCAATCTAGGCATTTCTAGCTCTACGCTCCAAGCCAATGAAGCTTAGGAGCTTTGTAATACAAAATATGCCAATGCGGGAGTATATGTAACACTGGTTGAATGATCCTCGATAAATGTGCCAATACCAGCATAATAATTACATGGCCACCATTTCGAGATTTATGTGTTGAGAGTGGACTATAGCTTGTATGGTGACGACGACAGTAATGAGGGCTGGGAGGCGCCACTTCAAAGTGATGGTGGGAGCTGACAAGAAAGAAACCACCAGTAGTTTTTAGGACCTCCAGAAAGTGGTTTGGGAAACCCATTTCAATCCCCCTGAATGATCTTGGGACCGCCACATGGAAGTAGTGGTATTACTTCAGGGGGGAATCAGGCATGATAAACATCATGCATATTCCCCCCCTAATGCTTGGGTGACTGTCGATCCTCTGCTAGGCCTCTTCGAGATCTGTGCCAAGAAGATGTAGCTTTTAAGAATGGGTCCCGCTCTAGGAACGACCTCCCTATTTGGAAACTTGTGATTTATAAAACCACTGCAGTGATTTTAATGGTTTCATGGCCCCCACAAAGCGGTCTGGGGAAACCACCTTAAGGCCCCTGAATACTTGAGAAGTTAACATGCATCCACAATAGTTTTTCGTCAAAGAAATCTATGCCAGAACAAGCGTGAAGTGCTTAAGGGTCCTGAACATGCTCATATTTATCTGGTATATACATAACTGATACTTTAAGCTTCAGCTACACCACTCGGTCACTATGGAGTACCAATCTACAATTCCACCTGCGCCATTAACTGCTCCAGATTCTATCCTTGAGATATTTCTGTAATCTGGAAATGAGTTGCCCTTGGTTGATAATAACACTAAAATCGGCTTCAGTGGAGACAACCTCTTCCTCCTAGAAGAAGTTGAGAACAATACACTAGTGCCTTTTAATCCATTGGGTTGTGGAGTCATACCTGTCCATTACTCTTTTGAAAAAGGAGCCACAAAAAATAATCTGAGAATAGGTAACAAAACTAATCAGAACCTTGAAAAATAGAAAGGAAGAAAATATGATACAAATATGATATATTGGATCCATTCATAGAATAGGATAAAAAAGTAGTAATGGAAGAACCACTTGAGGAATCTCCCATTCATAGGGTTTCCAAAGATTTCACCATTAAGTTGGGCCAACTCATACGTGTTGTTGTCCTCGACTGTGATGATTTTGAAAGAACCCAGCGATAGGTTGTCGAACTTCCCGTTTTTAAATATTTCTTCTCTTGTGGCATCCCATTTCAGAACAAGATCTCCATGCTGAAAATATCGGGCAATATCCCTTTGGTCAGAAGTTGCTTTCATCTTGTCCTAGTAGATTTTAGAGGAGTTGTACAGTTTCTCTCTGACCTGTTGAACCTCTATCAACTGATGAATTCTTTTTTCCATATCATCTAGCTCTTCGCTTTCTAGTTGTAGTAGCCTCATTATCAGGAGTCCCAACTAAATCAGGAGGACAACTTCCTTTCTGTAATCCAACGGAAACGGTGAAGTGCCTATAGCCTGTTTTACACTGATTATGTCCGCCCATAACACAAACTTTAATTGGGAGTCCCAGGCCTTTTTTTTTGTACTAAGCATCTTCTTAATAACAGTCACCAAGCTCTTATTAGAAGACTCGGTCAAGCTATTTTTATGCGGGTAGTATGCGGTTTAATGAATTAATTCATTATTATAATTTTGACAAAAGCTCATCATTTTATATGATTTGAAGGCTTGAGCATTGTTTGTAAGTATTTTCCTTAGACAGCCAAATCTTACCAAAATATTGTCTTCTAGGAAGATTATTATAATTGAGTCATTTGCATTCCTAGTGGGAATAGCTTCCACCCACTTAGTGAATTAGTCAATGGCCGTAAGGATCCATATGTGCTTGCCACTAGAATGAGGCTTTATTTCCCCAATAAAATCAAGACCCCACTGCTGGAAAGGAGATTCCACCCTGATGGGTTTGAGAGGTAACGATTTCAGCTTCTTCTTTCCAGTGAACATTTGGCATTCCTTGCATGCCTTGACGATGTTGTTGGCATTAGTAAATAGAGTGGGCCAGAATTATCCTGCTCACAATATTTAATGAGCAGTCGCTCTCCACGCATGATTCCCTCCACACATACCTTTGTGAAACTCAGTAATTATGCCCTCGGTCTCTTATTCTACAATACAATTAAGCAAGATTCCTAGTGGGTCGTTCTAGAAAAGGTGGCCATCCAAAACATAGTATTTGACCGCTGAGTTTAAGGGATCTTATTTTCGATTTCTCCATTCCAGGAGGAAAGGTAAGATGCTTCAAATAGTAGACTATGTCCCCGTACCAAGTTGGCCCCATAAAATTCTCAGCTACCTAGTCGGGGAGGTTTTGCTGACCCTCTTTGTTTTCTTGACCGAGGAATTGATCGATCAAATTGATCTCTAGGGATTGGTAGTTTGACTCAGCCAACAGCTTAGCTAATCCATGTCCTTTTACCAACTTGGTAGGTTTAATCTCCATATCCTACTCTTGAATATTGGAAATCCACTTTCCTCTCCTTCCTTCACTATCAAGCCGACATAAGATATCTTTAATGGTACTCCTCAGGAATTGGGAAATGATCTTGGAATGCAAGACGTAGCTCCTGAATGACTTGAGTGCTTTAACAAGTGCATAGTCATGTTTATCCATTGTGCTATATTTTAATTCTGCATCTCCCAGGGCTAGGCTGAGAAAGCAATGGGTTGTTCATGCCCTTCCTGATTTTAATGTAAAAGGACTGCTACAATAGTAACCTCAGAGGCAAAATAGAAAATTAGGAAATCCTTGGTGTAGTCTGGGCTAGTCAAAACAGGCGCCTCTTCTAGGGAATCCTTTATCTGTTTAAAAGAGTTCCTTGCAGCTATGGTCCATTTTATCTCAACATCGTTTTTCAGTAGGTCAGTAATTTCTTTCACTATTTCAACAAAATTAGGAATAAACCTTCGTAAAAATATTATTTTACCAATGAAAGACTATACCCCCTTTTTATTTCCTGGGAGCTCAATCAACTTGATAACCGCCACTCTTTTGGGGTCTATCCTCACTCTCTCTTTAGAAACAATATGCCCCAGCAACTTTCCTTCTGTCATGGCAACAAATGACTTCTTTGGGTTGAGAGATAGGCCATACTTTCTGCACTTCTCAAAATTTTGCTCCAGATGGTCTTTGTCAGATTTAGAAAATACTGTCATATCATACAGTTATATAACAATGAATCTGTCCTTTTCACCTATGAATGCTATGTCCATGGCCCTTTGGAATGTTTCCCCAACATTCATAAGATCGAATGGTATCTTGTCATACATAAAAGTCCCCAATGGTGTAGTGAAGGCTGTCTTTTCCTTATAATATAGGTGCATTGCAAGTTGGTTATAGGCTGAGAATCCATCCATCATAGATACTCAGGTTTACCCAAATACCTTTTGCAGAATATGATCCATTTTGGGTAAGGGGTAATTATCCTTCAATGAGCATTTATTCATATTTATGAAATCGACACATAACCAGATGTCACCATTTTTCTTTCTGATTGGCACTAGGTTAGCCACCCATTCTGAATATCTTAGAGGGATGATGATTTTTTCATCAAGAAGTTTCCTTACTTCCTTTTCAATTACTGGAAACAAGATAGGGTTCACCTGCCTCAACTTTTGTTTTACTGGTTTAGCATCAGGATTTAAGGGAATCCTATGTTGTATTATGGTGGTATCATAGGTTCTGAGGTCTTCATACTTCCATGCAAAAACATCTACATAATATTTGAACACTTCCTCATACCTTTGCCTCTGCTCGATTGTGAGGGACTGAGAGAGTTTAATGAAATTGGGGTCTTCCATGGTACCAAGATTTATTTCCTGCACAACCTCATTAGTTGGTTGTACTATTGGTTTGACTAGGATCCCATTTTTTATGAACAACTGCTCTAGTGGAACTAGTCCTTTCGGAATGAAGTTATTCTTTAACTGCAAAACCTTGTGGCCAGCAATCTGTTGCATCAATCCAAAGCTTTCTGTATCCTCTATCTCTGAATTACCTTCTTCTATATCTCTAGAATCACCATCTATGTCAATATTTGAGAATTCCCCGACAAGCTGCAAGAAGCGTTTAATTTGTTGGTCATCTTCGAAAAACTGCCAGCTTTTGATGTTATTAGGAATGGAGGGAAGGTATCTCATTTCAACTTCATAATTTAGCTTGGGCTTCTTGGGAGGATTGAAGGAACTTGTCATCATATCCAATGCATCAGCTTGTTGATTTTCTTCCTGGGTTATGAAAGTAATGTTGAAGGTGTCAAAGAAATTATCAATGCGGTCTCAAGCTAGATTGCGGTATGCTTTGAATATTGGATGTTTAGTCTGATAAATACTTCTAATCTGATTTACCACAAGTTGAGAGTCTCCGAAGACCACTAGCTTGGTAATTTTTAAGTCCCTTGTCGCTCGGAGGCCAAGGATGAGTGCTTCATATTCAACAACATTGTTGGTGGTGTCAAAATCTGGCTTGTAAGACAGATTGATTTCATCTCCCAATGGTGATGACAATACCGTGCCCGCTCCAGATTCTTCGTTGGCAGATGCCCCATCGAAAAAGAGTTTCCAGACCTAGTTCCTACTGTCTTCAGTGGCTAGTTTTGTTTCCTAAATATGCATGATTTCTTGTTCAGATGGATATCCCGATGATAACCTATAACAACGCATGTCCTCCTCAACTGCATATATACGGTAATTCGTAGGACTATCTTGGTCGCTTATAAAATAGGGAAACATGGTTTCTTTGTATAACCACCTGGTCTCTCTAGCAAAAACGAGTATTGTAGCATATTTCATGTCCATCTGCATGGTGCCTCATGACTTTTTAGCCCAGTTCCTTGACAGAAGAAAGCCATATTTTGCTGGGACATCTGCTACCACCACATCCATCATTACACTTTTGATCGGTATCTAAGCAAGAGTGACCACCAAGTCTTTTATCATCCCTATGAATTTTACCTTTCTTGAATCAAAACTATAGAGATCATGATATGGCTTGGTGATCTCCGGTCCCAACTGCTCCATGATAACTTTGGGCATTAGATTGTTATATTCTTCGAAATCCAACATACAATTATGAAGAAGCTTTTCATGTACGTTCAGGGTAACATAAAACAGGGAAATGGGTTCTTCTTTATTATCAATATGTGGGGCTTCGTCATTTCGAGTTATGGAATCTTGTTGATGGATGCTTTCATATCTATGTAGAATTTTATCAATATGGCTTTTGTATAGATGATGTGTTATTAACTCAGTTAAGGGGACAACTATCTTTAACTTGTTCAGTTCATGCTCTAGACTGAAAGAGGTGGATCCTTCTTTAGGGATTGGTTCTACTCTCTTATGGGGGCTTATGCTTGGCTGAATTGGACTATTAGGGATTATGGCCTCGACTTCCTTGTCTTTGAGGAGTTTTTTTCCTTTAGATAGGGGGGATGGTTGAGGAGACTTCGATTGAGCCGGCTTCTCTGGGGACCTTTTAGGATTAGGCCCGCTCTGTTTATTTGTCGCCTCTGGTCTTGGTCTTAAGTCGTTCTTTCTTTGTGGTTTATCTGGCTGAGCACTGTGGAAAGTAGAATGATCATCAAGGAATTGGTCATTTTCTTGGGACTCAAGGAGATCTGGGTAGATTTCTTCATATAATAGTGAACTCTCATAATCTTCTCTAGTGAGGTGCATGAGGTGGGAATCCTCTTCCACCCAATTTAACTGGTCTTCAAAATATTCATAATCTTCCTCTGTTGTAGTTCCAACAAGATTATTTTCCTTTTCATGGAAAGGGGGCCTTAATGGTGGTTCATCATTTCTCTTTTCTCTATATTGCATCTGCGGATTAAAAGTTCTTTTGAATTGATTCGGAGGATGAACGAGTGACTATCTATTAGCACTACTACCCTCTAATTCCATTCTAGTGACTTTATTTGACAGATTCTTGATAATGCTTGTCATCTCATCAATTTTCTTGTCCTAAGAGTCTCTTATCTCTGAAGAAACACCTTCCTCTTTGGCCTTTCCTTTGTCTTTTGATTCAACATCACTGGTCATTTTAACCTTTCCTCCTGCTCTCATATTTCCTTCGACCTCTATGGAATCAACCTACATATCGCTGAGCGAGAGTGGTCTTCTTTCCCTTAATGTTATGGCAAAATATGATGGGAAAGGAGCTGCATAAGTGACTCGAGCTACTGCTTCAGTAGGACGAATGCCCTCAGGAGTTCTGAAGTAAAGCTTGTTAAATATTGCTGTAAAATCAACCACATTTTCTGAGTTGTTCTTCTTTAGGGCAGAGAATTCTATTAGATAGTAGAGACTGTAACATTTAACTCCCCACTTCTTGACGAAGGTGGTTTCTAGGATCTCCATAGTACTGATGGAGGCATTAGGTAAAGATCTGAACCATTTTTTGCTTCTCCTTCCAGTGACTGAGAAAAAATACGCATAAATACATCATCATGTTCAATCAGGATATTGTCCGTGAAATCCTGGAAACGGTCCATGTGATCCTCAATAGACATTCCTTTTCTTTTGTCATACTTTGGCAGCAACTTCAGGTAATGGTTAGGAATATCATTCAGGGGCATAGGCAATTGCAAAGGTCCATGTCAACTTGCCACCCATCTTGGTGTTTTGGGTGGTGGTGGAAGTGGTCCTCCGCCTCCTCCTCCTGACATGAGGTGGATGGCGTCTAAGTTCTCCTCCTGTGAGGCAATGAAAGACTTGGATGGATTTGTGTGAACCGCAACCTCTTCTCTCATAGCAGGGATTCTTTGAAAACTAGGAAAATCACAAGGAGTGTGAGGATCCTGGGGAAAATGTTGCTTTCAATGGGTTTGGACAATGAATTTAGACGGAGGGAATTGAGGGCCATACAACGGGGAGTAGAAAATTCGCTAATAACTTTGTGAGGTAGTCTGGAATTTCCCACATTTATGTCTCCAAGAAATTGAATCTTGTAGGGCCAAATATTCTTCGTGGCTTGGGTTCTGGAGTGTATGTCTACGTCCAGATGCTGGGTTTTCTACTGTGGAGTCGCCAAGTGAATTACAGCCTACAACCCAATTTTGTCCACTATGAAACTGAGAGCACATAACTTTGTTGTTATGCCCAGGGAATATTTCTCTTCTTCATTGTGTACCCCAGCAATGGCTCCAAAAAAGATGTTAGTCCTAGAGACGTTCTAAGGATGTCTTTAGAACTGTCCTGGGAATCAATAATATCTTATGAATTCTTTACTGAGTCAAAATCACAATTAACATAAAATAATGTAGAATTCCAATCTTGAAATATATGGGCAGTATTTCAATGGTCCAGAAACCAAACTTTGAGTATCAAATGGAAAGTGAAATGGCATAAAATAAAGGTACTGCAGAGAGTAAATCTTTATTATATGTTTAGAGAATGATGTGTTGAGCCTAGGAGAGGAATTCAACAGTCCCAAGATAATGAACACAGAACCACCACTGAATAATACGAGGATATCACCTCCATATCAATTAGCATGAACACTTCAATTACTAACCATCTTAGAAGAAATAAATTTAAGCAGATGCACTCATATTAAACCTAGAACATATCTATGAATCATACATACATGGAAGAGATGAATAACAAGAGAATATACTAACTGTACACGTTAAAATTTTGAATCCATAAGGGCTTCAAGATATGGAAATGATATTCTTCTTTCTGTATTGATCAACTATCAAATATTAGAAGTGATACTTCTTACAAAAGAGGGTGGACCCTTTGCCTACTGCTATTTGGCTATATATAGCCTTTACATTATATAACAGAATTTGTTACAATTAGTAACAACCCAACAACTTTAAGTACTTCTATTTGTACTCTCTAACAGAGTTTTTTACAATAATAGTCATATGGAATACTACTGGTTATCCTATGACTATGACCTGGGACCACTTTGTTGGGAAAGCAGTACGTCTGACTAGACAAAATTCTCACCAATCTGATACATGCATGTATTAACAAGGTTTCCTTCCTTCATAACTATTAAGAGCCTTTTACCCACTTGATGGAATACCTACAGCCTCATGAAAACGTATATGCAGCCACCCTGCTGTCGCATGCTGCTTTGGAGAACCTTAATCGCCCATCTCTTCTTCCCCATCCAATCCCTTTGCTCTCGGACCTTGTTTTCGACGGGGCAAAAGTTCACCTTTGCTGCCGAGTTGTGGAACAAGACCAGATTCTTTCATCACCTCATTCAAATTGCTTAGGTACTACTGCTTCACCATTTTATCATCCTTTGCTGGGACTGGTGTATCCCCTCCTTCCGTGCTTCTGCATCCAGAAAGCCCATCTCCTTTTTAACCACTATAATAGCTGAACTCTCCTTAAACATCTCGGGTGAGACCTCAAGCTTCTGTCGCCTGATTGTCTACGAGTGCTCGTCTACAGGATGTTCATGGATTTCCCGGGATCTTTTCTATGTGGTTAGACAAAACCTTAAAAGAATGTCTTGCAACCTGGAAGAAATCTAAAGAGAATCCCAACACTTTTACGAGCACATAGTTCAACCTATCAGATCTCCAGCACTGATTACATGCCTCTAGTAGAAAAACCTCCAAAGGGCATCCTAGCACAGACTATAGGATCTTCCAGGATCTTTTCTATGCTACCTGCACAACCTGTCCACGACCAACTTGTAGCAAAACCTCGAAAGAGCATCTGAGCACAGACTATTGGATCTTCCAAGATATTTTTTATTCTACCTGCACAACCTGTTCACGGCCAGCCTATAGCAAAAACTCGAAAGAGCATCCGAGCACAGACTATCGGATCTCCTACGATCCTTTCTATGCGACCTGCACAACCTATCCATGGCCAACCTATAGAAAAACCTCGAAAGAGCATATGAGCATAGACTATCGGATCTCCCAGGATATTTTCTATGCTACCTGCACAACCTGTCCACGGCCAAACTATAGCAAAACCTCAAAAGAGCATACGAGCACAGACTATCGGATCTCCCAGGATATTTTCTATGCTACCTGTAGCAAAACCTCGAAAGGGCATCCGAGCACAGACCTTCGGATCTCTCAGGATCTTTTACATGATACTTGTACAATCTGTCCGTGGGGTAGCATCCTAATACTCACGATCATACTGATCATTATCATATATTACATCATCTTGATGCACATCATCATCACATGATCACCCTGATCATATACACAGCATCATCCTGATGCATATCATCATCACATGATCATCTTGATCATATACACAACATCATCCTGATGCATATCATCATCACATGATCATCCTGATCATCATCATAGCAGAAATTGGAGCATCGTCCTGATGCTCATCACGCAACGCTTACATCCACAGCCATGGGAAGGATCCTCCAACCACCATGCTTGGAATGGTTCCTGCAAATGTGTCCCATCACTTATTCCTCAAAGTATCTTCTATCGAAAGAACACCAAGCCTCTCTCTGAAGTACACAAACTTCACTCTGGCTAGTTCTTTGGTCAGCACATCTGCAATCTGCTCATCCATCGCAACATACAGGAGCTTCACTTCTCCTCTATGCACCATATCCCTGATATAGTGATATTTGATCTCAATGTGCTTCTACCTTTCATGGAACACTGGGTTCTTAAACAACTTTACATAACTCTGGTTGTCACAGAAGATACAGGTAGCATCTAATGGGAGATCAAATATCTCAGACAGTAGCTTCCTCAGTGACACTGCCTCACAACTGGCTAAATAAGCTACGACATACTCTGCTTCGGTGTACTCCATGCTACGCAGGACTGCTTCCTACTAAACCAAGAGATCATACATGATCCCATACTAAAGCAACACCCCAAAGTCCTCTTCCTATCTGTAGCACTGCTTGCCCAATTTGAATCAACATAACCCTCCAGGTGAAACTTTTGATTCGCATCATACTTGAGCCCATAGTCAATCGTACCCTTTATGTACCTCAGAATATGCTTTACAATAATTAGGTGAACATGTCTAGGATCTGTCAGAAACTGGCTCAAGGTGTTCACTGTAAAGAAAATATCTAGTCTCATGTTTGTCAAGTACATCAAGGACCCAATCATCTGATGATACACCGTGACATCAACTGACTCTGATGAAGCATCACTCAATAGCTTTAGGTTAAAAGCCATAGGTGTGGCCATGACCTTGCAGTCCATCATCTCGAACCTCTTCAGGATCTCTACTTCATACTTCCCTTGTCCAAGGAAGATTCCATCTACACTCTACCACACCTCCATACCTAGAAAGCAATGCATCATACCCAAGTCCTTCATCTCGAACTCAGTAACAAGCTTCTTGTTTGTGTCGGCAATCAATCTATCCTCTCCTGTCACAAATAGGTCGTCCACATAAAATAGGAGTGTCATTGGATCACCTTCCTCAACCTTGTAGTAAAGGTTGGAATCCGCTTTACTCTTGGTAAATCCTAAACTGGACAGGAAGCTATCTATCCTTCCATACCATGTTGTAGGAGCTTGCTTCAAAACATTCAAGGATTTCTTCAATCTACACACATATGAATCCCTGTCATGTGTCTTAAAACCAAGTGGTTGCTCCACATACACTTCCTCTTCGACTACACCATTCAAGAAAGTTGTCTTGACATCCATCTGGTGTATCTTCCACTTCATCACTACAACCAAGGAAAGTACTTTACTGATGGAAGTGTATCTGGCTATAGGTGAAAAAGTCTCTTCATAATCTATCCCTTCTTTATGGGAGAAGCCACGAGACACAAACCATGCCTTGTATTTCTCTATGCTACCATCTACATCATGTTTGATCTTGTAGATCCACTTGGAAGTCACAACAGACTTCCCTTCTAGTATTGGTACCACGTCCCAAACGTCATTCTTCATGATCGACTGGTATTCCTCGATCATGGCATTCTTCCATTACTGCATCCCGGATCCTGGGAACTTCAGATTCTTCAATATCTTCAATAGATAGTTTTCTCTGAACTTCGTTGTTGGAACAAATGTTTTAGTCCTTCTTTTGTAGGTGATTGTACATGATATTTCGTATAAGTCAAATTCAATTGCATGACTAGAAAATTCTCATAATTTACAGAACAAAGTCTTACACATAAAGGCATATGTCATACAGTCATGCAATTATCTTAGCCAATGCTTCAATACAACATTCATCCATATCCCGTATTCACACGGTAACTTTCTAGATGCCTTCCATCTCTACCAGAACATTTGTTAAGAGTGTGCACAACTCCCAACATGTTAGCAAAGAGGTTTCATTCTACATAAGTAGCAATGGAATGTTGTACAATACTATAGGCCACTTACCCATTACTTGCATATTAGTAGTATCTTGTTCATTAATGTAACTTTTCTAATATGCATAATATACATGCTAAATCTAGGAACATATGTATGTACATGACTGGACAACATTATTTAAGTAATCATATGACAATTAAAATACTTATCTTTGTTTAGTTGTGGGCGGACTCCCTCTCAATCTTTGCTTCCTTGCAGGACTACTGGAGTGTGCTCCCTCTTGCTCTTTGCTTCCTGGATTATTTGTCCTTGAACTTATATCCATCCTAGACCACTACGCATGCTTAAGTGTGCACTAGTGTCATCCTCAAGATCTCATACATAATCATACATCCATTAGTATAATCTCAATACTATCAAAGAATTATGATTCTAAATAATATTAAACATGTATGGTCATGATCATTTCATACATAGGTAATTTATCACAAGCGTTAGTTTTCAAGGTTTCAGGGAGTACTTCTTTTACTCATGCATATTCTTATTTGACCATACGACTCTTCTGGTTTTCCATATAATCAATCAAAGTAAGAAGTATAATATGCATAAACCCATGATTACTCAAACCTATAACTTCATGAATGATCATAATTAATCATACAAAAGTATACTTATATGAGATCATAACACAAAGTAAGATTCTAAGTCGATATATGAAAACATACCTGGATTATCATGCTTGTCTAACATACCCAAACAATGTCTTCTTTGTTCTCTTAGAGACCCTGTGTTAGCAACCTGCATATCTTATAAGTTAATAATTGTAGAACCAAGTTATACATACCTCGTAAGTGGAGCTTCTATGTGATCCATGACTATGGATGGGTATTTGTCTTCATGTCACCATGGTCATATGTTCTTGATCTAGAACT
The DNA here is from genome assembly GCA_027924585.1 of Larix kaempferi. Lineage (NCBI taxonomy): Eukaryota > Viridiplantae > Streptophyta > Pinopsida > Pinales > Pinaceae > Larix > Larix kaempferi. The sequence continues at coordinate 56,841,995 of BSBM01000372.1, read as the reverse complement.
TGATTTGTCTTTCTTGATGTACCCTTCATGTTAGTAGACAACAACATCCTCATACAACAACATAGTGTATTAGTACAATCATAAGTGTCATACCCCTAATCAATGAATGTATTCACATGCATTACTAGGGTGATAAGACAAGTCTAAAAATTAATCAAGATTGTACTAAACTCAATAATATGAAGACAAACATATCATAAAATTAATCATGAACATATTTGAAAACATACATGTATCTCTTCAAGTCATACCTATTGGGATTGCTTGTAGCCATCTTATGTCGGGCCATAACATCATCTCCCTCTAGAACTAGAACTTCTTCACTTATGTAGGTGTCCAATTCATTCTCTTCTAGGATTAACCCAATGCACTTTGATTTGCTGAAACTAGATCTGGAGCTGGATTAGGGTTTGCCAGAGAAACCCTAAAAATTCAAACTTTGAATTTCAAAATTTTGATTGGATGAAAATATGTGCCTTGCCCAGCTGATCAAGCTGGTATACTTCAATTTTGAAATCTCCACAATTGGACCCCTAAAAAATTGCCTTTGAAACTTTTGGATCTTCTCGTCAAAATCCCGAACTAGGGTTTGTAGCTAGGGTTTTACCCCTAGCTTGTGCAAATGAGCACCTACTAAGGAGAAAGGACTCCCTAGTAGCAGTTCAGTAAATGGAAATTATTATGCTAAAACAGAAATGTAAACTACTCTAAAACATGTGCATAAAACATAAACAACAAAATGTAAATAATGGTTTTTGTATTAATTTTACCTCCAATGTGAAGGTTGGTGAAGCTCTTGCAATGTCCAAGAGGGTTGCTCCAAGCTCCAACTTGCTCCTTCTCTTTCTCCAATGGTGGGAATGGGCCAAAAGGGGCTCTCAAGGTGAAAGTGGCTCAATGGTGAGCTAGGGTTTCAAGAGAGATTTTGGCAGAGTAAGGGTATACTTGATTGTGGATGTGAAATGAGGGATCTCCATCACCTATTTATAGTTTTTTGGTGGTGGAGTGCTGGACCATGGTTTTGGGAACCATATGGTTTAGGGCAACTGTATAGGGTTTTTTCCTCCTTTTCCTCATTATTTTATATTTTTTATTCCTTTTTTAGAGGGATTTTGCTATTTTAGAGGAATTTTGGATATTTTTGGAGGAAAAAGGGGTTTTTTAGCCTTTTTGAGGCTTTTTTGATGGTTTTGTGGCGTTTTGGAGGCATTTTAGGCCTTTTGGAGGCTTTTTAGTGGGATTTTTAGGGTTTTTAAGGGAAATATGGTAGGAAAATGGACAAATGAGTCATGTAATGGGGTAGATGAGGTAGTGAGCACTTTTTGGGTGTTAATAGGGTTTGATAATGCCTGGGGTTTTGCCCAGCCAGAAGGTTCGATATTGTGCTGTAAACTTCAATTTTTCTGAGGAGCATCCAGTCGTGGTCACAGATTCTAAAAATTTCAACTTTTGCAGAAACCCTAATTTTCCACCTTTCCAATCAAGATCCTCAACTAGGGTTTTATAATGCCCGGGGTTCTACGCAACCAGAAACTTTGAATTTTGTCTCTAAATTTTGATTTTGATGAGGAGAGTAATCCTATGCTAATATCACTCCAAAATTCCACTTTTGTCAAAAGCTCTAATTTTCCATAGCATTGGCAAGCCAAAAATGAGAAAGCTCAGAATCCAATTCTATTTCACAGAAATATGTGCCTTATTGTTTTTGGTGCATCTATGAAACTTCATCCTGTGGTGGCCGGACCTTTCATATTTCCAACCCCACAGGTCTGACCTCAAATGGATTCTCTGAGAGAGAGATGTGCCAAATGTCACAACGTGACCTGTTTATGGGATTAAACTGTATAGATAACTTGTACGGAGTTCCACGTGTCACTGTTTCAACTATAGCCTCTGAAACCTCAAATTGTGAAATTACAGTCCATTCTCTTACTGTCACTTTTTATGGAATTCCATTTGGAGCTTCCTAGCCTGAGATATGACCTTTTTTCCTAGGTCACCTGTTTAGGACTGCATTCTGGAAGAGGCAGAAACCCTAACTGGTACGGATCATATCTCACAAAGTACAACGAATCTGAGGATGTCCTTCAGAAACACGGTACATAGAAATTTCATCTTCAACCTGTAGAAGTTTCAAATCCCGAACCTTCGTCAAAATGAAGTTATGGAGAAAGTGCCACAATGACTAGTTTTTACTATACCAAGCCCTATATTCCAATTTGTCGCAAGTGCAACAAGTGTCATAAATGCCATGCCATGCCTTCTTTCAGGCTAGATCTAATACCATGTTATTTTTTCATCATTTAATTCAATAGATATAGGATCTTAACTGAAATAACAACATGTACATCATATCAAGCATAAGAGACAAGAGACACAAAACATTTCACCAGGGAAAACCAAGAAGGTGAAAAACCCCACAACTTCCTTAGAGATAGAATAAGCACATACCAAGATCATAAAGATCAAACCCGAGATAGATGACTGCATCATCTACTCCTCCTCGACTAGTGCGCACTCCTCCTCTCTCTCACTAATGCGAAGTGAGTGAGTGAGTGAATGTGTCAAATGAGAGAGTCACACTCTCTATTTATACTTTTACTTTCACTTGACCTTTACTCAACTAGGTTGGCCCCAACTTAACCACTTAACATAATGTTGACTGGGAAAACCCCACTAGGGTGGTCTAATAACCCTTTAACCCACATGACTCATACAGGGCCGACACCATCAAGGTGGTCTAATAACCCATCAAGTATAAGTTACGACACTTACAATATAACTTGTGACACTTGCAAGTACAACTGACGACACTTCCAATCGGAGGAATAATACATCTCTGTTGAGGATACAATAAAGTACAAATACAATATACAAGTGAATATCTTTCAAAGTTACAAACATATCAACACACCTAGTCACTATGGAGTACCAATATGCAATTCCACCTATGCCATTAACTGCTCTAGATTCTCTTTTTGAGATATTTTTGTAATCTGGCAACGAGTTGCCCTCGGTTGATAATAACACTAACAAATGTAACCAGCCAATGTATTACTTATAGAAGTAAGATGCATGATGTACATGTTATGGCAATAGATGTGATAATTCTAAATACAGTTAGGTAGTTTAGTTAATGCGGGGAATTCCCAATCTACTTCAGAATTGCATATATGTATGAAGCATGTTTTCAGTAAAAAATGTAGAGAGAGTTTTTTGTGTTAATGAAGAAGAGCTTGAAATCTCTTGTTGCATATTTATATCAGTTGTAGTTGTGTGTGTGTTTTTTTTTCTTGTTGTGAGTTTTAGATCCCCTACCTAACTAACATATTGGTATCAGAGCAGGCTATTGGTGATCAAGAGGCTCCGCATCAGTTGAAGTGAGTTGCAGGATTCAGAAGAGACCAATAAAGGTATCGCCTGACACGTAGAAGGGAAGACTGTAGATGTAGGAGTTGAGAAAAATAAAGGAGGAGGACGCCGAGCCAAACTCCCCACAGAAGTCTGTGGAGATCAGTGGTCAAAATCCATAAAAAGGAGCTCAATTAAGTTTCAATTCCGTAAAAAGTAACAACATGTCCATTCAAATATTTTTCCATCAAGACTTGTTGAGCGCGCGTTGAGGTGGATTTTAATCAATCTGGGGTCCGTAAAAGGTGGTAAAATTCAAGCAAGTTGAGAGCACGTTATTTCATAAGCCATTAAAGTATGAGCATGTTGGTAAAACATTATAAAAGGGCCATTTTGCATGTGTGAAGGTTTTTCACTAACCCTAAACAAGATTTACTAATGGGGGGGTGCACAAAGATGCTCCCCAAAAGTGTTGCAATGGGGGCGTGCTAGAGGGAAGAAAACGACCACGCGCACACGCCTAAGGAAGCATGCACGTGCTCCCAGGTTTCATACCAAACTGGGGTGCATGCGCATGTCTGGCGCATGCGTGTTTCTAGAACATGCACGCTCAGATGCGCACACGCGCACCTGTTAAAAAAAAAAAACAGGGCAGAATGTTTGTCATTCCACTTTTTGAGCTGAGCGTGACTGCTCCTCCACGTGTGTGTCATTACAAGCCACCCAAATCACTCTTTGCACTCCATAATTATCCAAATCCATCCACCAACTCATCAACAAGTCAATTGGTAGGTAAATTTCATTCTTTTTTCCATTTCATTCATTGTTTTTGTCATTTAATTCATTGTTTTTTGTTTTTTTAAATTTGTAATAATTTGCAAATTATTAAAACAATGGAGAAATTTTCAATTGCAGATTATAAACCCACACAATGAATGAACAAAACATTAGCATGGAGTCCGGTGGAACACAAGAAAATACTAATCTTGGAACCAATGAAAACCTACAACCAAATCCAAATGGCCAAGAAAATCAAAACCCCCAACCAAATGTTGACCAAGATGAATTGAACTATTATGTAAATGAAATGAGAGTGCACACTCGAGATCTAAGAAGCACTGGGGAACCATCTCGAGTGTCCCTTGCCACCTCAATTGAGAATTCAATTGACTCCCTCATCCATGCACATCGTCAATTGACTGACATGACTAATTATAGAGCTAGGATGTGGGAGTATTATTCCACGGGCTTTTCCAAGGAGGACCTGTGACTGGAGTCAGGGTCATTTGAGCTAGGTTGCGGGTATTTGAATATTTTAAGGGACCAATTGTACAGTATGTTCATCGATCCAAGAACATAACAACCACCCAAGATTAGAAAGCCACGTGTCTACATGGATTGGTGTCATTTCCAATCATGGAGGGACAATTGGATGTAGAGGTGGTTCATGGTTTACGATAAACCTCCCTGCAATAATAGGGAGGTTCCATAGTACTTCCTTCGGCAATTGTGGGATGATTTTCAGCTTGGTTTACGTGTCAACAACTTTGACATAACAGAGTTCCAGGGTGTTGGGTGTGGCTCTTCCCAAGATCGAACTGCTGCTAAGAGAAACCCATTGAGAGGGCCTCCACCTCCTAGGTTCGAGCCCAACCCCTCTCCCCAGGCGCCTCAGTTACCTCACAAACTTGATCAGATAAAGGGTGCGATGAGGAGTGTTTCACAGGGACTTCTTAGACATACTACCTTTGTGCGGCAGCTACTATAGTGGAGAGATAGGCTAACCTTGATAGAGATGCAGGTGCAGGGCCTTCAGGACAGAGTCAGGGTAGACCTGTGTCCGGTGGTAGCCATATTGGGCCTTCGAGTTCCACGGGGACAATGCCACATCTTTGTCCCCATTGCGGGAACAATTTCCTTGGCCCGATCAAGGGATGATATATGGAGCAGGTTAGCACTTTTTTTAATGTGTTTTCAATCATCACTTGATAATTTGTAAAGTAATTTTAAAGTATTTGTGCTTGACTTAAACTATTATTTCAATGTACAGTTATTTATAGCTGAGACATCGTCATGGGAGAATGCAATATCTCCCAACATGGATGCAACAATGACAGCTGCAACTGAAATTGCGGCACCTCACACAGAGGTATTTTAAGTACCCCACACACTATTGTTATTAAGTATGACATTTCTATTTTTATGTATTTATATTTATGACATACATGATGATAGTTTGTACAATATTTTTAATATTTTGATTGACTGAATAATTACTTGTTTAATATGTTTATAACGTGCATGCATTTTTGTGTCCACAGGTATGCATGTAGTACTCTGACCAACCATCTCCACTAGGGGTCGGAAGATATCCATACACAAAGGTACAATGTGTAGTTAAAAGCATGCTTTTAATTTCAAATGTTATGATATACTATGGCTTAATTTCATTTTTGTTTACTAAACTATGATATTAAAAATTTGTGCACAGGGTCCGCCAATAGCTACAGGCCACCTTAGTCCCACGTTTTGTAATGTCCCTTTTTAATAATTTTATTAAAATGACAAATTTTTCACTTTTTTCCCTAATTCGACCTTAGACTAGTTTTGATGTATAGGTCTCCAATTTGCTCCAAATGCTGCCAAATATTCTGAGAAGGTATCTGACTGATATTTGTTAAGTTTAGCCTAATTTGACTAGCAAGATCACTGAAAGAAACACAGTCACAAAATAGACAAAGATTTGTTGATGTATATGTAACTTCGGAATGTATTTCATATATGTATATTGTACTCCTATAGAGATGGTATTATTCCTCTATACGGAAGTGTTTGTATTCCTATAGAGATGTTATTATTCCTATGTACAGAATTGTCGTCATATATATTGTAAGTGTCGTAACTTATACTTGATGGGTTATTAGACCACCTTGTTGGGGTCGGCCCTGTATAAGTCATGTGGGTCAAAGGGTTATTATACCACCCTATTGGGGGTCAGCCATGTGGGTCAAAGAGTTATTAGACCACCCTATTAGGTGTCGGCCTAGTCAGCATTGTGTTATGTGGTTAAGTTAAGGCCGACCTAGTAAAGGTTATTAGGCAAGTCAATTCAAGTATAAATAGAGTGTGGGAGGCACTCTATTTGATCATTATATTCTCACACACACTCTTTGGATAGTGGCGCACTTATGGAGGAGGAGAAGCTGCTGCTAGGATATGTCTATCTCTTATGCTTCCGTTGTATCATTGCTCTATCTATCTCTGAGGAAGTTATTGGGGTTTTTCACCATTATGGTTTTCCCCAAGTAAAATCTGTGTCTCTTGTGTGCTTCCATTATTGTGTCCATGATTGATATGCTGTAGATATGCTGTACATGTTGTTCTCTCAGTTAATATCCTAGATCAGATTGAAGTAAATTCTGAAAAACTAACATGGTATCAGAGCTAGCATGAAAGAAGGCATGGTATGGCATGTATGACACTTGTTGCACTTATGATGCTAGGGCTTGATATAGAAAAAACCAATCACCATAGCACTTTTTCTATAAATGATTTTGGTGAAGTTTTCGGATTTGAAACTTTTACAGATCGAATATTAGATCCCCATGTACCTTGTGTACAAAGGAAAACTTCTAATTCATTGTACTTTGTGTTTTATGATCTGTACAATCTAGGGTTTTTGCCTCTTCCAGATCTGAGTCATAAACAGGTGACCAAGGAAAAAATGTCATAACTTGGGATAGGAAGCTCGAAATGAAATTTCATAAAAAGTGACAGGTAATGCACATACTGTACTATCTTAGGTAATGTTTTCAGAGGCTGAAAATGAAGCAGTGACACGTGGCACGCTATACAAGTTTGCTCTCCTGTGTTATCCCATACATAGGTCATGTTGCGACACTTGGTATAAATCTCTCTTAGAGAATTCAATTGAGGTCAGACCTGTGGAGTTGGAAAGATGACAGGTTGGGTTACCACAGGTAGAAGTTTTAGACCTTGTGTATTGGAACATTCGGAGTTACACCAGAAACAATCAGGTACATATTTCTGTCAAAACAAAATTATCTTTGAGCACCTTCATTCATGGCTTCGGGAATTTAGGGTTTCGGAGAAAGATGGAATTTTTGTAATCAGAGACCACAGATGAATGCTACTCATCAAAATCGAAATTTAGAGACCAAGATCAAATATCTTGGTTGGGCAGAAGGCTGGGCTTGATCAGACCCTAGTTCGGGACTTTGATTAGAAAAGTAGAAAATTAGGGCTTCTGCAAAAATGGGAATTTTTTAAATCTGTAACCACGGCTAGAAGCTCCTCAGAAATATAGAATCTTAGATCTTTGGATCAAACCTTTTGATTGGTCAGAAGGGTGGGCTTTATCAAACCCTAGTTTAGTGTCATGTCCAGTGAATCCGAAAGTTTCAAAGGAAAAATTAAGGGGTGAAACTTTGCAGTTTTCAAATTCTGAATATATTGGCTTGATCTGTTAGGATATTCCTATACTCCATCCTAGTCCCACCAGTATTTTGATCATTTACATTTTCAGTCATGCATGCACCTTTTAGGGTTTGCATGCATTCTAGGGTTTGCATGCATTTTGCATGCATCCCAGTCATCAGTCCAGCACCTAGCCCTCAGTTAGCCATCCCCCAGGAGCTTCTCACTATTCAGTTTTAGCCCTCCACTTGCTTAGTGCGCCCTTCTTCCTTGATTTTAGGGAGCAACTCGCCCTTCTTCACCTACCAGTTCAGTTACACTCAGTTACAGTCAGTTACAGTCAGTTACACTCAGTTACATTGAGTTACACTCAGTTACACTTAGTTACATTTAGTTACAGTCAGTTACACTTAGTTACACTCAGTTACATTGAGTTACACTCAGTTACTCTTAGTTACATTGAGTTACACTTAGTTACATTGAGTTACACTCAGTTACACTCAGTTACACTTAGTTACACTGAGTTACACATAGTTACACTGAGTTACACCTACCAGAGTTAGTTTGACTGATGGTTGACAGTTACTTGAGCATTGATGACTCCACTGATGATGATGAAGACTTCCAGTTGCGCTCCGATGATCATGAGGACACCTAGTTGTGCTCCGATGACACTCCAGTGATCCTTTGATCACTCCATGAAGGCTAATTCGAATTGCCACCTTAGGCATTCGAATTCCTCATGCATTGTATTATTTATATGTCCATTTGTGATTAATAATTTAGTATGACCGAAGTATTATTGCTTCTATCTGAGTTCTACTGTACCATATTATTCTGTTGCTCATTATACTGCATGTATCACTCTTCTTCTATTTTCTTGCTTAATCATAATTATTCTCTTGTGAGATACATCATCTCTTAGATCTGCTGTGAGGATTTTCACATGGTATCAGAGCATGTTGAGAGTATTGTTTATCTCCATTCTTGAGAGTTTTTTGCAGGTTATTACCAAGATTTCGAGTTCAGCAGTTGCAGCAGTTTCTGCATTTTTGCAGCAGTAGTAGTTGCAGTTATTCTATATTGTTTTTGCAGGTCTTCTACAACTTCAATGAATTTAGAAGAAATTACTCCTCTTTCTCCATTCAACTATGATGAATGGAAACCAAGGATGATAGCATATTTGAAGAGCCATGATCTCTTTGATTGCTATTTTGAAAGAGAGTTCGAATCCTCTACAAAGAATATTAAATGGTTGAATAAAGGTGACATGCACATTGGAAGAATGAAGCTTACTATGACTGATTACATATTGTACCCGACCATCTTTGATATTGAAACTCCAAAAGAGTTATGGGCTCATCTGGATGAAAGATTCGGCAAAAAGAATGATGGATTTGGTCCAAATCCCTTCAAAAGCAAGCAAGTTGATGCATTCGCTCCACTTGATGGTCTCTCAGATCATGATGCATTCGCTCCTCCTGATGGTCTCTCAGATCATGTTGCATTCGCTCCCCTTGATGATCTCTCAGATCATGAACCAGTATCATCTCATATTGAAATTGTTGACAAAGAACTTGCAGATTCTCCGCTCATGCTCAAACTTTCTTCTCTTTCTGTGCCAGTTCACACTCTAGATATTGCAGAAGGTCCTAAATCCTCTCTTGCACCAGATTTTGTTGGTTTGCATCATGATCACATGATTATTTCGGAGGTAACATCAGCTATTGGAGGTAATGCATTTGCTCCTCTTCAGCAAACATCTCTTATTTACTACTATATGATCATTATCACATGCTTTCAGAAGGTTATTGAAGAATATGGCCATTGCCACCCACTTGAGATAATTTCTCATGCATATGATAGTTTTGATCTCACCCTTGCTGGTTCAAAGGAGATCTCAAGAAACTGTTTTGAAAGTCTTAAATCTGATTTTGATTTCAAGCAAACATGTAATAGTTCTTTTTGGCATAATCTCACCCATGGTGGTTCGAAGGAGAAGACAAAGGACTATATGCACATTCAAAAATTTGATCCTACCTCAGCTGATTCGAATCACAGGTTCAAGGATCATTCTAATACTGTTGGATTTGTTCTCATCACATTCGATCTGAAGAGAAAGTACAAGCACATGCTTTTTGAGCATGATCCACTTCTTCCCAAGAAGTAGATACCTCCAGACATATGACCAAGCATCACACATGCTTGAGTTTGGAGCTTTTATTTTTATGTGTGCCTTACAGTCTATTTTTTGAGGAGGGGGTATGTTTCCCATGAAATTTTCCCACTTCCTTGGTTTATTGATTGTTATTATTCATTGTATTGGGTGACCTTTGGTCTTAGTTACCAGGGCCCAGGATGGTTTAAGGGGGGGTGTTAGGATATTCCTATACTCCATCCTAGTCCCACCAGTATTTTGATCATTTACATTTTCAGTCATGCATGCACCTTTTAGGGTTTGCATGCATTCTAGGGTTTGCATGCATTTTGCATGCATCCCAGTCATCAGTCCAGCACCTAGCCCTCAGTTAGCCAGCCCCCAGGAGCTTCTCACTATTCAGTTTTAGCCCTCCAGTTGCTTAGTGCGCCCTTCTTCCTTGATTTTAGGGAGCAACTCGCCCTTCTTCACCTACCAGTTCAGTTACACTCAGTTACAATCAGTTACAGTCAGTTACACTCAGTTACATTGAGTTACACTCAGTTACACTTAGTTACATTTAGTTACAGTCAGTTACAGTCAGTTACATTGAGTTACACTCAGTTACTCTTAGTTACATTGAGTTACACTTAGTTACATTGAGTTACACTCAGTTACACTCAGTTACACTTAGTTACACTGAGTTACACTTAGTTACACTGAGTTACACCTACCAGAGTTAGTTTGACTGATGGTTGACAGTTACTTGAGCATTGATGACTCCACTGATGATGATGAAGACTTCCAGTTGCGCTCCGATGATCATGAGGACACCTAGTTGTGCTCCGATGACACTCCAGTGATCCTTTGATCACTCCATGAAGGCTAATTCGAATTGCCACCTTAGGCATTCGAATTCCTCATGCATTGTATTATTTATATGTCCATTTGTGATTAATAATTTAGTATGACCGAAGTATTATTGCTTCTATCTGAGTTCTACTGTACCATATTATTCTGTTGCTCATTATACTGCATGTATCACTCTTCTTCTATTTTCTTGCTTAATCATAATTATTCTCTTGTGAGATACATCATCTCTTAGATCTGCTGTGAGGATTATCACATGATCAGCTCATCAAGGCGCATCTTTCTATCCTTTTAGAAGTTTGAAATTCAAAGTTTGAATTTCTAGGGTTTATCTGACAAACCCTAGTCTAGCTCCAGATCCAGTTCTTGCAAATCAAATGGATTGGGTTAATCCTAGAAGAGAATGGATTGGTCACTTGCATAAGTGAAGAAGTTCCTGTTTCAGAGGGAGATGAGGCTAAGACCTTACATAAGAATATTACAAGCAATATCAACAGGTATGATGTATCCAGGTATGTTTAGATATTTGTTCATGATTAAGTTTATGGTATATTTGTCTTCATATTATTACGGTTAGTACAATCTTGATTAAATTTAGACTTGTCGTATCACCCTAATAAAATTATGAATGCATGATAGAAGATATTCATTGATTAGGGTGTTGACACTTATGATTGTACTAATGCATTATGGTGTTGTATGAGGTTTATGTTGTCCGCTCACATGAAAGGTACACCAAGAAAGACAAATCATGTTCTAGTTCAAGAACATATGATCATGGTGACATGAAGACAAAGATTCATCCATTGTCATGGATCACTTAGAAGATCTATTTACAAGGTATGTATAACTTGGTTATATAATGGTTAACCTAGGAGATATGCAGGTTACTAGCACAAGTCAGTGAAGAGAACAAAAAGACATCATGTGGGTATGTTAGACATAACTAGCTAACATATTAATCCAGGTATGTTTTTCCTATATCAAGTTAGAATCCTACCTTGTGATAGGATCTCTTATATAAGTATACATGGCATGATTGATAATGATTATTCATAGGTTTGAATAAACATGGGTGTATGCATATTATGTTTATTACCTTAATTGATGATATGACTAACCAGAAGAGTCATGAAAGTATAGGTTTGAGTAATCACGGGTTTAGGCATATTATGTTTCTTACTTTAATTTATGATATGACTAACCATAAGAGTCCTTGAATACTAATGCTTATTATTTCTGTTTGAAATGATCATAACTATACATGCTTAAGATTATTGTGTTTTGATAGTATTGAGAATATACTAATAAATGTATGATTATGTATGAGGTCTCGAGGATATCACAATAATGATACTTGTAAGCATGCATAGTGATCGAGGATGGATATAAGTTCAAGGACAAGTAATCCAGGAAACAAAGATCAAGAGGTAGCACACTCCAGTAGTTTCTGCAAGGATGCAGATATTCAGAGGGAGTCGACCACTTCTCACAATCTACATCAGAATGGAGTTTCAAAAAGGAAGCGAAGACTAAGAGGGAGTCCACCCTACAACCAACAAAGATAAGTATTTGAATTGTCATTTCTTGCATATTTGTTTGTTTAAATAATATTGTTCAATGATGTATATGCTTATGTTCCTAGACTTAGGGTGTGTATTATGCATATTAGAATAATTGCGTTAATGAACAATATACTGGTAATATGCATGTGATGGGTAAGTGGCCTATGCCACTGTACAACATTCCATTGCTACTTATCTAGAATGAAACCTCTTTGCTGACATGTTGGGAGTTGTGCACACTCTTAACAATGTTCTGGTAGAGATTGGAAGGAATATAGAAAGCTACGGGATATGGATAAATGTTGTATTGAAGCATTGGCTAAGATAATTGCATGACTATATGACATATTTATTTATGTGTAAGAATTTGTTCTGAAAACTATGAGATGTTTTCTGATCATGCAATTTAACTAGTTTTGTAGGAAAGATCGTATACGAGCACCTACAAAAGAAGGACTACAACATTTGTTTCAGCAACAAAGTTATCTATTGAAGATATTGAATATATTGAAGTTCCCAGGATTCGGGAAGAATGCCATGATCGAGGAGTACCAGTCGATCATGAAGAATGATGTTTGGGATGCAGTCCCAAGACCTGAAGGAAAGTCTGTTGTGACGTCCAAATGGATCTATAAGATCAAGCATGCTGTAGATGGTAGCATGGAGAAATACAAAGAAAGGTTTGTAGCTCGTGGATTCTTCGAGAAAGAAGGATTGAGTATGAATAGAATTCTACACCTATAGCCAGGAACACTTCCATCAGATTAGTACTTGCTATGGATACAGTGATGAAATGGAAGATACACCAGATGGATGTCAAGACAGCTTTCTTGAATGGTGTAGTCGAAGAGGAAGTGTATGTGGAGTAGCCACTCGGGTTTGAGACACATGATCGAGAATCACATGTGTGCAAACTGAAGAAAGCCCTGTATGGTTTGAAACAGGAAGCCAGGACTTGGTATGGTAGGATGGACAATTTTCTATCCAGTTTGGGCTTTACCAAGAGTAAAGTGGATTCCAACCTTTACATCAAGGTTGAGGAAGGAAATCCAATGATACTACTTTAGTATGCGGATAACCTATTTATTACAGGTGAAGATAGATTGATTGCCGACACGTAGCGGAAGCTTGCTGCCAAGTTCGAGATGAAGAACTTGTGGATGAGGCACTACTTTTTAGGCATGGAGGTGTGGCAGAGTGCAGATAGAATCTTCCTTGGACAAGGGAAGTATGTAGTAGAGATCCTGAAGAGGTTCGAGATGATGGACTGCAAGGCCATGGCCACACCTATGGCATCAAACTTGAAGCTTCTGTGTGATGCTTCATCTGATCCGGTTGATGTCACGATGTATCGTCAGATGATTAGGTCCTTGATGTACCTGATGAATACAAGACCAGATATTTGCTTTGTGGTTAACACATTGAGCCAGTTCCTGACGGACCTGAGAGGTGTTCACCTGGTTGCTGTAAAGCATATTTTGAGGTACCTGGAGGGTATGGTTGATTATGGGCTCAAGTATGATGCGAATCAAAAGTTTAACTTGCAGGGCTATGTTGATTCAGATTGGGCAGGAAGTGCTGCAGATAGGAATAACACTTCTGGGTGTTGTTTTAGTGTGGGATCAGGTGTGATCTCTTGGTTTAGCAGGAAGCAATCCTGCGTAGCACTGAGTACAGCCGAAACAGAGTATGTTGTAGCCTGTTCGTCCAGTTGTGAGGTAGTATGGCAAAGGAAGCTACTGTCTGAGTTATTTGATCTACCGTTGGAGGCCACTGGTATCTTCTACGATAACCAGAGTTGTGTGAAGCTTTCTGAGAACCCGGTGTTTGACGACAGGTCGAAACACATTGAGATCAAATATCACTATATCAGGGATATGGTGCAAAGAGGAGCAGTGAAGCTCCTATATGTTGCGACGGATGAGCAGATTGCAGATGTGTTGACGAAGCCACTGGCCAGAGTGAAGTTCGAGTACTTCAGAGAGAGGCTTGGTGTTCTTTAGATCGATGACACTTTGAGGAAGAAGTGATGGAGACATTTGCTGAAGCCATTCCAAGCATGTTGGAAGGAGGATCCTTCACATGGCTGTGGATGTAAGCGCTGGATGATGAGCATTAGGATGATGCTCCAATTACTGCTCTGTATATGTATGCATTATTTTGGATGCTGGATATGATCAATTCGATCATGTGTATGTATTTGTATATATATTAGGTGGATACATTGTATGATCAGGTAGATCATGTATGTTGATATGTATCAGGAATGAGCAAGTGGATCATGTATTTGTATATGTAACAGGTGGATACATTGTATGATCAGGTAGATCATGTATGATTGTTGAATATTGTAACTTCAAAGAATATTATATTTGTACTTTATTATTTGGGAGATGTTTCATCCCTCCGAGGTAACCCTATTATATATCCGGAGATGTTTATTCCTCCAAGGGTTTGTGTTAACTAGGGTTATTAGACCCACCATGTGGGGGTCGTCCCTGTGGTTATATTCTTGGGGTTATTAGACTTCTCCAGGAGAGGTCGGCCCCATTAGGTCTTTTAGTTAGTTGGGAGTCAGTATAAATAGAGGAGGTGAACTCCTCATTAGATAACTCACTCACTTGTGGAAGAGTGCGCACTTGTCTGGGAGATCTGCTAAGGAGACTAAGAAGGAAGGAGCACATCTTGTATTTTGGTTGATCATCTTATTGAGGAAAGCTTTGTTGGGTTTTCTACCCCATGAGGGTTTCCCAGGGTATATTCTGTGTCTATCTTGTGATTATGTTTCTTTTAGTGATCTTTCTAGTCTATTTGGTTTAAACTTAACATGGTATCAGAGCTAGACTGAATAGGACATCTTTCACAAGGTAAGAATACCTCTCTCTCTCTCCGGTGAAAGTTAGGGTTTCAGCAAAAAGTTGGTATTATTGAATTTTGGTTACATGGTTGGATAGTCCTCTTCAATACCAATCTTTTAATCCCTAGATCGAACTTTTTGATTGGGTAGAACTCTGGGAATTCCAAACCCTAATTCTACCAAAAGTGCGATAAGTCAGAATTTGGTTTCAGAAAAAAAGTTGGCATTTTTAAATTCTGAATACATGGCTGGATAGTCCTCCTCAAGATCATTCTTTTGAGCTATAGATCGAACTTTTTGGTTGAGTAGAACTCCGGGAAAGTCAAACCCTAATTCTACCAAAAGTGCGATAAAATTCTGTCCCAGATTCCGGAAAAGTGAAAAGTAACATTTCCAGGTAAGTCTACTCTGTCTCTTGGACTCCCCTAAGAGAAGATGGCTCCAAACACTAAGCTTGAAGACAAGCTCAAAGGTATAGAGAATTTTCGGGCATGGAAATACATAATTGGTCTCATTCTTGAGGAGAATGATCTTGCTCATTATATCAAGGAAGAAGTTGCAGAACCAGAAGGAGATGAAGCCAAGGAAAAACACAGGAAGGATTTAATTAGGGCAAAAAGAATCATAGCTGATTCTATTAAAGACCACTTGATTCCCCAAGTGGCTTCCAAGAAGACTCCAAAGGAAATGTATGATGCCCTAGGAAGAATGTATGAAGGAAAGAACATCAATAGGAAGATGAATCTAAGGACTCAGTTGAAGAGTACTAAGATGCACAAGGGAGAATCCATTCAAGACTACTTCTCAAGAATCTCTCTAATCAAGGAGTAACTAGATGCCATTGGTGATACTCTTGATGAAGATGAACTTGTGATGACAGCTCTAAATGGTCTCACTAGACCATGGGAATCTTTCATACAAACCATGTGTGCCAGAAAAGAAAGCATGAAGTTTGATATAGTACGGGAGGATTGTGTTCAAGAAGAAGCTAGGGTTGCCAACAGAGAAGCATTGCTCAAGGAAGATGACCAAGCCCTGGCCACCCATACCAAGAGAAGAAGGAATCGATCCTACTTTAAGAAGGATAGTCAAAAGGAGTCCCATCCTCCACAAAGATTTCAAAAGAAAAGAGAATCCTTCCAAGGAAAAGATTACTCCTCATTCCAATGTTTCATTTGTCACAAATTAGGACACATTGCTAAGGACTGTCCTAACAAGAAGAAAAAGGGTACTTACCATAGAAGACATCAAGCACATCTTGCAGAAGATGATAGTGAAGAAGAAGTTGAAGAGGAAGAAAGGCCTCTCAAGAAAAGATCTAGAAGAGAAGAAGAAGATGAAGAAAGGACCTTATCCAAGAGAAGACCTAGAAGAAATGAAGAGGAAGATGCAGAAGAGTATGTTCTTTTCTCCGCACTCTCTGGATCTATAACACCTGGAGAAGGTACATGGGTCATTGATAGTGGTGCTTCAAAGCACATGACAGGACAAAAGAAGACTCTATCAAATCTTGAAGAAAAAACCTCTCCTCTAAAGGTATCTCTTGGAGATAACTATCAATATCCTATTAAGGGAATTGGTGAAGCAAACTACAAACTTGATTCTGGAACCCCCATGAAGATGAAGGAAGTTTTGTATGTTCCAGGATTGAAGAAGAACTTGCTTTCAATCTCAGTATTGGACAAGAAAGAATATAGAGTTGCATTCATTGATGGACAAGTATTAATGTGGTCCAAAGGTAAATCTATTAAGGATGCAATTGTCATTGGTGAAGAGGAAGGAGGTTTGTATAAAATCAAGGGTCATCCAGAAGCTGCCCTTGTTCATGAAACCTCTAGTCCCAATGAGCTATGGCATAGAAGACTAGCTCACATTAACTACAAAGCCTTACCCTATGTAATCAAGGTGGTCATAGGACTACCAGATTTGAAGGTTGATCATGATGGCTCATGTAAAGGATGTAAGAAAGGGAAGAATATCAAGAACCCCTTTCCAAAGAGTGAAACAAAGACTAAGAGTATCTTGGAGCTAATACACTCAGATGTATGTGGTCCAATGCCCACCACTTCTCTAAGTGGATTTGAATACTATCTTTCATTCATTGATGACCATTCAAGGAAAACTTGGATATACTTTCTAAAAGGTAAGAATGAAGTTTTTGGAAAGTTCAAAGAGTTCAAGGCTCTAATAGAAAATCTCTCAAAAAAGAAAATCAAGATTCTCAGAACAGATAATGGTGGAGAATATACTTCAAAAGAATTTGAATATTTGTGTAAAGAAGCCAGAATCAAGAGAGAACTAACCACTCCATACAATCCCCAACAAAATGGGGTTGCTGAAAGGAAAAATAGAACCATCATGGAAGCTGTGAAGACTATGATACATGACCAGGATCTTCCCATGTATCTATGGGATGAAGCAGCCAAGACAACAGTATATGTACAAAACAGATTATCTCATAGTGCTCTTGATTTCAAAACTCCAGAAGAAGTGTTTACAGGAAAGAAGCCCGAGGTAAGCCATCTTAAAATATTTGGGTGTCCTGTGTACATCCACATTCCAAAAGAAAAGAGAACCAAGTTGGATCCTTCTGGTAAGAAAGGAATATTTGTTGGTTATTGTGAATCATCCAAAGCCTTCGGGATTTACATACCAGGCTTTCATCATATAGAAATCAGTAGAGATGTAACATTTGATGAAGAAGCGGCTCTCAAGAAATCTAGAAAATGCCAACTTGAAGAAATCTATGAAGAAGATCCTTCTTCTAGAAACTCAGAGGCTGTACACATCCCTGAAGATAATCCACCAGAGGATCATGACATGTTGGAACCACAAGAATCTCCTATCACAGATTTATCAAAGAAAAGAAGGCCTGCATGGGCTAGAGATATTATCCAAGGGGCGGAAAGATATGGAGCTCCTGAAGGCTCCATCAGAGAAAGAAAGAAACCAAAGCTAGTGTCCAACTATATGGCCTTGATGTGTGATCTTGTGGATCAACTACCTACTAGCTATGAAGAGGTAGCTCAGAAGAAAGAATGGGTAGAAGCAATGACAGAAGAATATCAATCAATAATGAAAAATGATGTTTGGGATGTAGTCCCCAAACCAAGAGATAAAAGTGTGGTTTCTTCCAAATGGCTTTTCAAGATAAAACATGCTGCAGATGGTAGCATTGAAAAATACAAGGCAAGATTTTTAGCCAGAGGATTCTCTCAAAAGGAGGGAATTGACTATGAAGAAACATTTGCACCAGTTGCTAGGTATACTTCAATTAGAACTATCATGGCACTTGCAAACATGATGAAATGGAAATTGCTTCAAATGGATGTTAAGACAGCTTTTCTGAATGGTGTAATTGAAGAAGAAGTATACATAGAACAACCACAAGGATTTGAGGTCAAGGACGGAAGGACCCATGTATGCAAACTGAAAAAGGCATTATATGGATTGAAGCAAGCTCCCAGGGCTTGGTACGGAAGGATTGATAGTTTCTTAACAAGCATGGACTTTACCAAAAGTAAAGCTGACCCCAATCTTTATCTTAAAGTGATGGATGATGAACCAGTTATATTGTTGTTATATGTAGATGATCTATTTCTAACCGGAAATGAGAAACAAATTATTGAAAGCAAGAAGAAGCTTTCTTCAGAATTCGAAATGAAAGATCTCGGATTAATGCACTACTTCTTAGGCTTAGAAGTATGGAAAGATCCAAAAGGAATCTTTCTAAATCAAGGTAAGTATACTGTGGAGATTCTCAAAAGATTTGATATGTTGGAGTGTAAAGCCATGGCCACTCCCATGGACTCCAACCTGAAATTATTAGTTAATGATTCATCAGAACTAGTGGATGTAACTCTATATAGAAAAATCATTGGATCATTGATGTATTTAACAAATACTAGGCCGGATATATGCTTTGCTATAAATACCCTAAGTCAGTATCTAGTAGAACCTAGAAAGGTTCACCTTATAGCTGCAAAGCATATAATGAGGTACCTAAAAGGTACATTAGATTTTGGCCTATACTATCTTGGAGGTAATGAACTCAAGTTACATGGTTACTCAGATTCTGATTGGGCAGGTAGTGTCTCAGACAGAAAAAGTACGCCAGGTGGATGTTATGGTCTTGGATCTGCCATGATCTCCTAGTTCAGCAAGAAACAATCTAGTGTGGCCCTCAGTACTGCTGAAGCAGAATATATAGCCGCTTGCTCTGCTAGCTGTGAAGCAGTATGGCTTCGGAAACTTTTATCTGGAGTATTTGACTTAGAAATGGATCCCACTATGATTATGTGTGATAATCAAAGCTGCATCAAGATGACTGAAAATCCTGTGTTCCATGATAAGTCAAAACACATTGAGATCCATTAATTCTATATACGAGATATGGTGCAGAGAGGAGCTATCAAGCTCGAGTACATAAGCACTGAGGATCAGATTGTCGATATCCTGACTAAACCCTTGTCTCGAGTAAAATTTGAATACTTCCGAGACAAGCTTGGTATAGTCCAGAAGGACCCTCCTCGAAAGGGGGAGTAGTATAGTATCTGATAACAAGTCTATCCCTTCATTTTTGTTGCACTTAGTTACTTAGAATTATTTAGATTTAAAACTCTTATATCTTTTACCTTTGATGTTAGATGTATTAGTGAGAATACATGCTAGATGTATACATGTTTTGATGTTAGATGTATTAGTGAGAATACATGCTAGATGTATACATGTTTTTGATGTGATGTATACATGCTTTTGATACTGAATGTATGAATGAGAAATACATATGTTTTATGATACATGTATTGATTAAATGTACTCGTATGGATGGGGATACTTGTACCTATATGGATGAGAATACATGTAAGGATTGGATCATCCTTGAACTCAAGTTCTAAAGTGAGTCGTAGACGTGAGGTCTCCGAGAATAAAGTCCTTGGTGGACAGATGAGGATTGGATCATCCTTGAACTCAAGTTCTAAAGTGAGCCATAGACGTGAGGTCTCCGAGAATAAAGTCCTTGGTGGACAGATGAGGATTGGATCATCCTTGAACTCAAGTTCTAAAGTGAGCCGTAGATGTGAGGTCTCCGAGAATAAAGTCCTTGGTGGACAGATGAGGATTGGATCATCCTTGAACTCAAGTTCTAAAGTGATCCGTAGATGTGAGGTCTCCGAGAATAAAGTCCTGGGTGGACAGATGAGGATTGGATCATCCTTGAACTCAAGTTCTAAAGTGAGCCGTAGACGTGAGGTTTCCGAGAATAAAGTCCTTGGTGGAAATATGAGGATTGGATCATCCTTGAACTCAAGTTCTAAAGTGAGCCGTAGACGTGAGGTCTCCGAGAATAAAGTCCTTGGTGGACAGATGAGGATTGGATCATCCTTGAACTCAAGTTCTAAAGTGAGCCGTAGACAGGTGTCTCTGAGAATAGAGCATAGGACTGCATCGTCCCTGGACCTTGGTTCAAAATGCACGTGATTGGACTAATCATCCTTAGATAGTAAATCCAGTAATTCCGAAAGGAAGGATAGTCTTAAATGTGATTGTGGTTGGACTAATCATCCTTAGACAATAAATCCAGTAATCCTGAAAGGAAGGATAGTCTTAAATGTGATTGTGGTTGGATTAATCATCCTTAGACAGTAAATCCAGTAATTCCGAAAGGAAGGATAGTCTTAAATGTGATTGTGGTTGGACTAATCATCCTTAGACAGTAAATCCAGTAATCCCGAAAGGAAGGATAGTCTTAAATGTGATTGTGGTTGGATTAATCATCCTTAGATAGTAAATCCAGTAATTCCGAAAGGAAGGATAGTCTTAAATGTGATTATGGTTGGATTAGTCATCCTTAGAAAGTAAATCCAGTAATTCCGAAAGGAAGGATCATGTGTATAGATGACAATGTTGATGATCATGTGATGACGATGCTGCTGATCGTGAGATGACGATGCTGCTGATCATGAGAGGACGATGCTGTTGATCGTGAGATGACGATACTGCTGATCATGTGATGACGATGTTGAGGATCATGAGATGATGATGCTGTTGATCATGTGATGACGATGCTGTTGATCGTGAGATGATGATGCTGCTGATCATGAGATGACGATGCTGCTGATCGTGAGATGACGATGCTACTGATCGTGTAATGACGATGTTGAGGATCGTGAGATGACGATGCTGCTGATCATGAGATGACGATGATGCTGATCGTGTGATGACGATGCTGCTGATCGAGAGATGACGATGCTGCTGATCATGAGATGACGATGCTCCTGATCGTGTGATGATGATGCTGATGATCGTGAGATGACGATGCTACTGATCGTGTGATGACGATGCTGATGATCGTGATGACGATGTTGATGTTGACATTGATGTACCAGTAACTGTTTGAGTTACTGATGAAGACAATTGAAGAAAGCTTCCGATGATTTATAGATGTATCATGTATGATGATTCCTTGCTCCTGCAGATGCTGTTATAATATCCTTCTCGTTAAGGGGGAGTGTTGAATATTGTAACTTCAAAGAATATTATATTTGTACTTTATTATTCCAGAGATGTTTCATCCCTCCGAGGTAACCCTATTATATATCCAGAGATGTTTATTCGTCGGAGGGTTTGTGTTAACTAGGGTTATTAGACCCACCATGGGGGGGTCGGCCCTGTGGTTATAGTTTTGGGGTTATTAGACTTCTCCAGGAGAGGTCGGCCTCATTAGGTCTTTTAGTCAGTTGGGAGTCAGTATAAATAGAGGAGGTGAACTCCTCATTAGATCACTCACTGACTTGTGGAAGAGTGCGCACTTGTCTGGGAGATCTGCTAAGGAGACAAAGAAGGAAGGAGCACATCTTGTATTTTGGTTGATCATCTTATTGAGGAAAGCTTTGCTGGGTTTTCTACCCCATGAGGGTTTCCCAGGGTATATTCTGTGTCTATCTTGTGATTATGTTTCTTTTAGTGATCTTGCTAGTCTATTTGGTTTAAACTTAACAATGATGATATGTATCAGGCATATACTGTGTATGCATCAGGTGGATGCATTGTATGATCAGTATGATCATGGATGATGAGCTTCAGGATGTTTCTCCATATGACATGCATCAGGACGATGCAGTGACGATGATCAGGATGATCATGTGTGATGAGTATCAGGACGATACTCTGGATGATATGCATCAGGATGATGCTATGATGATGATAAGGATGATCATATATGATGACATGTATCAGGTGGATACATTACATAATCAGTTGGATTATGTGTGATGAGTTCTGAAGACACAGATGCACATGAGCTTTTCGGACATGGTTGTAGATGTGTTCTCCCATGGTCGCAATGTAATTGCTGGGATTTTCTGACATGGTGACAGATGTGCTCTCCCATGGTTGTGATGTAATTGCCAGGGCCATTCGAACATGGTTGTAGATGTGTTCTCCCATGGCTGTAATATAAGTGCTGGGACCATTCGAGCATGGTTATAGATGTGTTCTCCCATGGCTGCAATATAAGTGTTGGGCCATTTGAGCATGGTTGTAGATGTGTTCTCCCATGGATGCAATATAACTGTTGTGCCATTCCGACATGGTGGTAGGTTGGTCCTCCCACGGTTGTTGATGTAAGTGTTGTGAGCCTTTCACGGATTGTGGTAGGTTGGTCCTCCCATGCTGGTGAGTTTAAGTGTTGTGTGTGTGCATCTAGGTTGTGCTTCGTGAACAATGTTATGATCAGTATGATCATGACTATTATGATGTTACTCTGTGGCCGTGGACAGGTTGTGCAATAGCATGTAAAAAGTCCTGGGAGATCCAATAGGTTGAGTTGTGTGCTTATAATCAGTCCTGGGATGCTCTTTCAAGGTTTTGTTGACTCACATAATAAGTCCCGAGGATTCCACAGTATCGCCAGTGATGATGAAGACCTGCAGGTGGTGGGCCTACATCCAGTATGAAAAAGTACTGGCTCTGTAGAACTTCCTCTGATGAGTAGATTCAGATATTGATTGAGATAGCAGCAGCAGTGACGATGGCGATGGTTCGAGGATGATGATTCGCTGATGATGATC
Organism: Larix kaempferi; assembly: GCA_027924585.1. Lineage (NCBI taxonomy): Eukaryota > Viridiplantae > Streptophyta > Pinopsida > Pinales > Pinaceae > Larix > Larix kaempferi. The sequence continues at coordinate 56,818,706 of BSBM01000372.1, read as the reverse complement.
CAGAGAAGAAGACTTGTGCTAGAAAATCTATGTCGAGAAATACCTTCCTAGTTAAGAGGGAGTGTTGATGTATATGTAACTTCAGAATGTATTGCATATATGTATATTGTACTCCTATAGATATGGTATTATTCCTCTATACAGAAGTGTTTTTATTCCTATAGAGATGTTATTATTCCTCTATACGAAAGTGTCGTAACTTATACTTGATGGGTTATTAGACCACCTTGTTAGGGTTGGCCCTGTATAAGTCATGTGGGTCAAAGGGTTATTATACCACCCTATTGGGGGTAGGCCATGTGGGTCAAAGGGTTATTAGACCACCCTATTGGGTGTCGGCCCAGTCAGCATTGTGTTATGTGGTTAAGTTAAGGCCGACCTAGTAAACGTTATTATGCAAGTCAAGTCAAGTATAAATAGAGTGAGGGAGGCACTCTATTTGATCATTATATTCTCACACACACTCTCTGGAGAGTGGCACACTTGTGAAGGAGGAGAAGCTGCTACTAAGAGATGTCTATCTCTTATGCTTGGGTTGTATCATTGCTCTATCTATCTCTGAGGAAGTTATTGGGTTTTTTCACCTTTATGGTTTTCCCCAAGTAAACTCTATGTCTCTTGTGTGCTTGCATTATTGTGTCCATGATTGATATGCTGTAGATATGTTGTACATGCTGTTCTCTTAGTTAAGATCCTAGATTAGATTGAAGTAAATTCTGAAAAACTAATAAGATTTACCCTGGGAAACCCTCACGGGGTAGAAAACCTAGCAAAGCTTTCCTCAATATAGATAATCAACCCAATACAAGATGTAGTCCTCAACAAGAGCTCCTTCTCCTCCTATGCAGACCTCTCTCTGTCTTGTGCGCTACTCACAAGTGAGTGAATGAATGGGATAAGTGAGGAACACACCTCCTCTACTTATACTTGTTTCCCGACTAACTTTTTACTCTAATGGGGCCGACCTCTCCTACGAGAGTCTAATAACCCCTAAACCACTAACTGAGGGCCGACCTCACATGGGAGATCTAATAACCCTAGTTACCATAATCGCTCGGAGGAATAAACATCTCTGGATACATAACAAAGTCCCATAAGAGGAATGAAACATCTTTGGAGTAAAAAAATACAAATATACTATTCTTAGAAGTTACAATATTTCAACACTCCCCCTTAACGAGAAGGATATTATAACAACGTCTGCAGGAGCAAGGAGTCATCAACTACATGATACATGATACATCTATGAATCATTGGAATCTTTCTTTATACATCATCATTAGTAACTCATTCAATTACTGGAATATAATCAATACTGGAACATCAGCATCCTCAATATTGAGTCTTCATCTTCTGCAACACTTGATCAGCTACAGCATCACCATCATCGATCAACAGCCTCATCGTCTGGATCTACTGATCAACATCATCATCTGGATCCCTCGATCAACAACCTCATCGTCTGTATTTTTCGATCAACATCATCGTCATCTAGAACATCACGATCAACAGCATCATCATCTAGACCATCACAATCAGAAGCATTGTCATCTAGACCACCACGATCAACAACATTGTCATCTAGACCACCACGATCAACAACATCGTCATCTAGACTGCCACGATCAACATTATCGTCATCTAGACCACCACGAACAACATCATCATCATCTAGACCACCATGATCAACAACATCATCATCTAGATCACCACAATCAACAACATCGTCATCTAGATCATCACGATCAACAACATCGTCATCTAGATCATCATGATCAATAGCATCATCATCTAGATCATCACGATCAACAACATCATCATCTAGATCATCTGGATCCTCTCTATCAACAGTATCAACATAGCAGCATACTCTGCAATGCACAAGATCCTATTACAGGATGATCAATCTTTCTCACTTTAGGACATAGGTCCAAGGATGATACAATCCTCATCTGCTTACAGGAAGATCAATCCCTCTCAATTTAAGACATCTCTCATGTCTATGGACGATGTAATCTAGATCAACTTATAGGATGATCAATCCTTATCCTTTTAAGACACCTCACCATGTCTAGGGACGATGCAATCTCGAATCAACTTACAGGATGATTAGTCCTTATCACTTTAAGACATCTCACCATGTCTAGGGACGATGCAATCCTGAATCAACTTACAGGATGATTAGTCCTTATCACTTTAAGACATCTCAGCATGTCTAGGGACGATGCAATCTTGAATCAGCTTACAGGATGATTAGTCCTTATCACTTAAATACATCTCACCATGTCTAAGGACAATACAATCCCGAATCAACTTACATGATGATTAGTCCTTATCACTTTAGGACATGAGTCCAAGGATGATGCAATCCTGATCCACTTATGGGATGATCAATCCCTATCACTTTAGGACATGAGTCCAAGGACGATGCAATCCTAATCCACTTACGGGATGATCAATCCCTATCACTTTAGGACATGAGTCCAAGGACGATGCAATCGTGATCCACTTACGGGATGATCAATCCCTATCACTTTAGGACATAAGTCCAGGGATGATGCAATCCCAATAGTCCTCTTAGACAAAGTCTAAGTACCACTACATCGACCTCATCATCGGAACAGGTAATCCTCATCATCAACATCATCATTGGAACAGGTAACCTCATCATCAACCTCATCATCAACCTCATCGTTGGAATAGGTAACCTCATCATCGATATAAGTATCCATATGATCGATACAATATCTTCATCATCGATATAGTATCCTCATCAATACAGGTATCCTTATTATTGACCTTACCATCAATATAGGCAATCTCATCACCGATACAGGTATCCACATCGATACTAGTATCTAAATATCATCATCGACCATATCACTCCCCCTTTCGCGGAGGGTCCTTTTGAACAATACCAAGCTTGTCTCGAAAATACTCAAAATTTACTCGAGATAGAGGTTTGGTCAATATATCAGCAACTTGTTTGTCAGTGCTTACATACTCGATCTTGATAGCTCCTTTTCTGCACCATATCCCGTATATAGAAATATTGGATCTGTATGTGCTTTAACTAATCATGGAACACTGGATTCTCTGTCATCTTGATACAACTTTGGTTGTCACACATGATCACAATGGGGTCCATCTCTAAGTCAAACAAACCTGCTAACAATTTCTGAAGCCATACTGCTTCACAACTAGTATAGAAATCAACTATATATTCCACTTCAACTGTGTTGAGAGCCACACTAGACTGCTTCCTGCTATACCATGAGATCATGGTAGATCCTAGACAATAACATCCACTCGATGTACTCTTCCTGTCTGATACACTTCCTGCCTAATCAACATCTATGTAGCCATACAATCTGAAGTCATTATCTCCATGACAACATAGACCAATATCTATCATACACTTTAGGTACCTCATCACATGCTTTGCAGCTATCAGGTGAACTCGTCTAGGTTCCACTAGATACTGACTTAGGGTGTTCACCACAAAGCATATATCTGGCCTGGTATTTGTTAGATACATTAATGACCCAATAATCTGTATGTACAGAGTCACATCCACTAACTCTGAAGAGTCATCAGCTAACAGCTTCAAGTTGGAATCCATGGGAGTGGCCATGGCTTTGCATTCCAACATATCGAATCTTTTCAATATTTCCATAGCATACTTACCCTGGTTGAGAAAGATTACTTTTGGGCCTTTCCATACTTCCAAACTTAGAAAGTAATGCATTAATATGAGATATTTCATCTGAAATTCTGAAGAGAGCTTCTTCTCGCACTCGATAATCTATTTCTCATTTCCAGTCAGAAATAGATCATCCACATATAGCAACAATAGAACAAGTTCATCATTCATAACCTTAAGATAAATATTAGGATCACATTTACTTTTGGTAAATCCCAAGCCTGTGAAGAAACTGTCAATTATTCCATACCAAGCTCTAGGAGCTTGCTTCAACCCATACTTAGCCTTCTTCAGTTTGCACACATGGGTTCTTCCATCTTCCACTTCAAATCCTTGTGGTTGTTCTATGTAGACTTCTTTTTCAATGACACCATTCACGAACGTTGTCTTTACATCCATCTAGTGTAGTTCCCACTTCATCATGGATGCAAGTGCCATGATGGTTCTAATGGAAGTGTACCTAGCAACTGGTGCAAATGTTTCTTCATAGTGAATTCCCTCTTTCTGAGAGAATCCTCTGGCCACAAACCTTGCCTTAAATTTTTCAATGCTACCATCTGCAGTATGCTTTATTTTGTATATCCATTTGGAGGATACCACACTTTTGTCTTTTGGTTTGGGAACTATATCCCAAACATCATTCTTTATTATTGATTGGTACTCCTCAGTCATTTCCTCTACCCATTCTTTCTTATGAGATGCTTCTTCATAACTAGTGGGTTCTTGATCTACCAGATCACACATCAAAGCCATATAGTTGGAAAACGACTTTGGTTTCTTGCTCACTCTGGTGGAGCCTTTAGGAGCTCCATACTATTCTGCTACTAGAATAATGTCTCTTTCCCATGCTGGCTTTCTCTTTCTTGATATGTTTGTAATAGGGGGTTCTTGTGGTTCTAACATGTCATGGTCTTCTGGTGTTACAACTTCAGTGTTGGGTACAGCCTCTACAGTTCTGGAAGGTGCATCTTCTTCATATACTTCTTTGTACTAGCACTTCCTAGATCTCTTGAGAGCTACTTCTTCATCAAATGTCACATCCCTACTTATTTCCATATGATGGAAACCTGGGATCTAAATTCTGAATGCTTTGGATGCTTCACAATATCCTACAAAAATTCCCTTCTTTCCATAGGGATCTAGCTTGGTCCTCTTTTCTTTTGGAATGGGAATGTATACTGGGCATCCAAATATATTAAGGTGACTTACCTCAGGTCTCTTTCCTGTGAACACTTCTTCTAGAGTTTTGAAATCAAGAGTACTATGAGATAGTCTATTCTACACATAGACTGTTGTCCTAGCTGCTTCAACCCATAAGTACATAGGTAGGTATTGATCATGTATCATAGTCTTTATTGCTTCCATAATAGTTTTATTCTTTCTTTCCACAACACCATTTTGTTGGGGATTGTAGGGTGTGGTTAGTTCCCTCTTGATTCCAGCTTCTTTACAAAAGTCTTCAAAATCCTTTGAAGTATATTCTCCACCATTATCTGTCCTAAGTATTTTGATCTTCTTTTCTGAATGATTTTCTATCAAGGCTTTGAACTCCTTGAACTTTCCAAAGACTTCATTCTTTCCTTTTAGAAAGTATATCCAAGTCTTTCTTGAATAGTCATCAATAAATGTAAGATAGTATTCATATCCACTCAAATATGTGGAGGGCATTGGTCCACATACATCTAAATGAATTAATTCCAAGGTACTCTTAGTCTTCGTTTCACTCTTTGGAAATGGGTTCTTGATATTCTTCCCTTTTTCACATCCTTTGCATGTGCCATCATGATCAATATTTAAGTCTGGAAGTCCTATAACTACCTTGTTCACATGAGGTAGTGCTTTGTAGTTAATGTGAGCAAGCCTCCTATGCCATAGCTCATTTGGGATAGTGGCTTCATGTACAAGGGAAGCTTCTGGATGGCCCTTGAGTTTGTATAGACCTCCTTCTTTTTCACCAATAACAATTGCATCCTCAATTGATTTTACTTTGGGCCACATTAGTACTTTCCCATCTATGAATGCAACCCTATAGCCTTTCTTATTCAAGGTAGAGATTGAGAGTAAGTTCTTCTTCAAACCTGGTACATATAAGATCTCCTTCATCTTCAATGGGGTTCCATAATCAAGCTTGTAACTTGCTTCACCAACTCCCTTGATGGGATATTGATAGTCATCTCCAAGGGATACCTTTTGTGGAGAAGTCTTTTCTTCAAGTTTTGAAAGAGTCTTCTTTTGACCTTTCATGTGCTTTGAAGCACCATTATCAATGAGCCATGTATCTTCTCCAGGTGTTACTGCCCCAGAGAGTGCAGAGAATAGAACATATTCTTTTGCATCTTCTTCTTCTTCTACTTTATATATTTTCTTTTGAGGCCTTTCCTCCTCTTCTTATTCACTATCATCTTCTATTAGATGAGCTTGATGTCTTTTGTGCTGAAAACCCTTTTTCTTCTTTAGAGGGCAATCCTTAGCAATGTGTCCTATTTTGTGACAAATAAAACATTGAAATGAGGAGTAATCTCTTCTTTGATTAGTTCCTCTTCTCTTTTGAAATATTTGTGGAGGTTGGGATTCCTTGGAACTATTCTTCTTGAAGTGGGATTGATTCCTTTTTCTCTTGGTGTGGGTGACCAAGGCTTGGTCATATTCTTTGAACAAGGCTTCTTTGTTGAAAACCCTAGCTTCTTCTTGAATGCAATCCTCCCAAACCACATCAAACTTCATACTTTCTTTTCTGGCACACATAGTTTGGATGAAAGACTCCCAAGATCTAGTGAGACCATTTAGAGTAGTCATGACTAGTTCATCTTCATCAATGGTATCTCCAATAGCATCTAGTTGTTCCTTGAACTGGGAAACCCTTGAGAAATAGTCTTGAACAAATTCTCCTTTATTCATCTTGGTGCTCTTCAATTCAGCTCTGAGGTTCATCTTCCTATTGATGTTCTTTCCTTCATACATTATAGAAAGGGAATCATACATTTACTTTGGAGTCTTCTTGGATGCCACTTGGGGAATCAAGTTGTCTTTGATAGAATCAACAATGATTCTCTTTTCCCTAATCAAACCCTTCATATGCTTCTCTTTGGCTTCATCTTCTTCAGGTTCTGTAACCTTATCCTTGATATATTGGGAAAGATCATTCTCTTAAAGAATGAGACCAATTCTGTATTTCCATGCCTGGAAATTTTCTATACCCTCTAGCTTGTCTTCAAGCTTAGTACTTGGATCCATCTTATCCAGGGGTCAAAGAGATTGAAGTTTCTCAAGAGATAGAATAACACTTATCAGGAGATGTGCTTGATTGAGTTGAAAGTTCTGGTGTGTTCTGCTTCTGGAAACTTCAAACTTTTCACCTTTCAGATCTACAATAGAGTTTCTGGTTTTTTGGTCTTCTCTTTTCTGGTTTTCTAGTGCACAGGTTCATAGCTTTTCTGGTTCACTAGTAGGTGTGCAGCTGTTCTGGTTCTCTGGTTTTCTGCACTTTTGGTCAAACTAGGGTTTCACTTTCCCGGAGTTCTACCCAACCAAAAATCTCGATCCAGGGCTCAAAACTTTGATTTTGAGGAGGGCTATCCAGCCATGCAATCAAAATCCAAAAATTTCAACTTTTGCAGAAGCCCTAATTTTAACCAGAGGAGGAGAGAGGTATTTTCCCCTTGTGAAAGATGTCATATTCAGGCTAGCTCTGATACCATGTTAAGTTTAGCCTAATTTGACTAGCAAGATCTCTGAAAGAAACAAAATCACAAGATAGACAAAGATTTACCCTAGGAAACTCTCATGGGGTAGAAAAATTAGCAAAGCTTTCCTCAATATAGATAATTAACCCAATACAAGATGTAGTCCTCAACAAGAGCTCCTTCTCCTCCTATGCAGACCTCTCTCTCTCTTGTGCGCTACTCACAAGTGAGTGAATGAATGGGATAAGTGAGGAACACACCTCCTCTACTTATACTTGTTTCCTGACTGACTTTTTACCCTAATGGGGCCGACCTCTCCTAGGAGAGTCTAATAACCCCTAAACCACTAACTCATGGCCGACCTCACATCGGATATCTAATAACCCTAGTTACCACAATTGCTCAGAGGAATAAACATCTCCAGATACATAACAAAGTCCCATTGAAGGAATGAAACATCTCTGGAATAATAAAATACAAATATAATATTCTTAGAAGTTACAATATTTCAACAATATTAGGACTTGAATATGATGTTCAGGGATGATATATGACCTTTATATTACTTCTGCAAATCCTCTTTTAATTTTGTCCAAAGTAGGGAGTTTGACTAGCAATTCCTCTTTGACTAGTATTAGTCTCTTGGTCTCCAAATGACCCCAAATGATTGTATAATGGGTATGAAGGTATTTGAGAGGTATTAATACATATAATATAGTCACATGGATACTTAAAAACCCTCAAAACACTTCTTCACATTCATTTACAATCTGGACAAAGTAGGGAATATTAGTAGTATTTTTGAGCTTCAAACCCCCAATGGTAGATGGCTCTAAATAGCTACAGATGCTCTCAAATTGTACCAGTAGGTGTATGAATGATTTTAATAGATAAAAATGGTGTTTATAGGTGTATTTTAACCATAAAATGACTTCTGAAACTCACTTTGGAAATCTGATCAATGTATGGAGTTTTACTAGTAAAATTGTGGTTCAAATCCCCTAGTGGTAGATGATGAAAATGGCTTTCCAAATGCACTCAATCCAACTCGAAATTCTGAAATGGAATTGGGGGACATATAAAGGAAATCAACATGAACTCATATGCATCATCATTCAAATTTTAATGTTTTCTATAACTCCCTTAAATTAGATGCAAGAAGACAAGTTTCGACCTTGGGGGAAATCACATTAAATCTTCTTCAAATGAAATAAAACTAAGCAAGATGGCTCCAAATTCTTACGTTTTGAACATGAGACTTGTAATAATAATCAATGGATGTCCATACATGATAAATATATCATAGAAACATTATTCCATTCGAAATCATCTTCAATACATTGGCATACATCAATCTAGTGGGGGAATGGTCATTGTTTGCTCAATAATCATCAATGTTACATACAATCACTTGATATTTCAACCTGAAACTTTATGGAGATGAATAAAAGAGTATTTAATTAATATTATAGAAGAAATGGGGCATTATAAGCTCCCCCAAAGAGTACAATAGCTCACCAAGAACGCTCTCCCTCAAGGATCAAGAATATGCAATGAAAAATGGAAATGGTTGAAGGAATGAGCTGCAATAGAAGAAACCATGATCTTCCCTATAGCTTACACCTGCAACAAACGACTCCATTAAATCTCCAAATGAAAGGTCTAAATTTCGTTTCCAATTACCAACTTGGATGGGAATCTTTCACCTTCGAAATTGGCTAAGGCAAGAAACTAGTCATCCACTAGCTCTCCCTCTTCACAAATACAATTGCAAATTCTAAAAATGATGAAAATCCCCTATTATTCTTTGTTCATTAATTTATAAACTTCTAATGTCCTCCATGGTTTGAATTCCTTCCAATATATTCATGCCAACTCAATTTGGGAAGAGATTCCCAAGTATGCCACTTGTCCATCCAATTCTACCTCTCTCCTTCTCCAAATTTGAATTGGTGTCTCTTTGGCCGCCCCAACTCACTTGATCTCCCTCTTGGAGGCTATTTTTAGCCCTGAAATGTCACATATGTCATATTTAATCCTTCTGGTATGATTTGTGTCATATGTGTCATAGCATCTTCATCATTGTTGTCATAGTTCTAGGGATTCTAGTCCAAGTGTCTCACTAGCTCCAAAATGCCTCTTCTTCTTCCATGGGAGTTATTTTTCAACTCCAATTCGACCTTACATGACTCATGCCAAGTATATTGACCTTCCAACTCATCCTAAGAACCTTTTTCTTCTTATGGATTTGAAATGACAATAGGAGATATACTATGTGGCATATAAAATCTAACTTGTGTGGGTTCCACTTCCTCCATGTGTCTTCATGATCAAATGTCACATTGATTTTAACATTGTATATATTTTATTAGATCCTTTATTAAACATTTATTCCTCTTCTAATTTCACACATCATTTATTATCCTTCTTATTTCAAATCCCAATGCTTCCACCCACAACCTAGGAAACTAGTAATTTTCCTCCTTGGCAATTATTTGACCCTTAGCTTCAATTTGACAAACTCTCATGAATATGACCAATGAGATTAGGCCATTGTGACCCAATGCAAAATTTGGGACATGAGAAATCCTCCCGCCCCAATATTGCTTGTCCTCAAGCAATTTCAAACATGGGTGTTGAAGAACCTGCTTTCTGTGTGATTCTTTGAAGTTGCCACTGAATTGCCCAACCTTGAGTCTTCAAGATCCCATCAAGATTTTAGAGAGGAACCACCATGCTTGTTGCTACACTACTTTGATAAAAAATCACTTTATTAAGTGGGAAATCCATCTCCCATACTGCTTATTTCCCCCAAAAAATTGAAACCAATGAAACAAAAATTATTCCAGGGTCCCATTGTTTGTATTGCACCCCTACAATTAAGAGTGCTCTCCAACCCATACCATCAGATAAGAGGATTCCTGGATTCCATTATGCATTCTTCCAATCATCATGAGTACAAAAAATACATCATAAAAGTACATAACAACATAATGAAAATGTACATCAAGAAGATGCTTCATCAAAGAGTATTGACAGTGCTTATACCTCCAAGCAAGTAGACCACCATTTTCCAAGTGCATACAACCAACAAGTAACCAATCAAATCTGATCCAATGACATAGGTGAGGATGCCATGTCCTATAATGCTTCTCCAAAAGGATATGATATGCATAAGAATATTCAACCATGTATTCTTTCTTCCAAGAAGTGAATGAGGAATCTCCACTAAAATCTGAACCAAATAATGAGCAGAAAAAACAAGGAGACTTCAAATGAATCAGAAAGTCTCACCCATACATCCATCAATGTGAGAATCATAAAGATATAACAAGGTATGTGGCTTCCAAAAAAAAATATTCTCCAATCATAAATATATCCACCCAAGTGTTGGATGAAGTTCCTCCAACATCAAATGAACTATGTGTTGAGTAAGAAAAAACATGAGTCTTCAAGTGACTCAAATGCATATCATAGGTGCATCCATGTAGATGTGTATCATCATAAAGTGAAAAATGATGCTGCTGAAAATGTGAATAAGAATGTGCTACAACCATGTTATCATTAAATGTAAATTTAGGAGTTCCATACTCCTCATGTAGTACCATAAAAAAGAACCCTTTCACCCATACTTCATTGAGACTAATGATACAAAACATGGAATTGTAGGATGTAGGAGAATGAACTAACTCACCCAAATGATTAAGAAGTGCATATGTTTCATCATGGGAAAGAGGCATATGGGTAGTATCATGAAACTCCTTCAAAAGTGTGAAACCTTTGTCATAGATTGGTTCCAATGTAGAGGAATCATGCTCTTCTTTAAAAACTGCATAACCTTCATCAAGAGACAATTCAAGTTCCTCTTCCACCACATCAAGTGTTTGGATCTCTTCAAGTTCATCTTCAAACACATCAAGCATATTCAAATTTACACCTTTATCATGATCCACCATGTCATGAGAATCCTCTAAACAGTCTACAATTTGACAATCTGAAACATAGGAGGAAAACAAGTATCTTGCAACTTTTCAAGAAGATTCTCATTTTGAATTGTGAGCTTATGATTATCCTCGTTATTCTTCAAGTATGAATCATGTAACAATTCATTAAGCTCAAACAAATGGTTTCTATAAAAAAGAAAAGACATGAAATTACCTTTGATGTGGCACATTACTCTTTGAATCTTCTCCATGTCTTCAAGGAAGGATGTTTCCTCCAATGAAGTAGCTCTCCAACAAGAATTTGACACCGATGCTTGAGTGTCATAGAGAATGTTGAGGGACTCTTGGATCTTCTTTTCATTCATCTTTAAGGACCCTTCAAAAAAATGAGGTTCTTGCAAGTTAACCTCCTCATCTTCTTCCTTCTTACTTGGACCAACTTCATGAAGCTCAAGTGGTGATGGGGAAGTTGATCTTGTTTCTTCTTCAACTGCTACAAGGTCTTCATTGAGACTAATGATACAAAACATGGAATTGTAGGATGCAGGAGATTGAACTAACTCAACCAAATGATCAAGAAATGCATAAGTTTCATCATGGGAAAGATCCATATGGATAGTATCATGCAACTCCTTCAAAAGTGTGAAACCTTTGTCATAAATTGGTTCCAATGTAGAGGAATCATGCTCTTCTTTACAAATTGCAGAACCTTCATCAAGAGACAATTCAAGTTCCTCTTCCACCACATCAAGTGTTTGGATCTCTTCAAGTTCATCTTCCAACAAATCAAGCACATTCAAATTTCCACAATCTACCATTTGACAATCTGTAACATAGGAGGAAAAAAAAGTATCTTGCAACGTTTCAAGAAGTCGCTCATTTTGAATTGTGAGCTTATGATTATCCGCATTATTCTTCAAGTATGCATCATGTAAAAACTCACTAAGCTCAAGCAAATGGTTTCTATCAAAAGGAAAAGACATGAAATTACCTTTGATGTGGCACATTGTTGTTTGAATCTTCTCCATGTCTTCAAGGAAGGATGTTTCCTCCAATGAATTGGCTCTCTAACGAGAATTTGACACCAATGCTTGAGTTTCATGGAAAATGTTGAGGGATTGTTGGATATTATTTTCAGTAATCTTTAAGGACCCTTCAAGAAAATGAGTCTCTTGCAAATGAACGTCCTCATCTTCTTCTTTCTTGCTTGGACCAACTTCATGAAGCTCAAGTGGTGATGGGGAAGTTTATATTGTTTCTTCTTCAACTGCTACAAGGTCTTCATTTTCATGTTTAATGGAAGTTTGGCTTGCAGCAACACTTTAAAAAGTGATCTCTATGTCACCAACATGGAGGTGTGAGCACCCATCAGTAGGTACTCCTTCATAGTTCAAGCATCCATCAGTAGATGCTCCTTGATTCATGTCCAAAGTAGAATGTGTCTCGAACTGATCTTCAATATTTTCAATAGAATTTTCTTCATGCTCTTGTGATGTCTCTCCCTTTTGCTCCTTCAAGCAAGCTAATGCATTTTGCCCCTTGTTTTCCTTAGTATCAATATCTTTGGAATCTCTTTTTGAAGAATTTCTAAAAAGCACCCCCCAGATGGAAATACCTGCATTCCCTGAAGCTTCATATTTTTCATTTCTCTTTTCACTCACACACATGTGATTTTCTCTCCAAGGTCTTTTACAAGAAGGGCATAAACCTTTCTTCACTAACTCCACATCTTCATTTGTGGGTCTATTTGCAAACAACACATGAGCATAGTATTCAAAAGACATGGTATTTTGTCTATCTTCCTTCAAAGCAAGATATGCTTGATATATTTGATATTGTTGGGGCAAGGTTTTATATGTTGATCTCCATGTTTGTAACTTATCCATATAATTATCCTTTGGTGGTGTGACATACTAAAATTTATAATACATAGGATCATAATCATAATCATAATCTTCATTCCTCCTGAAATTGTAAGAAGTGTTGCATGATGGCACCTCTTCCTCAAACCGTTCACATTTTGCTTCATATTGCTCATAAGCGTCTACATATTCCTCATAAGAATTGTACTCATAGGATTCTTCATAATAGTAAGACATGACTGGAACTTATTCTTCAATGTATGATATTAATTCAGAGGTGCAAGGACCATGCTCTAATACCATTGTAATGACCCTTCTTTAAAACTTTATTAAAATGCCCAATTTTTCACTTTTTCCCCAATTTCATCCCTTGACTAGTTTTGATGTCTAGGTCTCCAATTTGCCCCAAATTATCTCAAATATTCTGAGAAGTTATATGAATGATATTAGGACTTGAATATGATGTTCAAGGATGATATATGGTTACCAAAAGACTTCTGAAACCTCTCTGAATATTCTGGACCAAGTATGGAATTTTACTAGCAATTTGAAGTTCAAATCCCCCCAGGGTAAGTTCTGAAAATGGCTCTCCAAATGCCTCCAAACCCACTCGAAATTATGAACATAGGTAGGGGATGTCTAAAGTACATTATTTATGTTTCATTTGATCCATTAATCAATTATTAATTCTTTTCTAACCTTCTCCCAAACAACAACAAAAATCACTAATTCGACCTTTGGGGGGAATGGTATTAAATATTCTCGAAATGTAATGAAACTTCTGAAAATGACTTCAAGTTCTTATATAATAAACATGATGCTTGTATAATACATAAATAATAGTCCATCCATCAAGAAACCATTAGCAGTTTACTTATCCATCCGAATCCATCAACATTACATTGGTTCACAACAAGGTAGTGGGGGAATGGCATTGTTCGTCCATTAATGCGCAATTTAACATAGTTTTTATTGGAATATCGACTTGTGGATATTATGATATCGTTATTACAGAGACATATATCATATTACATGTACATGAATTCGAAATGGCATTCCTTCACTACTATATGCAACCACAAGAGTGCTATGCAAGAGCTATGGGGAAAATCGCACCATTTCTTCAATAAAAATCACATTTACACATTTCCACTTGGAATGTCGACCTCAAACTTTTTGGATATGAAGAAAAGGGTATTTAATTCATATTATAAAATAAATGGGGCATTAGAATCTCCCCCAAAGAGTACAATACCTCACCAAAAATGCCCTCCCTCAAGGAGCAAGAATATGCCATCAAAACTGGAAATGGTTAAAAGAGTGAGCTGCACTAGAAGAGACCATGAGCTATGAAATTAAGCATAGAAGATCTGATTGAACAAGTAAGTCAATTACAAGATATGAAACTTAGAAAATATGTGTAAACTGTGCAAAAGGCTTGCAACAGTGCTCTATTGAACTCATAAGTAGAATACAATACAATGTGTAGTCAGAATGAATGAATAAGCCAAGCCAAGAAATTTGAATTAACCAAGGAGGTCAATCAAATAGCCTACATGGTGTATCTTGTCTCCACTAGGAGTCCTCATCATCAGATCAGTGGAGTCATCAATGCACAACTAACGGTCAACCAGGTGTCAAAATGAGTCTAATTGAATGTGGTAGTTGTAACTGGCGCATGGAGCACTAATTTTGTGAAGGAGGCTCAGTGGAGGGAACATGGGGAGATAAATAGAGTCAAAATAGGAAATCTAGTCTCTCTAGGGGTCCAATGGAGTGATACGATCAGTTGAGGAGTCAATCTAGCCTTAAATCAAGCAAAGAACTCAACTAATTGAAGTGAACTGAGTGGTAGGTGAGGAATGTGCCTTTTTTAGGTGGTAGGTGAGAAGTGGGAACCTTACTGACTAGGAGGGATAAAAATGAATGGAAAGAATCTCCCTGGGCCAGTAAACTGGGGACTATGTGCTGGGTGACACCTCGCTGATGACTAGGATGCATGCAAATGCATCACTACATGCAAAATGCATGCAAACATAAAAAGTGATGATGAGATATCATAACACCACCCCAGAAGCTATATTATGATGTAAAAAATAAAGAATAGGGCCCTAGTAACTGATACCAAAGGTCACCACAATACAATAATAATCCAAATAAATAACAGTTCATGAATCAAAGAAATGGAGAAAACCTGATGGGAAAAAACCCCCCTCAAAATGGACTATAACACACCAAAAGATTTAACTGCTCCAAACTCAAGTAGATATGTCTGGAGGTATCTTACTCTTGGGAGTAAGTGGATCATACTCCAAAAACATGTGCTTTAATTCTCCATCAGTGGATGCAAGCGAATGTAGAGACTTTATGAACTTTCTCTTCATACCGAAAATGGTGAGAACAAATATGAAAATATGAGGATGATCCTGGAACCTGTGATTTGAACCAAGTGAGGTAGGAATAGATCCAATCGGAACAAATAGATCTTGAAACATGAAATTCTTATTAGTGGAAGTTAAATCAGCTCCAATATTTGACAAATGGTTTCTTGAGATATCCTTTGAACCAACAGGGGTGAGATCAAAACCAAAATCAACAAAAATTGCATGAGAATTGAACTCAAGCGAATGGTAGTGCTCTTCATCTTCAATAAAACTCTAAGAAACTGTGCAAATGATAGAACATAAGTATATAGGGGGCATGAAATCAAGGAGGGTGAATGCTTCACCTCCAAAATCATATTTTACCTCCTAAACATCAAGTAGATCATTATTTTTCATACCGGCAAACTCATCTGAAAGAGAGGATTCAAGAACCTCTTTAGAATCTAGAGTATGAGCTGGTTTATCTTGCTCAAAATAAAAATAAAAAAGATAGTGAGAAAATGAGTGTTGAATCTATAGTTTCTTATTTATCTTGAAAAATTGTTGAGGCCAAGACATAATCGGAGAGAACACATAAGGAGGTCTCACTGGGCTTGTTCTCCAAATGGCTAGCATGATCCTCTTCTCCCTGCTTTCCAAATTCTCTATTGAGTTGGGCCCATAGATCTTTTGGATTTTCAGCAGTAGTACTGAGGTAGTGCATACAAGAAGACATAGCAAGACATATTGTCCCAAAAGCTCTGTCACAATCATTAAGCCAATCATTCTCCTCTTCATCAGAAACAAAATCTCTTGTAATACCAATACACATATCAAAGAGACATTGTCTCTTCAAGCATGCTATCATCTTTGGTTTCGATTCATCATAGTTGAATGGAGTAAGAATATTTTGTGAAGAAGAATATTCCATCTTTGCAATAGAGAATTCAAATGGAGGAAGTAAGAAACCTGCAAATCACAAGCAAACAGGAACCATTATGGAGCAATAGCTGCAACTGCAGAAAGTGCTGCAACTCTAGAAAGCTGCTGCAAAGTGAGAAATAATTGCTCAATCTTCATGAATAATCCCTCCAGAAAAGAATTCTTGTCCCTTCCATGGCTCTAAAACCATGTGAAATTAAGCATAGCAGATCTAACTGAGCAACTAAATCAATTACAAGAGATGAAACTCAGAAAATATGTGTAAGCTGTGCAAAAGGCTTGGAGCAGTGCTCTATTGATATCAAAAGTAGAATACAATACAATGTGCAGTCACAATGACTCAGTAAGCTAATCCAAGCAATTCAAATTAACCAAGGAGTTCAATCAAATAGCCTGCATGGTGTAGCTTGTCTCCACTAGGAGTCCTCATCATTAGATCAGTGGAGTCATCAATGCACAAGTAACAGTCAACCGCGTGTCAAAATGAGTCTAATTGAATGTGGTAGGTGTAAATGGTGCAGGGAGCACTAACGTAGTGAAGTAGGCTCAGTGGACGGTGCATGAGGAGCTAACTCAAGCGAAATAGGCAATCTAGTCTCACTGGGGTTACAATGGAGTGATACAATCAGTTGAGGAGTCAATCTAGGCTTAAATCAAGGAAAGAACTCAACTAATTGAAGTGAACTGAGTGGTAGGTGAAGAAGTGTGATTTTCTCAGGTGGTAGGTGAGGAGTGGGCGCCTTAGTGACTAGGAGGGCTAAAAATGAATGGAAAGAAGCTCTTGGGGCTAGCAAACTAGGGACTAGGTGTTGGGTGACACCTCACTAATGACTGGGATGCATGTAAATGTATGACTGCATGCAAACATAAAAAGTGATGATGAGATATCCTAACATTAGCTGCCATGTAGCTTACACCTGCAAATAAAGACTCCATTAAAGCTCCAAATGAAATTTCTAAATGGCCTTTCCAATTACCAACTTGGATGTGAATCTTTCACCCTCGAAATTGGATAAGGCAAGAAACTAGTCATCCACTAGCTCTCCCTCTTCACAAATGCAATTGCAAATTTATCAAATGATCAAAATATGGTTTCATTCTTTGTTATTGACATTTATAAAGTTTCCAAGCTCTCCATGGGTCGAATTCCTTCCAAGAGATGCATTCCAACTCAACTTGGGAAGAGATTCCAAAGAATGCCACTTGTACAACAATTCCTAGTCTCCCACTTCCACCAAATTACATGTGGAAGCATCTTGACTACCCTAAATCCCTTGAGCGCCCTCTTGGAGGTTATTTTTAGCCCTGACATGTCATATATGTCATATGTCAGCCTTCAGGTCTGATTTGTGTCATAGGTGTCATAGCATCTTCATCATTATTGTCATAGAGCCAGGGAATCTAGCCCAAGTGTCTCACTAGCTCCAAATTGTCTCTTCCTCTTCCATGCGAGTTACTCCTCTTTACCAATTTCACTTCCTTAGCTCATTAGCTTCCATATGAAACCTTACCAACCTCCAAATACATTTTCTTACCCATAGATTCGAATTGGATGATGTGCATTGTTGACCAATGCGACCTCAATTGACAGGGGTTCGCCTCACTGTCGACACATACCGCAGTATCCCTGAGCACTGGCCCGAGCGGGTTTGATCCCACTGAGAAACACCCGCAGAGTGGATGAGGTCTCACCCGAGGCATCCAGGAAGAACAGATGGAACCATGTTTCCGCCGAGGGACGAGAAAAGTTCTGGATGCATGGACAGACTCTATTGCGGTACTTAAACAAAAACTTTAAACATTCGGCAAGGAGTTATGCCATATTACTTCATCACAACATTTAACATCACATTTCACATAGAACATATTACTTAATCACAGCATTTATCATTATAGAAACAGTAAACAGACATTGCATTAAACAACATTCATTCATCGCAACATTGCGAAAGATTGTACAAAACCATCATCATTATATTACTGTCGCGATCATATACCAAAAGAAATAGATATTTTCATACACAATTGTTCTCCTATTCCTTCGTTTCTTCTCCTTTATCTCCTCACTCTATCTCTCCCTCTGTCTCCCTAATACTTACAACTCTAATCTATTTATAGACTTCCTCCATTACAATAATTGTCCACTTACAAATGAATTCCTAACCGACATTGTGGACAATTGACCCAATATCTAACTGACTTGGTCCAAATGACCTCAAAAACCCGCATACCGTGGTACAACTGACTCACTATTACAAAATATATGGTCCAAGTGACCCAAAACCCGCCAACTGCGGTATTCTTTAGCACAAAATACCCCTTTCACGCCCTCCTCTGGTGTATCGCAGCATTAGCGGTACCGCAACATTTCCCCATCAAACCGCTGGCCCCCAACACAATCTTGTGGCTCGCCCTCGAGCCACGTCAACTACTGGACATAGTGCACATCCTGGTCCTTGCTTTGAAGTATGCATATGGTTGTTTGACATTCCGCACCAGTTCCTGAGCCTCCTTAGCTGCTTCCTGACTGCTGATCACATCTTCGGCCGATGGGTGATCATCAAGCTTGTCGATGACCTAATGTCGATACTTCTGTACTGCTGGTAGTGCTTCACTTTCATGTAGCATCAGTTTCCCGTCGGTGTCCTGGAATTCTTCCAACTGGGCTGCACGTATCTTTTGGCGTTCATCTGCCTTAGCAACTAGCTGTTGCAAGTCCTTCAGCTTGCGCAACTTAGCAACTTTCTCCATTGGTGGCAAGGTTCTCATCGTAACCTTTAATGTGGCCACCTGGTGCTCTGCTTCCTATGGGATCTTAGTGAGTTGTTCAGCTTGCTCATCGTGAACGATGCGGCCCCAAAACTGTACCATTTCGGTGGTGAGCCTAGTTGCCTCTATCTCCAGCTCCTCCATCTAGGTGGCAACTTCCTCAAGTGCCCTTCTTCGTTCATCCACCTCAGCCTGAGGCATACTTGGTTTCAACTGAGCCTTCAACAGGTCGTTCTCCTGTTGCAACTGAACAATGGCAGCCCCCAACCGCTGCACTCAGTGGAGCACATCTACGTCTTCGGTGGGCTTCGGAACATGTTGATAAGCCTCTGTGATCGCTTGGTCAACTTGAACAATGTCATCCCACATGCGATCCTTTTCCGCAATAAGGAAATCTTGTTCCTTTTTAAGAGCTTCAATGGTGCGACCCTTCTCGGCCCACTCGTGCTTAAGGTCAGCTTCAAGGTCATCCACTACTTTCCATGCTGCAGCAGCCTTGCTTGTAAGTTCATAAATCTTGGCAGTTGCAGCTACCTCTCTTGCCTGCAAGTGTTGAAAGCTCTTGCTAATTTCATGCATTCTATTCACCATTTCCTGGGAGGCGCCCCTCTGCATTGTCACCAGTGCCATTGTCGGTAGTGCATTAAAATTGACAGTAACCTGGTCAATCGACTGCAACACATTTTGAAAAACCTCATTGTCGGTCACAACCGCAGTCGGGGGCATGTTGATATGCTTAACCCGGGGTGTGGTGCGGATTGTGACCATTTCTTGCATAGGTACATTACCGGGTTCCTTTTGTAACACTACATTACACAAAGAATCCATACGAGCAACAAGCGTAGAGAATCCCTCCTCCACTTTGACGGACATCTTGGTGGCAGTCATTGTGGCAGCATGGTTAATGGCTATGATTAACCGGCCCAACTACACCTCCACTGGTAAAGACATCCTGCTGATCGTGGGGTGCTCATGGTGCCGTTTTGACCAGTTTTCCTCAATAGTGCGTTCACTATCGTCTGCAGTTGGTGTTCAAATTGACTCATGATCGGAACTATGATGAATCTGCTGATCCTCAGCTAATACTCGATCCATAGGGCCCTCCGGCCGACCTCCAACATTAATTTCTACAGAACTCATGGGCTGTCGCCAAGCCTCCGGCCACTCGTTCACAATAGCCTCCAAATCTTCCGTTGTCACTTTATACCTGGTCTGCAACCATTGTTGATTAACATCATGGCGAGCTTGTATATGTATGACACTCAATCATATTGCAAATGCCATGACAGGTGTGAATTGTGCCATAGTGTCTTCAGATATTTGTCAGACCTGTGTTGCTGCGTCACAAAGCATTTCTAAATACAGTCGAAACTACAATTGGCACTCCCGGATGTGCTCAGGATTTCATACAAACCATAGATTCTGATAGCATGCCCCTCGTCGTTCTGCTGCAGCCGGGTAGTTCATACCCTGGTAGGTGTCATGCTCTTTCCATACAACAAGAGCGATCAGCAGCAACAACCAACTATATGAGAAAGTGCCTCTACCCACTTGGACATCTGAGACATCCTCCATTAGCTGGTTCAAGAGATATAAGGACCAGTTCATCTGAACTCCTTCCACACATTGCTCAGCGCAAGCAACTATTCCCGAATTACATTGGTTAGGGCGACCTCCCCTAATCACTTTACAGGACAGGATCTTAGTGCCCGTGAGTACCGCCTAATTATTGCAGCTACTGGTGTGATACCCACACCCATCCCTTTCCAATTCATACTTTTGTTCCAACCAACGCACCCACTTCTCCTCATTTTCCTTTCCTTGAATAAACTACGTCGGATCAACGCCATTCTTGGGCAAGCCGGTAATGTCAGAAATCAAGTCAACAGTGACCGGGACCTCTCTGTCCAACCACAATGAACCCCCGTGGAAGCATTACAAGAGCTGTTTTACACAAGAACCAACTCCCACTAGGATCCCAAAATGCGGCATGTTAATTAGTCCTAAGAAACGGCCTACTGAAGTCCTCGTGCCCATTCATGTATCTCTGGAACCGGTGAATTGCGTGTCTCTGGCACATATGGTGGTGATGCAATTTTGGGTTCGGCCACCATGTCGTGGTCCTCATAGCATAGGCGCATCAGTGCCGACCCAATGTCCACCGAGCACGTCATCCCATCCGGGAGTGCAGGCATCTTTAGACTAAATTTTTGTTTTGGATTTAGCTTACGTAGGGGGGCATCTGGCCGAACAAGAGGGATGTAACCAAGGATATTATTCGCGGAGTGTCCCAGCCATTGGGTAGATGGATTAATGGTGCAACTGGACTGTCCCACCTACTCTGGAGCTTCGCCAGCCACCACAAATCGAAGCAATATTTTACTCTGTGGAGATTCAAAAGGCCGACTCCCTCGTCGCTTCTTAGCAATTCTTGATGCTCCCACCGGCATGTTGGCAACCTCAGCTCCAAGATCAATATTGTATGCGAACACACCTTCTCGTTCTACAGCAACCGGACTGAATGGAGACTCTACTTCACTGCTAATGTCCATTGTCTCCAATTCTCCTGGCATACCTCACCCCTCTTCGTTATATAGCTAACAGTAACTCACTGAAATCACTACAGCACTCCACAACAACACGACTTGCTAATTTCCCGGTGTCTTCTGCCCGTTGCTAAACCATACTTATAGAATCTATCCAAATCCGCCATAATCATGATTAAATCATGCATTAACTCAACCAAATCCTTGTATTAATGAGGGAAATCTGCTGGCGATCCTGTCTGCCAATCAGTCATATCTGCCATTAATGCCCATGATTCAAACAGCGTCATTAATTAACTAGCTCCGCTTTTGGCATTTATTACTGATTTGACCAAGTCGCCACACTACCATGTGTCGCCGACTATTCCAAACATGCAGTACAAGCCTCTCTGCTTTGCATACCTTCTTCTATTGGTGCGCCATCTGCCACCAAGCAACTTGCAACACATACCAATTTTTTTTTTTTTTTTGTGACTCATACATCGCACTGCTCCAAGCCCGAGCGATAGGGCTTCAACCTGTGACCATTTACCAGCTTGGGGAGCATCGCCCCATCCAACCTGCAACTGAACCGCTCCTCCTGAAGTAATATTATTGATGCGATAGGGACCCAACCAATGCATCTGCAACTTTGCTGGATGTTTCATAAACTTGCTATCATATAATAACACTAAGTCACCTTGCTGAAACTGTTTGTTTTTCATGTGGCGATCATGCCATGCCTTGTGGCGATCCTTCTCCACTCCTTGGTGAAAGCCAGCAATAAATTGATCCTCCTCCAGCTCCACCAGTTTTTCTAGACGTTCATCTAATGATGCAACATCATCCATGCTCGTAACAGCCGCAATTCATAGACTTGGAACAATGTACTCCATCGGCATAATTGCTTCCTTCCCATATACCAGTTTGAAAGGTGTCTGACCAGTCAACCTTTTACATGTGGTGTGATAGGCCCACAACACTGCTAGGATTTTCAAGTCCCAATCATCGCAGTTTGCATTACACACTTTTGTCAACGCATGCTCCAATACCTTGTTAAATGCCTCCACCATTCCATTCGTCTCTAGGTGATAAGGTGTACTCTTCTTATGTTGTATCTGCAATTCTTCCATCAATGCATGGATAGTACGATTAAGAAAATGGCTTCCTTGATCACTCAGCGATATCTTGGCGCAGCCGAAATGAGTGATAATGTGGTCAAACAAAAATCAAGCAGCCATTGCGGCGGAACAATCAACTATAGGTGCTTCCTCATCCCATCGGGTCAAGTATTTTGTCGCCGTGATAATATACCACGCACCTATGTGTTTCCCTGGTGGATGGATCGGTCCTACAAAATATGCAGCCCATTTTTCGACTGGTTGCAATGTTACATGAGGTAGCAATGGCATCTCGTTGCGTCTGGATGGCTTGCCAATTCGCTAACAAACATCACAATACCGCGCACAGTCTGTCACATCATTATGTAATGCGGGCCACCAAAGCCCCGCACACAGTACCTTCCGGGCAGTTGCCCGACCACTATAGTGTCCTCCTATGACTCCACCATGTGCCTCAACCAATATTTTTGCTTGCTCATGCGACAAGAAACATTTGTGCAATATCTCATCAACACCCAATTTATACATCCCACGATTAGTTGAAAGTCAGCAGCCTTGACAACCAATTGCTTCTTTTGAGTAGTGGTAAAGTCATCGGGTGCGATGCTGGTCAACAGAAACTGAAGGATGTCATCAAAATATTGATCAGCAGTGGCAATGCGAAATAGTTGGTTATCCGGCAACCCGTCTTCGATGTTAGTCGGATCCACCCCTATATCAATCCATGACAAATGATCTCGTTTAGCATTCAACAGCCCCGATTTCACGATGACTTCAAAATCAAAATCCTAAAACAAAAGTAGCCACCAGCAGATCTTCCCCCCTAACACAGGATTATTGACAAAGTATTTCAATGCAGAATGATCAGTGAACATTTTAAAGGGGCCACCCAACAAATAATGCCTGAATTTCTGCAATGCGTAAACCATGGCGAGACCTTCGCGTTCTGTGGTAGTGTAATTGCGTTCTACAGAAGACAGCTTCCGACTGGAAAAATCAATGGGATGATCAATGTCACCTTCTCCTGGTTAAGGCAATACAACCCCTAGTGCAACTGATGAAGCATCAACATGGACATGGAATTCCTTACTCCAGTCTGGAAAGACCAAGATTGGGGCCGACGCCATCTTCGCTTTGAGCATTTCAAAACTATCCCGAGATTTTGGGTTCCAATGGAATGCCGCATCCTTGTTCAACAACTTTTCCATACGGGCAGTAATTGCAGCATAACCCCTAATAAACTTGCGATAATATCCCGTGTGACCCAAGGTTGCACGCAACTACTTAACAGTGGTCGGTGGTTGCAACCCAAAAATAAGTTCAATTTTGGCTAGATCAAGCAGCAATCCCTACTTACACACAATATGACCTAGCAATATCCCAAACGGTGCGCAGAAAATACATTTCTTCAAGTTCAGCGATATCTGGTGCTGTCGGCATCGCTCAAGCATTAATAGTGGATTGGCCAAATGATCACGAATCAATCCATAAACGGTCCAATCATCCATATATACCTGTAGAAACTTCTGAATAAAATATTTGAAGGCGGCAACAACGACCCGGGAGAATATCGCAGGTGCATTCTTCAAACCAAACGGCATGACTGTGTACTAAAAGCAACCCCATTCAGTAACAAAAGTTGTCTTATGGCGATCTTCCTTGGCAATGCGAATCTGATGGTAGCCAGAGATTCCATCAGTGAAAGAGTACATCTCCTGGCCACCCACTCCTTCAAGTACTTCATCAGTAAACGGGGTCGGAAAAGGGTCATGCAAGCAGGCATCGTTCAACTTCCGCAAGTCGACACAAATGCGCATTTCGCCCGTTTTCTTGTCTTGCACCACCATAGAACTGATCCATTCGGACTCTTCCACAGGTTCGATAATACCAGCATCCAACATCTGATCAAGTTCCGCCTTGACCTTTTCTTTATGTCGCGGATTTAGTCGATAAGGTCGCTGTTGGACTGGCTTAGCATCTGGTTTCAATGGAATCTTCACCTATCCTGAATCACCAGGATTCCCTTCATTTCGGAAAACTTCATGGGAAATACGTCCTAAAACTCATGCAGTAACTTAGTAACCTTACTCATCATCTCATCATCCCAATAATCCCCAACATTAGCAAACCTGGGAGTAGCCTCGGTGTCGATATTCATCTTGCGAAGCTGCAATGGTTGACTGACCGGATTACTTGGCGTAACAAGTGGGACTACATCACGACTTCCTTCAGATTCAAGAATGTTAACATTCTGGGGATCATCATTGTCCTCCAGGCCACCACTGATGTTGAAGCAATCCATGAGAGACTACATCTGACAGTGGGTGTGCGGGTCAACAGGGTAGGCCGTCGGAACAACTTGAAATATCACATTGCGGATGAGCTGCAGGGAATTATGGACATCAAGGTTGGCATCCACAAAAGTGAACGTATGAGTGAAACAGATTTTCAACTCCCCCCATGTTGTAATGTCTCGATACAACTCGGCTGTAGTGTACTATGAGTGCGGTATCTCATCCAAAGTATGGAAAAAAGCATGGACCCACTCGTCTCTAGGTCGCGCTACCCATAATCGTTGGCACTCCATCACATGATCGCTAGGATCAATCGAACCATCATAATTTCCAGTGTGATAAACTTTAGTATAGCTGAACCGAACCATCATCAACCTTTGACACTGTGACCAATCTCTAATGAATTTCTTATGTGTCGCCCACCATCGTGCTGGAGCAGCCTTCAGTGCTTCCTCCAAGACCAGCAATCGCTGTGCTTCTGGAACACGGTCTTCAAACTCTACTATAAAGGTGTTTAGGCTAGGAAACCCCTCATAAACAGGCAAGGTGATCGTTTATGTCGCAACACGACATAAGGATTGCATAGCTAAACCACAGTTCCGGACTGATACTTCATGCATTCAATTATGCCAATGGTCTAATGCATCATCAGAGTCGGAAGATGCAGAGCTCTCGCTGCACCACTCCAACTCACCATAGGCAGTAGGATGAATATAATCTTAAAAAATGTTGAATGCATGCTCCCATTGAGTAGGATTTTCATCTTTTACAGGCTCCACGTAGCAGCGTCCTTCAGCAGGATCCAGCGGGGCTATAACTCTAAAATCGTGATTCTTAAAGGTCATCATGCGCTTCTTGAAGTTGATTACAGCTCCACTATCGTTAGCCCATCCGATCCCCAAGAGCACCGGATAAGAGCTTCCTCCCTCAACCACTTCGATAACATCAAAATCAGCATAAGTCTTCATGCCCTCAATATCACTCATGAGCCGCAGAACTCACCCAATGGGTGTTACCTTGGCATGGTTAGCCAACCGGAGCTGCCCAGGAGACTAGCTCAATGGGGGACTCCCCATCTTCTACCACGCCTGCTTGGTTAATATGTTAACATCCGAACCAAGGTCAAGAATCACAAAGTCAACATCATAGTCACCAATCTGAATATTCATTCACATTTTTTTGCCAGTCTTCCGTCGCTGTAAGGAGTTTACTGCCGACTCCTACCGTCCTTTCGGAAATCGCTGAAACCATCCCTCAATCTCAACCAGGGCAGTCGGATCTCGTGCCAGTAATAGACAGCTTTCAAGGAAATTTTGTAATGTCCCCAGTCGTGGTGGTCGATCAATGTCTGATGTAGCATCAAAGACAGGTGGCATATCACAAACAACAGCCTTACCTCAGACTTTCTCCAAGGTGAGACGTGCTTCAAGAAATGTTTCCCACTCCGTATCAATGTCAAAAGGTACCGTCTTCTGACCAACCAACCAAATCAGTGATCGCGAACCATCTTCCCCAGTCATCTTGTCTCCATGAGTGACAACAGCCACCGAAGCATCTTGTGGTCATGGTTCTGCAGAAATGGTCGCAATATTTGCACCCTGCGTCTGGTTCTGCTGCAAATTCCCTGGTTGATTGATATTTTGATTGGTGTTCGGCGGTGGTCACGGGGGCTGGTTCTATGCTAGTTGTTGTACCAAGGTCTGTATTGGTTGTTGTGGTTGGGCCTTATTCTGTAGTTGCGGAGCATTCCTAGCCTACCATCATGCAATCAACTGTGGGCAATTCTCAACCATATGATCATTACCGAAACAAAACGTACACTGATTCTGTAGTAGTGGGCAGTCGCGCTGATAATGCCCCCATACCGCACAGTGGTAACATTGAACAGGTCCACGACCACCTCAGCCTCATCCTCCACGATCAAATCCACCACCGTGTCTACCCCTGTAGCCTCCCCGATAGCTTCCCTACTGCTGGTATTGTTACTGTATTGGTGCTGGTGGAATCCCTTACCCTTGTGGTGCATACTGCAGTTGCCGTACATATTGTGGTTGTGGGGGAGTCGTCTGCATCGGGGTGTATTGCAGTATGAACTGCTACGGTTGTTGTTGCTGTGGTGCAAAATGCATATGTGGCTGGGCTACCTACGGTTGCAGTTGTGGTTGTTGCATGGTACGATGATCATCCTTGACGTAAAATGCATCACACATCCTCTCTTGTAGCAACCCATATGCACGACAATCCTTGTCATCGTGACCCACCAACTTGCAGAATGTGCAGTAAAGATTTTGCGGGGTTGTGACCATTTTCTGCATATATGGACAATTATCATGACTGTGTCCAAACACATGACAAATGCGACACCATGGCATACTTTCGCCATTCAATGGGTTTGGTGCACCTGACACCAAATAATTACGGAAATCCAGGCAATTATCCTTCGTATTCCCTTCTCCTCGGCATCACGTACACCATACTTCATCATGTTGTTCCTTGTTTTTCTTCAAATCTTGTAATTGTATAGTCAGGTTAGCAAGTTATGTCTGTATCCGTGACATCCTAGTTGCATTATCTCAATTCGGTGACGCTTCCAATCGCATTGCAATGTCTAGAGCTTCACTAGGCATTGATATGTTTTGCTGCATCAGCGGTAGCTGAATGTGGGGTAATAGTGCTGCAATGAATTATTCTTTATGTTGGACAGTGCTCATAACGAAACTAACCTTGGTCATCAGCATCTTGAATCGCTGGTCGAAATCCCATACTGTCTCATTGGGATACTGCTTTATTTCCTTCAATTTAGTAATGTATTGAGCCGCCGACTTAAGCCATCTAAATTCAGCAATCTGCCTATCCCGAATCTCATCCAGAGAATTCTCCGGGGCCCCCATAGGGACTAAAATAAACTTCATGAACCAATCTAATGCATGACCTTGCAGAGTCGTGGCTAACTGTACTTTCTTAGCATTGGCATCAGTGATCTGTTTCATGGTCCAAACTACTTCACACAAAAACCAATACTATTCTGGGTTATCTGTCGCACTTCCATGGAACAACAGTAACTTAGCATCATCGCCCGCCATCCTGGGCTTCCTTCCTTCTGCCATTGTGCTACTACTACCAATTAACTTCTATGGTATTGACGAACTCGGCGGTGTCGAAGTAGTATTTCTTGTTGGTTGAGAGTCAGTGAGCAGAGGTGTGGGTACGTTGGTGCTGGGGTTTGGTCCTGCCTCTATCCTAGGCATAGCTTGTTCATCCCTATCACGACTATGAGGTTGCTTCGTTCTGTGTGGTCTTCCTTCATGGTTTTGCGGTTCGATCGTAGCAGGACCTTCTCCCGTCCTCTGCCTCTTTTCCTGTCGAAACCTCGCTCCTCCTCTTGTAAGACCACTTTCTTCCCCGGCATTGCTCACAGTCTCCTCATGGTCTGCACCCATCTACCCCTTTACCATTCCATGTACCGCTCCCCAGCAATCACGGTACCCATGGCCTCCGCCCACCAGGCTATCTACTGATCAAGGTGCATCTTTAATATACTCTTTTCACAGATTAGCATCCTAATCGATAGTTGGAGCGACAATAGAAACCTTCCCCTTGGACCACGGAAGAAGTATCTTTCAGCTTCACTAGAGGATTTCTTCGTGTCGATCGCAAATTCAGTGATATATCCTTCCAAGATGCTATCAAGCCAATCTTCGATAGCCCGCGATGCCTTATTATCGACTTCCTGCAATTCCTGAATCAATTTCGGGGTCCAAGCCGTCAGCTCACCACCCTGGAAGTTCTTCTTATAGAAGGTCAGCTTTGACAACCATTCATACCGAATGACAGGAAATTCACAGAAAAACCATTCATGCGGATCGTTGTGAATATATATTCCCACCCAGTGATCTACCGTCAATTGTGTGTTCCAGCTTTCTGATTCAACAAACTCCTGCAGCTTCTGATTGAACCATTTCTTTATCTCTAGTTTTGTTGGGTGCCACAACATGACCTCCTTCTACTCTGCACACGGTCCCGTCAAAGGAACCATTTGCTGACCAATGCGTCCTCATTCGACAGTGGTTCACCTCACTTTCAACACATACCACAGTCTCCCTGAGCACCGGCCCAAGCGGGTTTGAGCCCACCCAGCAACACCCACAGAGCGGATGAGGTATCACCTGAGGCGTCCAGGAAGAACAGACGAAACCATGTTTCTTCCAAGGGAGGAGGAAAGTTGTGGCTGCACGGACTGACTCTATTGTGGTACTTAAACAGAAACTTTAAACATTCGGCAACGAGTTATGCCATATTACTTCATCGCAACATTTAACATCACATTTCACATAGAACATATTACTTAATCGCATCATTTATCATTATAGCAACAGTAAACAGACATTGCATCAAACAACATTCATTCATCGCAACATTTCAAAAGATTGTACCAAAATATCATCATTATATTACTGTTGCGATCATATACTAGAAGCAAAACATAGATCTTCATATACAATTGTTCTCCTATTCCTTCGCTTCTTCTCCTTTATCTCCTCACTCTATCTCTCCCTCTGTCTCCCTAATACTTACAACTCTCATCTATTTATAGGCTTCCGCCATTACAATACTTGTCCACTTACAAACGAATTCCTAACCGACATTGTGGACAATTGACCCAATATCTAACTGACTTGGTCCAAATGACCTCAAAAACCCGCATACCGCGGTACAACTAACTCACTATTACATAATATATGGTCCAAGTGACCCAAAACCCACAAACTACGGTATTCTTTAGCACAAAATACCCCTTTCACGC
This sequence comes from Larix kaempferi, assembly GCA_027924585.1. Taxonomy (NCBI): domain Eukaryota; kingdom Viridiplantae; phylum Streptophyta; class Pinopsida; order Pinales; family Pinaceae; genus Larix; species Larix kaempferi. The sequence goes on along the minus strand of BSBM01000372.1, from coordinate 56,788,696 downwards.
CCTCCTCTGGTGTATCACACCGTCAGCAGTACCGTAACATTTCCCCATCAAACCACCTCCCAACATGCCCCCAACACAATCTTGTGGCTCGCTCTCCAGCCATGTCAACTGCTAGACAAAGTGCATGTCGCAGTCCTTGCCTTGAAGTCTGCATACGGCTGTTTGACATTCCGCACCAGTTCCTGAGCCTCCTTAGCTGCTTCCTGACTGCTGATCACATCTTCGGCCGATGGGTGATCATGAAGCTTGTCAATGACCTACTGTTGATACTTCTGTACTGCTGGTAGTGCTTCACTTGCCTGTAGCATCAGTTTTCCACCAGTGTCCTGGAATTCTTCCAATTAGGCCGCACGTATCTTCTAGCATTCATCTACATTGGTAACCCGCTATTGCAAGTCCTTCAGCTCGTGCAACTTAGCAACTTGCTCCATTGGTGGCAAGGTTCTCATCGCAGCCTTTAATGTGGCCACCTGGAACTCCGCTTCCTGCTAGATCTTCATGAGCTGTTCAACTTGCTCATCATGAACGATGTCGCCCCAAAACTGTACCATTTCGGTGGTGACCCTGGTTGCCTCTATCTCCAGCTCCTCCATCTGGGTGGAAACTTCCTTGGCTGCCCTTCTTCATTCATCCACCTCAGCCTAAGGCGTACTTGGTTTCAACTGAGCCTTCCACAGGTCATTCTCCTGTCACAACTGAACAATGGAAGACCCCAGTTGCTGCACTCATTGGAGCACTTCTACCTCTTTAGTAGGCTCCGGGACATGTTGATAAGCCTCTGTGATCGCCCGGTCAACCCAAACACTGTCATCCAACATGCGAGCCTTTTCCGCAATAAGGAAATCTTGTTCCTTTTTAACTTATTCAAGAGTGTGACCCTTCTCTACCCGCTCCTGCTTAAGGTCGGCTTCAAGGTCATCCACTGCTTTCTGTGCTGCAGCAGCCCTACTTGTAAGCTCATCAATCTCAGTGGTTGCAGCTACCTCTCTTTCCTGCAAGTGTTGAAAGCTCTTGCTAATTTCATGCATTATATCCGCCATTTCCTGGGAGGCACCCCTCAGCATTATCGCCAGTGCCATTACTGGTAGTGCATTAACATTGATAGTCACCTGGTCAATCGAATGCAGCACATTTTGTAAAACCTCGTTGTCGGTCACAACCGTAGTCGGGGGAATGTTGATATGCTTGACTCGGGGCGTGGTGCGGATTGTGACCGTTTCTTGCAAAGGTACATTACCGGGTTCCTTTTGTAACACTTAATTACACAAAGAATCCATACGAGCAGAAAGCGCAGAGAATCCCTCCCCCACTTTGACGGACATCTTGGCAGCAGCCGCTATGGTGGCATTGTTAATGGATGTGATTAACCGGCCCAACTGCGCCTCCGCTGGTAAAGACATCCCGCTAATCATAGCATGCTTGTGATGTCGTTTTGACCGGTTTTCCTCAAGAGCGTGGTCACTATCTTCCGCAGTTGGTGTTCAGATTGACTCATGATCGGAACTATGATGACTCTGCTGATACTGAGCTGATACTCGATCCATAGGGCCCTCTGGCGGACCTCCAACATTAATTTCTACAGAACTCATGGGCTGTCGCCAAGCCTCCGGCCACTCATTCACAATAGCCTCCAAATATTCCATTGTCACTTTATTCCTGGTCTGCAACCATTGTTGATTAACATCACGACGAGCTTGTATATGTATGACACTCAGTCGTATTGCAAATGCCATGACAGGTGTGAATCGTGCCACAATGTCTTCAGATATTCGTGGGACTTGTGTTGCTGCGTCACAAAGCATTTCTAAATACAACCAAAACTACAATTGGCACTCCTGGATGCCCTCAAGCTCTCGTACAAACCATAGATTCTAATAGCGTGCCCGTCGTTCTGCTAGAGCCGGGTAGTCCATACCCTAGTAGGTGTCAAGCTCTTTCCATGCAACGAGAGCGATCAACAACCACAGCCCACTCTATGAGAAAGTGCCTCTACCCACTTGGACATCTACGACATCCTCCATTAGCTGGTTCAAGAGATATAAGGACCAGTTCATCTGAACTCCTTCCACACATTGCTCAGTGCAAGCAACTATTCCCGAATTACATTGGTTAGGGAGACCTCCCCTAATCACTTTACAGTACAGGATCTTAATGCCCGTGAGTACCGCCTAATTATTGTATCTACTAGTGCGATACCCATGCCCATCCCTTTCCAATTCATACTTTTGTGCCAACCGATGCACCCACTTCTTCTTGTTTTCCTTTCCTTGAATAAACTGTGCAGGATCAACGCCATTCTTGGGCAAGCCGATAATGTCAGAAATCGATTCAACAGTGACCGAGACCTCTTTGTCCAACCACAACGAACCCCCGTGGAAGCATGACAAGAGTTGTTTTACACAAGAACCAGCTTCCACTAGGCACCCAAAATGAGGCATGTTAATTAGCCCTAACAAGCCGACCCTCCGAAGTCCTCGTACCTATTCATGTATCTCTGGAACCGGTGAATTGCGTGTCTCTAGCACATATGGTGCTGATGCAATTTCGGGTTGGGCCACCATGTCGTGCTCCTCGTAGTGCAGGCGCATCAGTGGTGGCCCAATTTCCACCGAGCACGTCATCCCAGCCGGGAGTGCAGGCATCTTCACACTGAATTTCTGCTTTGGATTTAGCTTATGCGGGGGGACATCCGGCCGAACAGGATGGATGTAACCAAGGATATTATTTGCGGAGTGTCCCAGCCATTGGGCAGATGGATTAATGGTGTGACTGGACTTTCCCACCTGCTTCGAAGCTTCGCCAGCCACCGCAGATCAAAGCAATCTTTTACTCTGTGGAGATTCAGAAGGCTGACCCCCTCGGTGCTTCTTAGCAACGCTTGATGCTCCCATCGGCATGTTGGAAACCTCGGCTCCAAGATCAATAGTGTCCGAGGACGCACCTTCTCGTTCTATAGCAATCGGAATGAATGGAGACTCCACTTCACTGCTAATGTCCACTGTCTCCAATTCATCTAGCATACCTCACCCCTTTTCATTATATACCTAACAGTAACTAACTGAAATCACTACAGCGCTCCACAACAACATGGCTTGCTAATTTCTTAGTGTTTTCTGTTCGTCGCTAAACCATACTTATAGCATCTATTCAAATCCATCGTAATCATGACTAAATCATGCATTAACTCAACCAAATCCTTGTATTAATGAGGGAAATCCGTCGGCGATCCTGTCTGCCAATCGACCGGATCTGCCATTAATGCCCATGATTCGAACAGCGCCGTCAATTAATTATCTCAACTTTTGGCATTTATTACTAATTTGACTGAGTCACCATGCTTCCATGTGTCGTCGACTATTCCAAATGTGCTGCCTCTCTGCTTCACATACCTTCTTCTGTTGGTGCGCCATCTACCACCAAGAAACCTGCAACACATACCTTTTTTTTTTTATTCGACTCAGACATCGTACTACTCCAAGCCTGAGTGATAAGGATTCAACCTGTGACCATTTACCAGCTTGGGGAGCATCGCCCCATCCAACTGCTGCAACTGAACCGCTCCTCCTGAAGTAATATTATTAATGCGATAGGGACCCAACCAATGCATCTGCAACTTTCCTGGATGTTTCATAAACTTGCTATCATATAATAACACTAAGTCACCTTGCTGAAACTGTTTGTTTTTCATGTGGTGATCATGCCATGCCTTATGGTGATCCTTCTCCACTCCTTGGTGAAATCCAGAAATAAATCGATCCTCCTCCAGCTCCACCAGTTTTGCTAGACGTTCATCTAATGCTGCAACATCATCCATGCTCGTAACAGCCGTAATTCGTAGACTTGGAACAATGTACTCCATCGGCATAATTGCTTCCTTCCCATATACCAGTTTGAAAGGTGTCTATCCAGTCAACCTTTTACATGTGGTGCGATAGTCCCACAACACTGCTAGGATATTGAGGTCCCAGTCATCGTGGTTCGCATTCCACACTTTTGTCAACGCATGCTCCAATACATTGTTAAACGACTCCATCGTTCCATTCACCTGTGGGTGATAGGGTGTACTCTTTTTATGCTGTATCTGCAATTCTTCCGTCAATGCATGGATAGTGCGATTAAGAAAATGGTTGCCTTGATCACTTACCAATATATTGGGGTAGCCGAAACGAGTCATAATGTGGTCAAACAAAAATTGAGCAGTCGTTGCGGCGGAGGAATCAACTATAGGTGTTGCCTCAGCCCATCGGGTCAAGTATTATGTTGCCATGATAATATACCATGCACTTGTGCGTTTCCCTGGTAGATGGATCGGTCCTACAAAATCCACAGCCCATTTTTCGAATGGTTTCATTGTTACTTGAGGTAGCAGCGAGATCTCGTCACGTCTAAATGGCTTCCGAGTTCGCTGACAAACAACACAAGACCGCGCATAGTCTGTCGCATCATTATGTAATGTGGCCCACCAAATCCCTGCACGCAGTACCTTCTGGGAAGTCACCCGACTGCCATAATTTCCTCCTGTGATTCCGCCATGTGCCTCAGCCAATATCTATGCTTGCTCATGCGGCAAGACACATCTACGCAATATCTCATCAGCACCCAATTTATACAATTCTCCCGCGATTAGTTGAAAGTTAGTAGCCTTGACAACAATTGCTTCTTCTGAGTAGTGGTAAAGTCATCGGGCGCGGTGTCGGTCACCAAAAACTGAAGGATGTCATCAAAATATTGATCAGCAGCAGCAACATGAAATAGTTGGGCATCCGGCAACCCATCTTTGATATTAGTCGGATCATCCCCTGTATCAATTCGTGACAAATGATCTGGTCCAGCATTCAACTGCCCCGGTTTCACGATGACTTCGAAATCAAACTCCTAAAAGAATAGTAGCCACCGGCAGATCTTCCCCCCCAACAAAGGATTATTGGCCAAGTATTTCAATGCAGAATGATCAGTGAACATTTTAAAGTGGCCACCCAACAAATAATGCCTGAATTTCTGCAGCACGTAAATCATGGCCAAACGTTCGCATTCTGTGGTAGTGTAATTGCGTTTTGCAGAAGATAGCTTCCGACTGGAAAAAGCAATGGGATGATCAATGTTTCCTTCTCCTAGTTGACGCAATACAACCCCTAGTGAAAACGATGAAGCATCAACATGGACATGGAATTCCTTACTCCAGTCTAGAAAGACCAAGATTGGGGCCAACGCCATCTTCGCTTTGAGCATTTCAAAACTATCCTGACATTCTGGGCTCCACTAGAATGCTGCATCCTTCTTCAACAACTTTTCCATAGGGGTAGTAATCGCAACATAACCCCTGATAAACTTGTGATAATATCCTATGTGACCCAAGGTCGTGCACAACTGCTTAACAGTGGTTGGCGATTGCAACCCCAAAATAAGTGCAATTTTGGCTGGATCAACCAACAATCCCTGCTTACACACAATATGACCCCGCAATATCCCAAATGGTGCGCAGAAAATACATTTCTACAAGTTCAGCGATATCTGGTGCTGTCGGCATCGCTCAAGCATTAACCGTAGATTGGCCAAATGATCACGAATCAATCCATAAACTGTCCAATCATCCATATATACCTGCAGAAACTTCTGAATAAAATCTTTGAATGTGGCAACAACGATCCGGGAGAATATCGTAGGTGCATTCTTCAAACCAAACGGCATGACCGTGTACTAAAAGCAACCCCATTCAGTAACAAAAGTTGTCTTATGGTGATCTTCCTTGGCAATGCGAATCTGATGGTAGCCAGAGAATCCATCAGTGAAAGAGTACATCTCCTGTCCACCCACTCCTTCAAGTACTTCATTAGTAAACGGGGTCGGAAAAGGGTCATGCAAGCAAGCATCGTTCAACTTTCGTAAGTCGACACAAATGCACACTTCACCCATTTTCTTGTCCTGCACCACCATAGGACTGATCGATTCAGACTCTTCCACAGGTTTGATAATACTAGCATCCAACATCCGATCAAGTTCTTCCTTGACTTTTATTTATGTCGTGGATTTAGCCAATAAGGTCGTTGTCATTTTGGCTTAGCATCTGGTTTCAATGGAATCTTCATCTCTCCTAAATCACCCAGGATTCCCTTCATTTCGGAAAACTTCACGGGAAATACGTCCTGAAACTCATGCAGTAACTTAGTAACCTTACTCATCATCTCATCGTCCCAATAATCCCCAACATTAGCAAACCTGGGATTAGCCTCCTTGCCAATATTCATCTTGTGAAGCTGTAATGGTTGACTGACCGGATTACTTGGCGCAATAAGTGGGACTACATCACGACTTCCTTCAGATTCGGGAATGTTAACATTCCGGGGATCATCATCGTCCTCCAGACCACCACTGATGTTAAAGCACTCCATGAGAGACTGCATCTGACAGTGGGTGTGCGGGTCGACAAAGTAGGCCGCCGGAACAACCTGAAGTATCACATCGCGGATGAGCTGCAGGGCGTTATGGACATCAGGGTTGGTATCCGCAAAAGTGAACGTATGAGTGAAATAGATTGTCAACTCCCCCCATGTTGTAATGTCTCGACGCAACTCGGCTGCAGTGTACCATGAGCGCGGTATCTCATCCAAAGTATGGACAAAAGCATCGACCCACTCATCTTTGGGTCATGCTACCCATAATCGTTGGCACTCCATCACATGATCGTTGGGATCAGGCCGACCATCATACTTGCCAGTGTGATAAACTTCAGTATCGCCTAACCAAACCATTATCAACCTTTGACACTGTGACCAATCTCTAATGAATTTCTTATGTGTCGCCCACCATCGTGCCGTAGTAGCCTTCAATGCTTTCTCCAAGGCCATCAATCGCTGTGGTTCTAGAAAGCGGTCTTCAAACTCTACTACAAAGGTGTTTAGGCTAGGAAACCCCTCATAGACAGGCAAGGTGATCGTTTCTGTCGCAACACGACATAAGGATTGCGTAACTAAACCACATTTTTGGACTGATACTTCGTGCATTCGATTCTTCCAATGTTCTAATGCATCATCAGAGTCAGAAGATCCATAGCTCTTGCTGTGCCACTCCAACTCACTATAGGTAGTAGGATTAATATAATCTTCATAAATGTTGAATGCATGGTCCCATTGAGCGGGATCATCATTTTTTACAGGCTCCACATAGCGGCGTCCTTCAGTCGGATCCAACGGGGCTATAACTCTGAAATTGTGATTCTCAAAGGTCATCATGCGCTTCTTGAAGTTGATTACAGCTCCACTATCGTTAGCCCATCCAATCCCCAAGAGCGCCGAATAAGAGCTTCCTCCCTGAACCACTTCAATAACATCAAAATCAACATACGTCTTCATGCCCTCAATATCAATCATGAGCCACGGAACTCACCCAATGGGTGTCACCTTGGCATGGTTAGACAACTGGAGCTACACAAGAGACCAACTCAATAGGGGACTCCCCATCTTTTGTCATGCCTCCTTGGATAAGATGTTAACATCCGAACCAAGGTCAAGAATCACAGAGTCAATGTCATAGTCACTAATTTGGATATTCATTTGCATTTCCTTGCCAGTATTCCATCGTTGTAAGGAGTTTACTGCCGACTCCTTCCGTCCTTTCGAAAATCGCTGCAACCATCCCTCAATCTCAACTAGGGCAGCCGGGTCTCATGCCAATAACAGACAGCTTTCAAGGAACTTTTGTAATGTCCTCAGTGGTGGTGGTCGATCAGCGTCTGATGTAGCATCAAAGACAAGCGGCATATCACAAACAACAGCCTTACCGCGGTCTTTCTCCAAGATGTGACGTGTTTCCATAAATGTTTCCCACTTCGTATCAATGTCAAAAGGTACTGTCTTTTTACCAGCCAACCAAATCAGTGATCGAGAACCATCTTCCCCAGTCATCTTTCCTCCACAAGTGACAACAGCCTCCGAAGCATCTTGTGGTCGCAGTTTTGTAGAAATAGTTGCAATATTTTCACCCTACGTCTGGTTTTGTTGCAAATTCTCTGGTTGATTGATATTTTTCTTGGTGTTCAGTGGTGGTCGTGGGGGCTGGTTCTATACTGGTTGTTGTACCGGGGTCTGTACTAGTTGCTATGGCTAGGCCTGATTTTGTAGCTGTGGAGTGTTCCTATCCTACCATCATGCAATCAACTGTGGACAATTCTCAACTGTATGATCATTACCAAAACAAAACGTACACTGATTCTGTAGCAGTGGGAAGTCACGCTGATAATGCCCCCATACCGCATAGTGGTAACATTAAATAGGTCCATGACCACCTCGGCCTCCTCCTCCATGACCAAATCTTCCACTGCGTCCACCCCTGTATCCTCCCTAGTAGTTTCCCTGCTGCTGGTATTATTGTTGTATTGGTGTTGGTGGAATCCCTTTCCCTTGTGGTGCATACTGTAGTTGTTGTACATATTGTGGCTATGGGCGAGTCGTATGCATCAGGGTGTATTGTGTTATGAACTACTGTGGTTGTTGTTGCTGTGGTGCAAACTGCATCTACGGCTGCTGTAGCGGCTGGGCTACCTGCGGTTGCATTTGTGGTTGTTGCACGGTACACTGATCATCCTTGACGTAAAATGCATCACACATCCTCTCTTGTAGCAACCCATACGCACGACAATCCTTGTCATCGTGACCCACCAACTTGCAGAATGTGCAGTAAAGATTTCACGGGGTTGTGACCATTTTTTGCATATATGGACAATTATCATGACTGCGTCCAAACACATGACAAATGCGACACCACAGCATACTTCCACCATTCAACGGGTTTGGCACACCTGACACCAAATAATTAAAGAAATCAGGGCAATTATCCTTCGTATGCCCTTCTCCTCGGCATCGCGTACACCATACTTCATCACGTTGTTCCTTGTTCTTCTTCAAATCTTGTAATTGTATAGTTAGGTTAGCAAGCTATGTCTGTATCTGCGACATCCCGACTGCATTATCTCCAATCGGTGATGCTTCCAATCGCATTGCAATCTCTAGAGCTTCACTAGGCATTGATATGTTTTTCTACATCAGCGGTAGCCGAATGTGGGGTAACAATGCTGCAATGAACCATTCTTTATGTTGGACAACGCTCATATCAAAACTAAACTTGGCCATCAGTGTCTTGAATCGCTGGTCGAAATACCATACTGTCTCATTGGGATACTACTTAATTTCCTTCAAATCAGTAATGTATTGTGCCTTAGACTTAGGCCGTCTAAATTTAGAAATCAGCCCATCCCGAATCTCATCTAGGGACTTCTCGTGGGCCCCCATAGGGTCTAAAATAAACTTCATGAACCAATCTAATGCACGACCTCACAGAGTCATGGCTAACTGTCCTTTCTTAGCATTGGCATCACTGATCTGTTTCATGGTCCAAACCGCTTCACACAAAAACCAATACTGTTCTAGGTTGTCTGTCGCACTTCCATGGAACAGCGATAACTTAGCATCATCGCCCACCATCCTAGGATTCCTTCCTCCTGTCACTGTGCTACTACTACCAATTAACTTATGCGGTATTGACGAACTCAATAGTGTCGATGTAGTATTTCTTGCTGGTTGAGAGTCGGTGAGCAGAGGTGTGGGTACGTTGGTGTTGGGGTTTGGTCCTGCCTCTATCCTGGTCGTAGCCTAGTCATCCCTATTAGAACTGTGAGGTCGCTTCGTCCCGTGTGGTCTTCATTCGCGGTTTTGCGGTTCGATCGCAGCAGGACCTTCTCCCATCCTATGCCTCTTTTCTTGTCAAAACATCGCTCCTGCTCTTGTAAGACCACTTTCTTCCCCGGCTTCGCTCACAGTCTCCTCACAGTCTGCACCCATCTACCCCTTTACCATTCCATGTACCATTCCCCAGCAGTCGCGGTACCCACGGCCTCCTCCCACCAGGATGTCTACTGATCAAGGTGCATCTTTAATATACCCTTTTCGCAGATTGGCATCTTAATCGATAGTTGGAGCGACAGTAAAAACCTTCCCCTTGGACCTCGGATGAAGTATCTTTCAACTTCACTATAGGATTTCTTTGTGTCGACTGCAAATTCAGTGATATATCCTTCCAAGATGCTATCAAGTGAAAATTCGACAGCCCGCGATGCCTTATTATGGAATTCCTGCAATTCTTGAATCAATTCTGGGATCCAAGCCGTCGGCTCACCACCCTGGATGTTCTTCTTCTGGAAGGTCAGCTTCGACAGCCATTCATACAGAATGACTGGAATTCACAGAAAAAGCATTAATGCTGACTGTCGTGAATATATCTTCCCACCCAGTGATCTACTGTCAGTCGGGTGTTCCGGCTTTCTGATTCAGCAAACTCCTGTAGGTTCTGATTGAACCATTTATGTATCTCTGGCTTCGTCGGGTTCCATAACATGACCTCCTTCTACTCTGCACACGGTCTTGGCAATGGAACCATTTGTTGACCAATGCAACCTCAGTCAACAGGGGTTCACCTCACTGTCGACACATACCGTAGTCTCCCTGAGCACTGGCCTGGGTGGGTTTGAGCCCACCCAGTAACACTCGCAGGGCGGATAAGGTCTCACCCAAGGCATCCAAGAAGAATAGACGGAACCATGTGTCCGCCGAGGGAGGAGGAAAGTTGTCGCTGTACGGATTGACTGTATTGCAGTACTTAAACAAAAAATTTAAACATTTAGCAAGGAGTTATGCCATATTACTTCATTGCAACATTTAACATCATATTTCACATAGAACATATTTCTTAATCACAACATTTATCATTATAGCAATAGTAAACAGACATTGCATCAAACAACATTCATTCATCGCAACATTGCAAAAGATTGTACCAAAACATCATCATTATATTACTGTCGTGATCATATACCAAAAGCAAAACATAGATCTTCATACACAATTGTTCTCCAATTCCTTCACTTCTTCTCCTTTATCTCCTCACTCTATCTCTCCCTATGTCTCCCTAATACTTACAACTCTCATCTATTTATAGGCTTCTGCCATTACAATACTTGTCCACTTACAAACAACTTCCTAACCGACATTGTGGACAACTGACCCAATATCTAACTAACTTGGTCCAAATGACCTCAAAAACCCGCATACCGTGGTACAACTAACTCACTATTACATAATATATGGTCCAAGTGACCCAAAACCCGCCAACTACGGTATTCTTTAGCACAAAATACCCCTTTTGCGCCCTCCTCTGGTGTATCATAGTGTCGGTGGTACCGCAACATTTCCCCATCAAACCGCCTACCAACATGCATGCCAAGTGTGTGGAGGGAATCTAGCCACCTAAGGACTCCATAAGCCTGCAATTGTCTTCATGACCAAATGCCACATTTATTTTCACTTGTATATATTTATTTAGCTACTTTATTAAATATTTATGCCATTCTAATGTTGAAACATCATTTATTATCTCCATTATTCCAAATCCCAAAGCTTCCACCCCCAACCTAGGAAACTATTAATTTTCCTCCTTTGCAATTATTGGACCCTTAGCATCAATTTGATAAACTCTTATGAAAATGGCTAATGGGATTAGGCCATTGTGACTCAATGCAAAATTTGGGACATGACACTAGATTTTGGGTTTTTCCCCTTATCAAAGCATCATGTCATCAACCTAGGGTTTCCACTAATATATTCTAACTAGATACTAGAATATCCTTGACCAAATTTGATGGACAAATGCATAGATATCTTCTAGACTCTTACATATGTATCCTAGCAATTTATTTTAAAACATGCTCATTTATGGTTGAAGATTGATGCTTGATTCCTATAGATAACCACTTAGAGGGACTTGTCCAAGCCTATGCTAGTCCCACACTACAAATATCTACAACAAATTCAATGAGGAACAATCCACTAGTGATCTTCACCATGACACATTACATGGGATGCATTGTGTTAGGATTTGAAAAGACAATTTTTATCCTCTAGGTAATGAATCAAACTTAATAAATAGGTTGTTCCAATTGTGATAGGATTATAGACAAAGTATACAACAATACATGGAAGTTTTTACTAATCTCTGACTAAATTTAGGATTCTAAAGAAACACTTAAATTAAATTTAATTCATGTCTTGTTAAATATTTCATAATGAAATAGCTATTTGAGAGCACCACCTTAGACCAATACATACCATTAATATAAAATGTACATTAGAGAAATGAACTAATTTAATTTCCTTTTATAACTCTAACTCTAACCCTAACCATCACCCAAACCCTAGCACTAAACCCTCTGTACCCTTTATATGCTTCCTCCAATATGTCATAATCTCCCTACAAGTAACACTACCTCTTCACCCTCTCCACAATGATGCCACTATCATGAAACTGAAAAGCTTGATAAATTTATTGAGCAAAACCCTTCATCATCATTGTCATCTATAGGTTCCTCATCAACATCTCCATCATCATCATCTTCTTCATCATCATCATCATCATCTTTATCACCATCACCGTCATCATCAACATCTTCATCATCATCACCATCATCATCATCATCATCTTCATCATCATTTCCATCTCTAGTTTCCTCATCAACATCTAGCCATAAGTGCCCGATCGACGATTTTGCAAATTTGACCCTAATGTACAAAAATTGCACACTCCCTTACTGAGCAAAACCATAGTTTCCAAAATGGACCTACAAGATGACACCTGGGCCATGGGACCAAAGGAGATGGGAACCCCTAGCACTATCCCGACGTCCTGAATCCAACACAGTCGACAGTTTGTTGATCCGAGCCATAGTCATAATTCTATGGCTCGTTCCGTCTTGCATCCAAAAGGCCTTTAGGGACACTTGTTGGATACCTACTCGGGGCATAGAATTCCAACTGTGCAACAAAACTGGGTTTCGGGGAGTCTTGCAAGTGTGTCTAGGAAGCTTCTAGCTGAGAACGCTAGCCATAAGTGCCCGGTAGATGATTTTGCAAATTTGACCCCAATGTGCAAAAATTGCACACTCCCTTACTAAGCAAAACCTTAGTTTCCAAAATGAACCTACAAGATGACCCCTGGGACATGGAACTAGAGGAGATGGGAACCCCTAGCACTATCCCGATGTCCTGAATCCAATGGAGTCAATGGTTTGTCGATCCGAGCCATGATCTTCATTCTATGGCATGTTCCATCTCACATCCAAAAGGCCTTCAGGGACACCTACTGGATACCTACCGCGGGTATAGAATTCCAACCGTGCAACAGAACTAGGTTCCAGGGAATCCTGCAAGTGTTTCTAGGAAGGTTTCAGCTGGGAACGCTATCCATAAGTGCTCAATCGACGATTTTGCAAATTTGACCCCAATGTTAAAAAACCGCACACTCCCTTACTGAGCAAAACCCTAGTTTCCAAAATGGACCTACAAGATGACACCTGGGCCATGGGACCGGAGGAGAAGGGCAGCCTTAGCACTATCCCAATGTCCTGAATCCAACGGAGTTGACAGTTTGTCGATCCGAGCCACGGTCGTCATTCTATGGCTCATTCCATCTCGCATCCAAAAGGCCTTCAGGGACACCTACTGGCTACCTACCAGGGGCATAGAATTCCAACCGTGCAACAAAACCGAGTTCCAGGGATTCCTGCAAGTGTGTCTAGAAAGGTTCCAGCTGGGAACGCTTGCCATAAGTGCCTAGTCTACGATTTTGCAAATTTGACCCCGATGTGCAAAAATTG
>BSBM01000372.1:56640000-56770000 GCA_027924585.1 Larix kaempferi | reverse complement strand
TGCCTTTCAAAGAACTAGCTCAATTAAAGCAAATTGGGTCCCCTACTGAATATATGATGGACTTTAAAAAATTATCAGTCAAGGTGGCTGATGTATCTATGGGAAGATTAGTATTGCTATTCAATGAAGGTTTGGCTGAACCCTTAAGAGGTTTGGTCAAAGCCCACAAGCCAACTACATTAAAAGATGTAATGAGCTTGACTAGGGATCTCCAAAATGTGCTTCCTAGAATGAGAATTCCTCCTAAGCCTAGCTATAAATTTGAAAAGAAACCTTGGAAAAGGGATGGATATGATAAGAAACCTTGGCAAAGAGTGTCATTTAAGAGGAATAAAAAAAAGAGACTAAACAGGGATGAACTTAGAAAAAAGAAACTATGCTTCACATGCTTCCAACCATGGACACCGGGGCACAAATGTACCAAAGGAAAGGCTCAATATATAGAAGTATTTTCTGATAATGAGGGGTATGATGGGGGCATGGATGAAGATGTACATATTTCAGATCAAGAAGAGGCATATGAGACAGCAGTAGAAGAGGAAAGACAAGAAGAAAATTAGCCTTCACCGGACAAAGCAAGAATGGCAGTGCTTTCAGCAGTACCTCGCTATCATACTATCCGATGCAAAGGTGTGGTACAAGGACAGAGAACTTCAGTTTTGGTAGATGGATGAGCCACTCATAACTTCATTGATGCAGAGATGGTAGAGAAAAGAAAGATACCTATTGAACCATTTGATGGCTTCACAGTTGTCATTCCCAGTCACAACACAATGCAATGCAAAACATGGGTTCCAAAGCTGCAATTCACCGTAGGTAACTATACTTTTGTTGATAGTTTTTATGTGGTTGATGTTGCTGATACTAATGTGGTTTTGGGAGTGCAATGGTTGTATTCAATAGGAGAGCATAGAGTAAATTATCAAATTCCCAAAATGAAATTCCAAGATTCAAAAGGAGTACAAAGAGTTGTGAGAGGGCAACACACTTATCCAAATCAAGTAGTGACTTGCAATAGCATGAGATCTATATTGAGGCATGGGGATATAGAATGGGCTTCTGAATGTCATATTACATCTCCCAAGCCAACTATAAATATTGTCAAACACCCAAAGGAGATAGAGAGACTTTTGCAAAAATATGAAAAGGTTTTTAGAGACCTTCCACATGGTAGGCCATCGGATAGGGGGGTTGAGCACAGTATTGTTTTGGAGGAGGATACTTCACCCATTCATATAACACGTTATAAAAATCCTAAAAGGTTTAGAGATGAGATTGAAAAAGCTATCCAAGAACTCCTAGAGTTGGGACTCATTAGACTAATCTGTAGCCCTTATGCTTCTTCAGTAGTGCTAGTGAAGAAAAAAGATGGAACATTGAGAATGTGCATAGATTTTAGAGGCTTGAACAAAAAGACTATAAAGAATAGGTATCCTATTCCTAGGATTGATGAGCTGCATGGGGCCAAATACTTCTCAAAAATTGACCTTAGATCAGGGTATCACCAAATTCGAATGAAAGATGAAGATGTGCAAAAGACCGCTTTTCGATGTCATTTTGGCCACTTTGAATTTCTTGTCATGCCTTTTGGGTTAACCAATGCTCCAGCCAACTTTCAAGCATGTATGAATAGGATATTTTTGCAAGCAACTAAAATGGTCTGTTTTGGTTTTCTTTGATGATATTCTCATTTACAGTAAAACATGGGAAGAGCATTTGCAGCAGTTAGAGATTGTGTTGAAAATCTTGCAAGAAGAGTCCTTATTTGCTAAATTATCAAAATGTGAATTTGGAATGAAAGAACTACTGTATCTTGGGAACATTATTGGGCAAGAAGGAGTGAAGGTACACATGGAAAAAATCAGGGCTATCTTGGAATGGCCATCACCAAAAAATATTACCAAATTGAGAGGCTTTATTGGCATATGCACCTACTACAGAAAATTTGTGAAAGGGTTCTCCAAGTTGACTTCTCCACTCACTGATTTGACTAAGAAGGATGCTTTCAAGTGGGATGAAGAGGCTGAAAAGGCCTTCCAAAAAATGAAAGAGGTAATGAGTAGTTGTCCCATACTTGCACTTCCTGATTTTACTAAACCTTTTGTTGTGGAATGTGATGCTTCAGGTGGAGGAATAGGGGCTGTCCTAAAGCAAGGCCAACACCCCATAGCCTTTGAGAGCAGAAAGTTGCAGCCTCATGAAAAAATTTACTCCATCTATGATAAAGAAATGCTGGCCATTATGCATGCATTGGCCAAATTCAGACAATACTTGGTGGGCAGCAAGTTTGTGGTGAAAACTGACCACAATAGTCTAAGACACTTTCTCACCCAAAAAGATCTAAATGAAAGGAAACAAAAGTGGGTAAGAAAGATTCAAGCTTATGATTTTGATATTGAATATGTCAAAGGAAAGAATAATATAGTAGCAGATGCTTTGTCAAGAAGGCCTTCTTTTTCTCTCATGGATATTGCCAAGGATTGGAAAAACATGCTACTAGTTGAATATGCCAAAGACAAATTTGCTTGTGATGTGTTGGATGGAATCAAAGGGGATGATAATTATAGAATTTTGAATGGGCTGATATATTATAAGGGAATAATTTATTTAGTTCATAACTCCAAGCTCAAGTACTGAATTTTGCAAGAAGCACATGATTCCCCACTAGCGGGCCATCCGGGGATCTTCAAAACTTATAGACAGTTGAGGCAAAGATTTTTTTGGAAGGGGCTGAAGGAAGATGTTCAGAAGTATGTGAATGAATGTAAAGCATGTCAACAAAACAAATCAAAACTTACATGTTTAGCCGGCCTATTACAACCATTGCCCATTCCGGAGCAAAAATGGGATAGTATAGCCATGGATTTCATCATCGGATTGCCTAAATCCTTGGGTAAGGACTGTATCTATGTGGTAGTTGATAGGTTGACAAAATTTGCTCATTTTTTTGTTGTTACATCATATTTTAGTGCTGCACAAGTGGTTGATATTTTTTTCAAAGAAATATTCAGATTGCATGGGCTTCCCAAGAGCATTGTCAGTGATAGAGATAGTAGATTCATGGGTGTTTTTTGGAAAGAAATTTTTAGATTGGTAGGCACTCAATTGACTCCAAGTACCAGCTATCATCCACAAACTGATGGAAAAATAGAGAGGGTAAACCAATGGTTGAAAGTATACCTAAGAAACTATGTGGGAGGGCAGCAAAAAGCATGGGCAAAATGGCTACACTTGGGTGAGTTTTGCTACAACACCACTTATCATATGTCAATAGGAATGTATCCTTTCAAAGCATTATATGCTTATGATGCACTTACATTTGCTGACATTATATTTGGTGATAGTAGAGCCCCAAAGGCTAAAGATTGGGTGGAAGAGAGCCAAGAAATTTTAAAGCTCTTGAAAGACAATTTGCAAGTTGCTCAAAATCAACAAAAACAATATGCTGATAGACGTAGAGAAGAGAGAACCTTTCAAGTCAATGATTTAGTATATTTAAGGTTGCATCCCTATAAACAAACATCTCTCAAAAAGAATGGGCAGAAAAATTAAAACCAAGGTACTATGGGCCATACAAGGTAGTGCGGAAGGTTGGAGAAGTAGCATATGAACTAGAACTTCCGAAAGGGAGTAAAATCCAAAATGTATTTCATGTTTCTTGTCTTAAGAAAACTCTTGGTCAGCAAATCATCACTTCAGAAATACTTCCTCCTTTGGATGATGAAGGTCAGCTCACACTTGTTCCGGAAAAGATTTTGAAGACACGGGAAAGAAGGTTGAGGAGTAGAATCATCAAAGAATATTTAGTGCAATGGAAGGACTTACCAAATGAAGATGCCACATGGCAAGAGGAGAATATTTTGCATCATCCAAATTTGAAATTGCTTGAGGACAAGCAATCTTGGGTGGAAAGGATTGTAATGTCCCCATTCAAATAAGTGCATAGTAAGACAATCCCATCAATCCTACTAGTTTCCTAGGTTGGATGGGCACATGTGGGATGGTAACAAGGAAGCTAATAAATGATATTTAGACATTAGAAGGGTTCAATCATTTAATAAATATGATGAATAAATAAATTCAAGAGACATTCTAGGTGGCAAGTGGTTTTGGAGACATATGGAGGTGGTGGGACCCACACTAGCTTGATTTTTCAATGACACATGGCAGCTCTCTCTTGCCAATTCGAATTCATGGGAAGGTGAACACTCTTGGGTGAGTTGGTAAGTCATAACACATGGCATTGAGCATATTAGGTCGAAATGGGATGGAATAGTAACCTCCATGGGAGAGGAAGAGTCAAATTGGAGACTAGTGGACACTTGGGCTAGATTCCCTAGTTTTATGACAACAATAATGAAGCATCTATGAAATTTATGACAAAATTCAGACCTGACTTCTTACACCTGACCATTATGACATGTCAGCCCCAAAAATAGGCTCAAGGAAGGCGCTCATGGAGTTGGAGGAATCTAAAGAGACTCAAATTCGAATTTGGGAGAAGATGGAAGGTTGGAACTAGGAGACAAGTGGCAAATGAGGAATATTTTCTAAATGGGAAATTATTGAATCTATTGAGAGGATTTAGACCACTTGAAGGATAATGTTGGTTATAAAATGTAGAAATCAAGTATGATAATGGCTTTTGATGATTTGAGAAAAATTTCATTTGTGAAGAGAGAACTAGTGGATGACTAGTTTCTTGAATTAGCCAATTTCGAGGGTGAAAGATTCCCATCCAAGTTGGTGTTTGGAGAGGCCACTCAGGTCTTTCATGGTGCTTTAATGGATTTTTATTTGCAGGTAGAATCTACAGGAAGTTTCATGGTTCGGTTTAGTGCAGCACTTTCTCTCCACCATTTCCAATTTTGAAGGCATATTCGAGCTCCTTGAGGGATTGCACTTTGGGTGAGATCTTGCACTCATTGGGAGAGCTCCATATGATATTTTTCTGATTGTAATAGCTTCATATCCTCTGTTCTTCATATTCGGAGACTCTTAGGTCAAAATACCCATTGAATGTATGCAAAATTATTGATTAATGAGCAAACAATGTTCGTTTCCCCAATGCTTTGATTTATGACACTATAAGGTTGATTATTTCGAATTGATGGATGATTCTCTGATATATTTGTGATTAATATACTTCCATGGATATATTATACAAGTTTCATGTACTGTACTTGAGCATTTGAAGCATTTTTACTCAGTTTGTTTGTATTGAGAGGTGAAATAGTGCCATTTCCCCAAGGGTCGAATTGGGGGTTTTTGTTGTTGAATGTGAGAGAGTTAGAACAGTAGTAAAAATCAATTAATGGTGCATATGAGACCTTAATAACATACTTAACAGATTACATACCTCTGTTCATAAATTCATGGGAGTTTAGAGGCATTTGGAAGGCCATTTGCAGTGTTACTCCGGGGGGATTTGATGCACAAATTACTAGTCAAAATTACCTATATTGATCAGAATACAAATCAAGTTTGCAGCAGTATTTGGAGGGCCATAAAACATCCCTGAACCTAATATTCAAGTCTAAATACCATTCATATTTGGGAGCATTTGGGTTGATTTGGAGGTCAAAACAGTAAAACTAGTCAAAGGTCGAAATTGGGGAAAAAGTGGAAAAATTGGCATTTTAATAAAATTTTGGAAAAGGGTCATTACAGTGATGGTGATGAAGATGATGATGATGATGATGATGAAGATGATGATGATGATGGAGATGTTGATGATGAAGGGGGATATGACAATGATGATGGAGATGTTGATGATTATGATGATGGTGATGGTGATGGTGATGGTGTTGAAGATGATGATGATGATGAAGAAGAAGATGATGATGATGGAGATGTTGATGAGGAACCTAGAGATGACAATGATGATGAAGATGCTTATGATGATGATGATGGTGATGATGATGAAGACGTTGATGATGATGGTGATGGTGATGAAGATGATGATGATGATGATGATGATGGAGAAGATGATGATGATGGAAATGTTGATGAGGAACCTAGAGATGACAATGAGGATACTTTTTCATTTCACACATTAGTCAAGGAATTTCTCTACTTCGATATTTTAAATCTTCTTTACGGATTTATTTATATGGCAACCATCTAAAAATGATGCAAGCGAATCACAGTTTTAAAAAAAAATATTGTATACATTACAAGTAAAACACACGTCATTAAGTCTAGCAACAAATTGAACAAATGTTTTGCGTAGAAATCACTACTTACCTCATGTATGGCCAAGATCATATATAACTTGTTTGATGTTGTCATCAAAGATGTCTGGGAGAGATAGAGCTAGAAGATACTGTAACAATAAGAATTAATCATTATTTGTTTCCAAAGTAGACAAAAAATAATAAAAAATGTATACCGCTATAGAAATATATATACCCAAATAATTACCTTAATTACTATAGGAATTCTTTCTTTGTTAAGATACTATTTATCTTTGAAGAAAATCCAATGGGAAATTTGGTTTTTGGAATCACCTCTTTGACAACATTGATTTCTTACTCTATTAATAACAATGGAAGGCAATTTCAATGTCCATCACTATTTGAATGAATCACAGTTTGCATTGCATGATTGGATTTCTGAATGTCACTACAACTTTGACAATCTTTTCTTTGTCATGCCTACCATCTAATATTTTCCATAACATTTCTAGTACATTCTTCCCAGTTTGCATTGCATCAAACAAATGAGCTATTTGTAGGCCTTAATAGTGGGGTAACCTACTAAATCATATGGATAATGTAGTGACCCCTTTTCCCGGGTCCTACTCAGAACTATTTTCAAAAACTTAAAAACATAAATATCATTAAAATGCAAGATCAGTAATAAACATCATTAAAACAAGAATATACAAGTAAACACATAAACATAGAACCTATATTGTAGGTTAAATCTACTGTTGGAGGAGGAGTTGTTGTTTTCTGATAAGCTCCTATCCTTTGATGATTTACCAAATACCCCTCGATTGACCTCCGTACCGTAACAGGGGTACTCTTCTTTCCCCTGAACCTTCGAGAAAGTGGGGTCATAAGAACATACAATGCCATGGGTTTCCGCTGGGATCTCGCAATCCCCGGACAAGATGTCAACCCAACTTCAAGGAATCACACTTAATCAAAATCTCTATTACGGTGCCCATCCAGCACTAGGGAGCAAGAGAGAGCCTCTCCTTCTCCTCCCTTTATTTTATAACAAAAAATTCCATGACATGTGTCCTTCCATGCAAAAATAATCTTTAACTTAATAATTCTTTTAATATTTAATCTCATGCATCAAGTGTCACTCTCACATGAGTGTGCACCTAAACCCCTTAATTATCTCTTTGTTGTCTCCCTAGTCAATTTTCTAATCCCTAATTTAGTGGGTGCATGTGGGGTTGACTAGTTAATCCTAGTCTATCTTTTGCTCCACATTTATTTATTCTCAATTATTTAATTATAAATAATCATTTCATGCAAAATTAGTCTAGTGTAATTTCTATATGCCAAATACATAATCACAAATAGTATTTTCATGCATAATTAATTTAATGCAATTCTATATGCCAAGTACATAATTACAAATAGTCTTTTCATGCATAATTGATTTAATTCAATTATATATGCCAAGTACACAAATACAATTTGTTCCTTCATGCATAACTAATTTAATGCAATTTCTATATGCTGAGTACATGGGTGTTCGTTGGAATTTATTTTCTTTATTCGTCTCGGTACCACATCGATGGGTCCTTCTGACTTTCTTTTCTTTTCCTCTCGGTACCACATCGTCGGGTCCTTTTGAGTTTCTTTTCTTTTCCTCTTGTGGGGATTACTATGTAGTGATCGGGGAATTGTTACCGCGATATCTCAACTACACTTCCTTGGAGACTAAGGGCGGCTGAGGGATAAGGTTCTCCTTATCGCATGCCCCTCAACTCATTGTATGCGACAAAGTTATTGTGGCCTCTCCAATATGGCACACTCTTCCCTAGGTGACCTAGCCTACTTCCGACCCATGTGTGGAGTGCTAATTTAGGGTCGACAATCCGTCGTCGTACCCCTATGTATGTTTCCCGTTCTTACGACCCGTGTTTTTCCATTTTGAGTCAGTCGGTAAATCCTTTTACCTTCCACTGCACACACTCAAGGCACACATCAGTAGTGTTGCACTATAAAAATCCTTCATTTCATTTATGGGGTACATCATCATAATATCTTGGTCAGTCGAGCATATTTATCATTCCATCACTTCCATTTTATAATCTCTTAGTCATTCGAGCATATATCATTCAATAATTTCCATTTTTTAATCTCTCATTCAGTCGAGCATATATCATTCAATCATTTCATTTCATAATCTCTCAGTCATTCGAGCATATATCATTCAATCATTTCCATTTCATAATCTCTCATTCAGTCGATCATATATCATTCAATCATTTTCATTTCATAATCTCTCAATCAGTCGAGTATATATCATTCCATCATTTTCATTTCATAATTTCTTGGCTAGTTGAGCATATACAACATTCATTCATCATTCATTTCGTAAATCTTCAAATCATTAAGAAACACATGCATTTCATGTGATATTTTAGGATTAGGATCACCAGCTATAGCGAACCTCACTAAAAACTCACTCAAGAAGTGCAAAAAGAAGAAGAAGAATGTTTGATTCAATAATCACTCGTACACAAGAAATGACAAAAACGGTTGTATCATACATCAACTGTAAGCTGGCACTCTAAAAAGTGTATAATAACTGAATACAATCAATAGAATTTGAATGCCTCCTAAGGTCATTCGAATCATCCTCAGTGTGTAGCTTCGATAACATTGGAGACATCATCCAATCAGTGGCAGTCGTCACAAATAGTCAAATAGCCAGTCAAATGAGTCTAACTGAGTCTAACTAAACCATGTGAGCACAAATCAGGGGATGGAGACTCAAAGGAGGGCGCATGAGGCTATCAAAAGGTCAAGTGGCACTCCAGAAATAGATAGCTGAAAGCTACATTCAGTTAGGATGAGCAATAATGGAAGAACTAGTCAATCAATGCTCTAACTAGCTATTAAAATCCTGGTACGTGAGATAAGGTGCATATGTCATCTAGGTGAGGAAAACAAGGCGCATTAGGTAGGTAGGAGGGATGCTGAGGGATGAAGATAGGATCCAGGGAGCTGAAAATAGGCTCTAGGTGTTGGGGAGACCACCGTACTGATGACTATATGCATGCATGATGACTGGATGCATGCAGAATGCATGCATGCATTCAAAATGTAAAACATTATGGTGAGAATATTCCAACACCCCCCTGCAAGCTATATTATGAGGTAGTAACTGAAATATGAAAAGTAGGGCCCTGGTGACTGAGACCAAAGGTCACCCCGTACAACAATCTAAATAATAAAATAGGAAAGAGGAAAAAAGCAGCGGGAAGAAATCCCTCCCTCAAAATAGACTGAAGGATGCTAATGCAGCATGGCATCACTCACCCCAGAAGGAGGCAAGTGACCCTCTTTACCGAAGAATGATCGATCGACAAGAAATGGATCAATAATGTGAGAAGGATGAAAATTTCCATTCTGAAAATATGATCTGGTTCTCCTTTGATCAAGTGGATCACCCACAAGATATCTGGCAGATCTGAGAGTAGTGGCTTCCCATCTCGGAAGAGTAGGATCATCAGGTTCTTGTGGAACTAGATCTCCCATTTGCTCATCTTCATTATTAGCTGCTAGATCTTTAGGTTCTTGTGGATATGGATCTAGCATTCGCTCTTCATCATCATCACTCTTATACTCTGAATCTGAACTATCATGTGATGAAGGCTCGCTCTCTTGGATCTCATCGAGCAGTGGAGGTGTGGTAGGAAATTTATCTTGCTCAACAAGATGAGCATCATGAAGAGACCATTCCTCAAACTGTACATGCCTATCAAGAAATTTATTCATAGTAGAAGGATCAAGTAGCTTGTAGGCCTTTGCATTCAATGCATAACCCACCATAATACACTCTGTGCTTTGTGGATCTATAACTCTCCTTTTCTCAATTGGAATTCTTGCCCATGCTCTAGATCCAAACACGCTAAGATGAGACACATCAGGTTCATATCCCATCCATGCTTCGAAAGGAGTCATATCTTTGAGTCCTTTGTGAGGAACTATGTTATGAAGATAGGGGGCATAGTTAATGGCTTCTGCCAAAAGACTAGGGTGCAACCCTTTTAACTTTAGCATGCAGCCATTCTTTTCAATGTTATATTCTTCCTTTCAACATCACCGTTCTGCTATGGTGCATAAGGAACAGTATGTTGCATCTCAATGCCTTCTTCAGCACAAAAGGTTTGAAAATAATCATTGATGTACTCTCCTCCATTATCAATGTGAATGGCCTTGATCTTTCTATCTGAAAACGTTTATGCGGAAGACTTGAAAATATTAAAGAATCCAAATACTTCCGAATTCAATCTAAGAAAGCATACCCATGTAAATATTGAATAATCATCAATACAAGTGAGTATATACCTTGCTTGGTTTAAAGATAAATCTGGAAATGGCCTTCCAACATCACTATGAATGAGATCTATAGGTTGAGAGGTTGTCCTTTCCTTCTATCCCTTCAACCATCTCTTTTGTATGCATGTCTAGCAAGTATTTATAATTAAGATGCCCAAATATTTCATTCCACAACCTACTCTCTTCATTTGCATGAGTGTGAAGAGCAGATTTCTTTGAGAGAGGTAAGACGTGTGAGAACTCATACAGTTCCAATTTATGATTTGCAACTCCTTCTGCAATGGTAGATCCTGATACCATGTCTTGAATTTCGACCTCATTAGGAGAGAATATCACCCTTTTGGGCTCTCCAGTATGGGTCATCTGATATACTGAAAGTAGATTAGTAGTGAGAGTGGGGACATAGAGTACATCATAGAAGTACCCATGATAAAGTTTTATTCTCCCTATCCCTTCAGAAGAGACCTCATAATCTTTCCCCAACTTGATGGATGGTCCAATAGTAGATTCAAAACCAGTGAAGAGACTCTTGGAGGAATACATGTGTCTTGATGGTTTAGAATCTATGATGAAGGAGGATTGTGATGATGATCCTGCCATGAGAGCATGGCATCTATCTTTGTACTCCTCACATCCATATGGTTTAGTCTCTTTCTTTCTAGCACATGCAGGTACTGGAAGATTATTTTTTTCAAGAAGTGAGGCCATGAGATCTATGGTCTTCTTCATACATAAGCTCTCAAGGTGATATCCTTGGTTATAGTATGCAAACTTGGATTTTCCCTTTTTATATTACTTGTCCTCCTTAGGATTCGAAGCTCCACCTGACTGGTTTGGAGCCTCCTTTTGCTTTTTTTCATTTGACTTCCTATCATAATTTTTTTGTTTTCCTTTTCCATTCGCTCTTCTCATCTCAGTGGTTGCAAGAGATGAATCCATTTTTTTTTTATCACTCCCATGTGTACTAGCTTCTCCTCCTCAAGTGTGACATATTGGATGAAGTCTTGAAGCAAAGGGAACTTCCATTTTGTAATGGACAACTTTGCTGACTGGAAGGTCAAAACAAACACTGAATAATCGGGGCCTACATTCGATAGGATGGAAATGATGAGTTGTTTTTCTTCCTTCTCAATCTCATACATCTTCAATTGTTAAATCAAGTTCTTGAATTTGTTGAGAAACTCAGTGATAGTTTCAAAACTGCTTAGGCTCAAGGAGATGAGCTCATTTTCTAACTTATGACCCTTGAAGTAATCCTTCTGGACAAGAAGATATTCAAGCTTGTCCCAAACCTCCTTTGGAGTCTTCATCTCAACAACATGAAAGTGTAGGTCTTCAGAAATGCTAAGTAGGAATAGTCCTACGGCTTCATCAAGCTTGTCTAAGTACTTGGATTTCTCTACTACACCAGTGGGCTCAACTGCAGAACCATTCACCACTCTAGAAAGGCTCTTCGACTTCAAGAAGATGCCCATTTTCTCCTTCCATTAAAGGTAGTTGAATGAATTCAACTTGAGATCCATGATATTACAACATTCGAAGTTGAAGAGAGGATAGTCCTGCAAAACAAATGAGAATTATGAAATGAAGATCTGCTGCAATTCGAATTGACCACTGCCTTAGGACACTGAGCACATGTGACTAAGTCCTTCACACCTGGCTAGACTTCACTAGATTGCTCCAGTGAATTCAAGGAAATAGCACCAGGATTTGTTGTGGAAACTCAGAGGCTTCTAGTGCTCAATGAAAGACAATTTCTCAAGGGATTGCTGCAACTGCTACTGTTGCAATTCGAATAGTTGTTGTCATTTCTGATACCATGTGATATTTTAGGATTAGGATCACTCAGCTATAGCATACCTCAATAAAAACTCACTCAAGAAGTGCAGAAAGAAGAAGAAGAATGTTTGATTAAAAAATCACTCATACACAAGAAATGAAAAAAACTGTTGTATCATACATCAGCTGTAAGTTGGCACTCTAAAAAGTGTAGAATAACTGAATATAATCAATAGAATTTGAATGCCTCCTAAGGTCATTTGAATCATTCTCAGTGTGTAGCTTGGATAACATTGGAGACATCATCTAATCAGTGGCAGTAGTCACAAATATTCAAATAGCCAGTCAAATGAGCCGAACTGAGTCTAACTAAACCACGTGAGCACAAATCAGGGGATGGAGACTCCAAGGAGGGAACATGAGGCTGTCAGAAGGTCAAGTGGCACTCCATAAATAGATAAATGGGAGCTACAAGCAGTTAGGATGAGCAATAAATGGAAGAACTAGTCAATCAATTCTCTAACTGACTGTTAAACTCCTGGTAAGTGAGATAAGGCCCATATGTCATCCAAGTGAGGAAACAAAGGTGCATCAAGTAGGTAGGAGGGCTACCGAGGGATGAAGACAGGCTCTAGGGAGCTGAAAATAGGCTTTAGGTGCTGCGGAGACCACCATACTGATGATCGGATGCATGCATGATGACTGGATGCATGCATGCATGCACAATATAAAAAATGATGGTGATAATATTCCAACATTTTGTTCATACACATCATATATTTCATAATATCAAGTTAATCATTAAGCAGATATGCATTCATTTATTAAGCAAAGTATCCATTTCTATCAGTGTCGTTCACTGCGTCCTTTTCGTTTATCATTTGTCGTCATGTAAATCATCATGTGTTCTTCATTGTTCAAACATTTCAAATATTCAGAGCCCCATTTACTAAAGTTTGTTCGTCCAGGTCATTGGGCATGTGTCGTCAAGTCTTCGGTCAGTCAATGTACTGAGGCGGGTGTTATAGATAACTTTTCATTCCTTGTGGAAGCCCATTAATACAATGGTGACCTTCATGAAGCATAAAATAAATTACAACATTAATTGTCAAATACAACAAACAAAATGGAATACAAATAAATATTCAAAACAATCCATATATGATACATCGATGATTTGGGTACCTTGATGATTTCTAGTTGTAGTGTAGGCTCATTCTTTGTCAAATAATGCGAAGTGATTTTTTTATTTTTGTAACAATTATAAACATGTACTTGGGTAATTTTAATTATAATATTTTCCATACTACTAAGAGTAATTTGGTCATCTTAACTATATGTCATGCACTGACTTCATATTTCACCTAGGATACAAACATAGCTCCATAATTTAGCTTCAAGGTGAATGTAACTATATGCACTTTTATATATATATATAAGCATTAAAACACCCATTTCACTAGATTTCTTTAATTAGTTAAATATGACTTTTCTTTGTACAGAGAGAAAGGTCTATAGTTCATATATGGACTAGAATTCTTAACTCTAATTGTGACTTGAAAATCACCCTTATTAAACATCACAAGGTCATAATTTCCCTCTATCATTGTACCTAAATAATTTTATTACAAATTGTCTAAATATGTTTCCTAGATTCACACTTCTCTCTTCAATGGACACATGTGTGATTATTTGTCTTTAACATTTATGTTTTTAAGAAGATAGTAGTTATATCCTAGCTAAGGTTTAGAATGATCAATTTCATGCTTTTCGACTCTACCATTATAGTTGTTAGGTGATTTAATGGAACATAGTTAAGCTAAGATTTTATCATGATGACACCTATCCCGGGTAGGAATTTATAAGACATTATAACCTATCTAAATTATATTTCAAGTAAAAAAATTTCATAATTAATAGAACATGTCTTAAACAAGACATTATATATAGAAGGACATATCTTTTGTAGGTATCCAGAAACACTATTCGTGCTAGATCCGCTCATATATATATTTAGAACAATACAAAAAGAATTGTCTTTCAAGTAAGAATTCACAATTAATATAACAATTTCTAAGCAAGGCATTATATATAGGACATATCTTTCGTAAGTATCCAAAAACATTCTTCATGACATGTCCGCTCATACATATATTTAGAACAATACAAAAAAAAGAATTATCTTTTAAGTAAGAATTCATATCCGTAACTACTCGATAACTCACACAAATAAATTGAAATTCAAGCATGTAACTCATAGTAATCGAATTAAATCTCAGAATACATAACTACGGAAATCATTTAAAACTTCAGACTATAATTCGTATAGAGAGAATTGAATCCTCTACTTGCTTATGCACAACAAACTAAATACCAGGCATATGTTTTCAAAGGGATTAGATTCATAATTATTTGGTAACTTACAGGTATATAAATCTAAACTAGAAATATACCTTCAAATAGGTTAACGCAATTCGATACCGTCTTGCTTATGGATCGTTTATCTCGGTATATATCAATCTGACACGAGTAAACTTCCAGATCCTTTTAGTACATATAATTCAAAATAGAAGCAAACTTTCAGATGAACAAATCCAAGTAAAAAAAATAACTTATATACCGTTTATCCTGGTATACATCAATCCGACATGACTAAAATTCCATATCCTTTTAATATATATAATTTAAAACAGAAGTAAACTTTCGGATGAACAAATCTAAGTGAAAAATATATAAACTCTCAGATATGGTTAATGCAATACGAGACATCAATGACTTATAAATCGTTTATCTTAGTATACATCAATCCAACAGGACTAAACCTCCAGATCCTTTTAATATATATAATTCAAAACAGAAGCAAACTTTCGGATGAACAAATCTAAGTTAAAAAAATATAACCTTTCAGATATGGTTAATGCAATACGAGACATTAATGGCTTATAAACGGTTTATCTTGGTATATTAAACTTCCAAATCCTTTTAATATATATATTTCAAAACATAAGTAAAATTTCAGATGAAAAAATCTAAACAGAAATAAAACCCCAGATCTATATCAATCGAAATAGAATTTAATCTTCAGGTTGTTAAAAATTTTCTCCAACAATATACTCATTTTTTCTAGAATTTAATTCGCTCAAATGGCAAAAATAAATCGTACATTCTAAGCATAATAAGAAAACTGCTCATTTCTGTACATATATATCTTAAAAAAAATTAAATAACATTTAGTTGTAAATAGAACCTATTGAGACGTTTTCTCTAGCCGCTGGTGAAGTACTTTGTAGATTTTTCGTCAATCCACTTCAAATTTCCATAATTTACCAAAGACCCCTTGGTTGACCTCCTTACTATATCGAGAGTAATCTCCTTTCTCCCGACCCCTAAGAAATTGGGGTCA
This sequence comes from Larix kaempferi, assembly GCA_027924585.1. Classification (NCBI taxonomy): domain Eukaryota; kingdom Viridiplantae; phylum Streptophyta; class Pinopsida; order Pinales; family Pinaceae; genus Larix; species Larix kaempferi. The sequence goes on along the minus strand of BSBM01000372.1, from coordinate 56,754,283 downwards.
TAAAAACATACCAACCTTGACCTTCCGATGGGATCTCCCAAATCCCGGACAATTATAAACCAAACTCCAAGGAATCACGCTCAATTGGAAACTTCTATTACGAAGCCCATCTAACACTAAGGAGCAAGAGAGACACTCTCGTTCTCCTCACTTTCTTTTATAGCCCAAGTCTTTCATGGCATGTTTTCCCTCATGCAAAAATAAACTTTTAATTTAATAATTCATTATTATTTATCTTCATGCAACAAGTTTCACTCTCACATCAGTCTGCACCTAAATCCCTTAATTATCTCTTTGTTGTCTCCCCAGTCTAAATTTATAATCCCTAAATCAGTGGGTGTACGTGGAGTTGGTATCTAGATGGTCCTGTTATTCTAGTTTTTCTCCATAACTTATTAATTTGACTATTATTTGCAATTTTAATCTCATGCATATCCATCCTAACATAATGGGTGCACATCTACCCCAATTGCCCCTTATTCTAAAATTCATAAATTTAATATGCTCTTTTAATTGGTTTTCTAAAATTCTATATGCAATTTTTAACATATATGCATAATTGTTTTAAATTCAAAAAGTGTGATTAATAATTTCCCTGTCGTTGTCTAGGTACCTCTTCGACGGGTCTTTCTAACAACCTTCTTTCCTTCGCGTGGAGAGTACTATGTAGCAATCGGGGAATCGTTACCACGATATCTCGACTATGCTTCCTTGGATACTAATGGTGGTTTTAGGAATAATATACTTCTTATTGAATGCCCCTCAACCTCTCATACACGACCAAATTGCTATGGCCTCGGTCATACGGCACACGCTTCCCCAAGTGAGATGAAATGACTTTCGACCCATGCATTGAGTGCTATTTCATGGTCGATAGTCCATCGTCATACCCATAGGTATTTTTACCTTTCTTACGACCCTTATTATTCCATTGTTAGTTAGTCGGTAAATATTTTTACCTGCTACTGCACACACTCAAAGCGCAGATTAGTATTAATGCACCATAAAAATCGTTTCATTATGCATCATAATATTCACTCAATTTTATCTAAGTCAATATAATTCATTCACATCTATGGAATCAAAAGAATCATTCATTTCATTTATATAGAACATCTTCATAATCTCTCATTCATTTGTTATTCAACCATTTCCATTCAATAATATTTAAAGCATAATCTATGGTTCATGTTTTATTTAGCCGGGTCACTTCAAAGTCAGTGCCCTCAATAGTCCAATTAGTCAATGTACTAAGGCAGGCGTTACATACACCAAAATTCATCCTGAAGTTCAAAACAAAAATGGAAAGTTCTGATGCATTTCAGTTGTGTCTTCATAGGTTGCAGAACTAGGGCTATAACTGTCCCATGAACTTTAACCTGGTTGATCACATGGTGTCTAAACTATTGTGTTCGATGGTCCAATATGTAGATCGGTTTAGCCTTCGTGGCCTGTTCATCCGATATCTGTAAATTGCTCATGTCAATAATATGTGAAGAGTCATAAACATGGTGCCTAAGTGTTGAAACATGAAACCCGATGCATCCTATGTAGAGATGATGGTAGCGCAAGACAGTAGGAAACCGGTCTTGTTCGTTCTAATATTTTGAAGGGTCCCACAAACCGAGGATACCATTTGGTTCCATTCCCAAACATAATAGTACTCTTTTGCAGTTTTACTCGCAAAATTACCCTATCCCCAATCTCATATTCTTAGTCGAGTTTATGTGCATCTGCATAACTCTTATACTGATTATATGCTTCTTTTAGTCAAGCACGGATATCTGTCATCTGGTATTCCATCTCCTGAATCACCTCAAGTCCTAGCAAGGTCCTATCCTCTAGTCTATACCAACTCAAGGGTGTACTGCATGGTCGACCATATAAAAACTCGAATGGTTCCATATGTATGGAACTGTGATAGCTGTTGTTATAGGAAAACTCTACTATAGGTATAAAATCCTCTCAATGATTCTATTGATCCATTACATACATCCTCAACATGTCCTCCAATATATTTTGTACTCTCTCAGTTTGTCCATCAGTCTCAGGGTGGTATGTGGTGCTAAAGTTGAGTCGCGTTCCCATAGCTTCCTGGAAGCTTGTCCAAAATATGCCTGTGAATACTGATCCTTGATTAGATATTATCTTCTTTGGTACCCCATGTAGTCGTGCTATCTCATCAATGAAAAATCTAGCAAGTTTTTGGTGCTTGATAAGTATTTTTAATGGGGATAAAATGTGCACTCTTTGTGAGAGTGTCAAACACCACAAAAATAGTGTCATGCCTTTTGCGGGTGAATGGTAATCCCACAATAAAGTCGATGGAGATAACCTCCCATTTCAACTCGGGAATGGCGTGAGCTTGAAATAATCCTACGGGATGTCTATGCTCTGCTTTAACTAACTGACACTCCATGCATTTGGTGACAAATTTCACTACATCCTTCTTCATCAAGTGCCGGGAAAATAAGGGGTATAAATCTGCATACATCTTTCTCAGTCCTGGATGATCTCTATACACCGCTCGATAAGCTTCTTCCATGATAAAGTTCCTAAGCTCATCATCCATTGGAACATAAATACGGTTGTTGTACCTTAACAATATGTCATTTTCCAATGAATAACCCTCATACCCGGGTAGTTTCATTTGTTCATTCTCTAGTTTAGCCTTCACTTCATTGTACCATGTGTCTCCCTATTGTATCCCAAGTATATTCTCCCTCAAATTGGTCTTCATCGGGATCACATAAAAGATGCAGGGTCTACGACTAAGCGCATCTGCTAATTTATTTAGGGTTCCTTTGACATAGGAAATATCAAAATCATACTCACTTAACTACTCAGACCATCTCCTCTTCCTGAAATCTAAATTACTCTAGGTAAAGATGTACTGTAACTCATGATGATCTGTCTTAAGTTAAAACTTCCTTCTGACTAGGTAATGTCGACATAAGCGTAACACATGCATTACAATAGTCAAATCCATGTGATGCGTTGCGTATTTTTCCTCATGCGGCCTAAGTCTTTAGGAAGTGTAGGAAATCACCCTACCTTCCTGCATGAATAAACATCCAATCCCTTCATTCAATGCATCTATGCATACTAGGAAATACTGATCCATATCCGACACTCTTAGGATTGGTGCCATCGTTAGTAATTTCTTCAATTTCTCAAATGCTTTGGCACATTTTTCTGTCCATATAAAAGGCAAGTCCTTTTTCTGCAACTCTGCGTTGGGTCCCGCACACCTCGAGAACCCTTCCACCAATCTTTTGTAATATCCTACAAGTCCAATGAAACTACTCACTTCTTGTTGATTCATCGGTGTTGGCCATTCCCAAATAGCCTCTATCTTTGCGGGGTCCACGACTATGCCATCACCAGAAACAATATGTCCCAAGTAGTGGATTTCCTTCTAGAAGAAAGAACACTTGGACAACTTCCCATATATTTGGTTCTCCCGGAGACATTGCGATACCAACTTGATTATAATGTTTGATTATAATGCTTGATTATTAATTATAATGTTTGAAATTATAATATTATTATTACAAAATCAATGTTTGAAATTATAATATTATTATTAAAATCAATGTTTGGAATTATAATGTTTGAGTATTAATTTTATTATTATTAATAATTATTATTATTAATAATTATTATTATTATATTTAACTATTATTATAATATTTTTTTTTGTTATTATCATAATACTACTATTTCGATGAAGCTATTTTGAATAATTTAAAAATATAATATTACTTTGAAACATTTTTTAAAATACAATGTTATTTGAATTATAATTATTTTAGTTATAAGGTTATTTGAAATTAATACCTTAATTAATTAATGTTTAAGAAATTAATAATCAAACATTAAAATTCCAAACATTGATTTTAATAATAATATTATAATTACTATATTTAACTATTATTATAATTTTTTTTTATTATCATAATATTACTATTTTGATAAAGTTATTTTGAATAATTTGAAAATATAATATTACTCTTAAACATTTTTTAAAATACAATGTTATTTGAATTAAAATGATTTTAGTTATAAGGTTATTTGAAATTAATGCTTTAATTAATTAATGTTTGAAACATTTGATAATAGGGTATGTGCAAGTTAATGAGGGTTACTTTTGGCGCATTAGATGCAATATAAAATTGAAAAACCAGGCATCCCTCAACTTACTTGGTTTTTTTGAGATACTTACACAAGATATATTTCATCGAGTAAAAAATATGAAATGTATGAAATTGAGTCACATTTCCAAATATATAAGCTTTAAGTATTGAAAATTTACATAACTATGTCAAATTTCATCTTTTCTAGCAGTCACTTTTTATTGTTTTGGCAAATGATAAGGGATATGTTTTTGTGGGTGCATCCTTTGAGTGTCTAAATGATGGTTTCAGGCTACAAAATTGGTAGACATGTATAGACCTCATAGCAGTAATACAACACTATTTTTCCAAAATTAATGTTTACTTGGTAAATTGTTTTTTAATTATGTAAGTGATCAAACCTTGAGAAAAATACGTCAAATGTGGGTGCAGCCTTTGAAGGTCTTAATGCATTTATTTCAACTTGGATTTTTTATAGCATGTAGAGGTCAGTGTGCACTAGTGCAACATACTGTTATTTTTAAAAATGGTTGTGAAATGAAAAAGTTACGAAATAAACACTAACAACATGTTTTTTGACCTAAGGAGTGATGACACAAGAAAATTATGAAACAAATAGAAAAAATCAATATTTTTTTTTTTAATTACATATTTGTATTCTGCATAAAAAATGCTATCTATGACTAAAATTTCATCAATAATGGTCATGTATGTCATGCTGTAGAGAGCAGTGAAAAATAGTCATATTGAGAAAAATGGTGGAAATGCCTAATTAGCTATGTTTCAGTAAATTCCATAGCACAGGTTTGGTAATTCTGAACCAACCACTTAGGGATGTGGATGACATGCGGGCGCGAGAGGAGGGGGTTATTAGGTACTTAGGAACGCGCACACATTCTATTTAAATTCAAATCTTTTGGTTGGCATGCTTGGTGTTAGAATAAACACGCACGAGTTTTGTATAGACAAAACGCTCGAGCGTTATTATTCACATAATGCATGCACGTAATAAACTTCATTTTTTTTTTTTTAATATTTGAATGGAAATAAAGGGTGTGTGAGAGAGAAACATGATATGAGAGGGAGGGAAAGGGACATAAATTTAAGGACTTGGGGAGAGTAATGATAAGGGAGGGAAATTAAAGGCCTAACCCCATAAGTCCTAAGTCTCAAACTCCCTAAATACCTTAACAAACTAGAAAGTGTTTAATGATGACCAGCAAATACTAGACTTTCTCACAGCCCAGGATACCTTTAAAGACATGGCAATAGATGAGGTTGAGCATGAGAAATCTCTGTCTGATCCTTCTAGCATTATTCCAAAATCAGTCATCCACCTAGAGAAATTTTATGAATTGCAAGAAAAGTTCAAACAAAAGACCAACTGTAAGACCCAAAGTTCATCTCTCAACTATGAGCCAGTCAACATAGGTATTGAATAGAATCCTCGATTCATCAATCTTGGGGTTGACTACTCTGTTGAAGAAAGAATATCTTTTATTAGATTGTGTAAAGAGTTCAGAGATGTTTTTGCGTGGACATACAATGAACTAAAAACCTTTGACACGAGCATCATGCACCATAATATACCAATGAAACCAAAAGTGAAACCTTACCAGCAGGAGTTAAGGAAGATGCATCCTAGTCTGGAACCCTCTGTAAAGAAAGAAATTGAGAAGTTACTGACAGCTGAAATCATATTCCCTATCAGACATACACAATGGATTGTTAACTTGGTACCTATTCGGACGAAGAATGGGGAAATCAGACTTTGTGTCGATTTCAGAAACTTGAATAGAGCTTCTGAAAAGGATAATTACCTTGTTCCTCCTATGGAGAAAATTATACAGAAAGTAGCAGGGTCTGAGATGTTCTCTCTCCTAGATGGTTTCTCAAGATATAATCAAGTCATGGTTTCCCCTGATGACCAACTAAAAACGGCTTTCAGAACCCCTTGGGGTACCTTTGCCTATAGGTGAATGCCTTTTGGGATGATAAATGCAGGAGCTACATTCTAAAGAGCTATGGATATAGATTTTAGAGGTTTGATGCACAATTCTGTCGTTGTATACTTAGATGATATTACCATTTATTTGAAAAAATGACATGAACATCTGTATTCTCTAAAATAGGTGTTTGAACACTGCAGGAAGTATGGGATTTCGTTGAACCCTAAGAAGTCCATATTCGCAGTAACAAAAGGTAAGCTCCTGGGTTTCATTGTTTCTAAAGAAGGCATGATTATTGATCCTGAACACACTGAAGCCATTTCAAAGATTGGTTTTCCTGGTTCACGCAAATCCATGCAATCATTTCTTGGTAAGATTAATTGCGTACGTAGGTTTGTTCCAAATTTTGCACAAATTGTTAAGCCATTGCAACAGTAGGTTGAAAAAGATGCACAGTTTAGGTAGTCTGAGGAACAAAGAGATTCCTTTGTTGAAATTCGGAGAGCCATCACAAAAGCCCCTGCTTTGATGTCTCCAGACTTCAACATAGATTTTAGTCTGTGCACCTTTGCTACTGAGTTTTCTTACACAGCCATCCTGACACAGAAACATGATAATGATGCTGAAATTCCTATTTCATTCATGAGCTCAACGTTTAAGGGAATAGAAATTAACTACTCTCAAATTCACAAGCAGGCTTACGCAGTCTACAAATCAGTAAAACATTACAGAATGTATTTATTGAAATCTGGAACTAAGGTTATCGTGCCTTATACAGCCATAATAAATGTTCTGGTTCAAAAAGAACTAGGTGAGAAAAGATCCCGTTGGATGACATCTTTGCAGGAATATGACTTGGAAATCAGACCCGCAAAGATTGTAAAAGGACAAGGTTTGTGCTTGCTCACCGCTCAGTCAAATGATCCTGTACAACAGCAGACTAAATGGTAACAGGAGGAAAATGTTCCTACGGGTTTTGTTAATTCCATAGAAACTCCAACATCTGAATGGTACAATCATATTAAGTTTTTTCTAAACCATGGGTTTACTTCTGAAACCCTTGACTTCAAAAAATGTAGATCTTTAAGATTAAGGGTTGCTCCATATCAATAAGATTAAGGGTTGCTCCATATCAATTTATTGATGGAGTTTTGTTTAGGAATAATTACGATGGAGTTTTCCTTAGATGTTTGGAGAAAAATGAGACTAATGATATTCTTGTACAATTTCATGCAGGACCTGTTGGAGGGCATTTTTCAGGTGAAACCACAGCCCACAAGATTCTAAGATCAGGATATTACTAGCCTACTCTGTTCGAATATGCCTATGCTCATGTCAAGATATGTGAAACCTATCAGAAGTGTGCGGGGAAATTCAAAAAACCTTCCTTTCCTTTGCAGTCAGTAATAGTTTAGTTTCCATTTCAGTAATGGGGAGTAGATTTGGTTGGACCAATTAATCATGTTTCCTCCCTGCAACATAAGTACATCTTGACAACAACGGACTACTTTACTAGATGGGTAGAGGCAGTCCCTCTCATACAGTGCAACACAAACCAAGTGATATCCTTCCTTGACAGCCAAATAGTCACAAGTTTTGGTGCCCCTCAATACCTTGTTTTTGACAATGCATCTTACTTTTCCTCCATTGATCTTACACAATATGCCCTTGAAAAAGGGATCAAATTGAATTTTTCTGCAAATTATTATCCACGGGGTAATGGGCTTGCTGAATCTTCTAACAATAACTTGATAAACAATTTGAAGAGGACAGTAGCTTCCCATAACAAAGATTAGCACACCCAACTTTACAATGCTCTTTGGGCAGATCGGGTTACCCCAAAGGAAGCTATTGGAAACTCTCCCTACTATTTACTTTATGGAAAGGAAGCTATCCTACCATCTAACCTTACCATTCCCTCATTACAACTAGCCCAATCCATTCAGGAAGATGATTCCTCCCCTCTTCAATAGAGAATTGATACATTGCTTAAGTTGGAGGAAGACAGGGAAAGGGCTTCAGCAGTTGGTTAAAAGATGGTTCGATGAGAAATCCTCCTCTAACAGAGAGTTTTCAGTAGGAGATTTGGTATTGAGATGGGATAAACAACATAAGGAGAAAAATGAATACACCAAATTTCAATGCCTTTGGCTAGGACCTTTCATTGTTACAGAAAATATTGGCCCTAGTACTGTTCGGTTGCAGACACTGGAGGGAATCATTGACACTCATCCAGTGAATGTTTCTCTGCTTAAGAAGTATTTTGTTTGAATAATTTGATGCACTTTGTACATAAGTTTGGTGTGTTTACCTTTTCTTTTGTTTCTGATTTCTTTTCTTTAATTTATATTTAGTTGTGTTTCAATAATTCCCACACATTTGGCAATGGTTGATCAATATGTCTCAACATTATTACACTCTGAAGTTTTGGGAATGCATTGTTAGTAGTAACGTTTCTCAACCTATGATAGAATTTGTTAGTATAGAATTTACAATCAATAATTGCAGAGCCTTGATTGATACTTTCCCACATCGACCCATCTTTACATATGTTTTATTTGTTTAATTGAGGTAAGGGGAGTGACTAGTGTTTCCTATCTTATGTTTCATTGGTGAAGTAGCATATCTTAATAACCTCATCAGTTTTATCTGCTTTGGATGATATTGTAGTCACTTTGATAATAAGTTTGCATAATAATTGTAGATTACAAGATGGGGGGGTCAAATGATTATCCATCCCATTATGTTCATAAATGTTTAGTGGAATGACATCTTCACATCAAGGCACCAAACTTGGGAGATGACTTTCAGTTTCTGCTGAAAGGTGGAAGATCCTATTACAGGTCGGTCCATTCATGATCTGCAAAGCACTGGTGAGTAACACTACTATTATGTGGTTACCAAGCCATAGTAGTGTCTTATAATTTACACCTAAATAAATTTTTCTTTTCTTTTTTATAAGACAATTGTTGTAGATAAGGACAGTGGGGTCTTATCACAAGCCATCCCTGCCATGATCATGGATTTTATTTTGGACTGAAATTATCATTATATGGTTACCAAGCCATGATAATTGCTTTCAGTGATATAGCTGGAAGACAAGGAGTCTCCTTACCAAGCTAGCTTGTTCAGTTTCTAGATCAGGATTGTGAATGACGTTGCCAATATCTGATCACCAAGTCAAGGAAGTGGTATTATGTCAACAAAGTATTATGTACAGTCTTTTATATTTGCATCAACCAAAAAAACAAACAAACAAAACAAAACAAAATGAAAAGGAAAACGAAAAGGACAAGAAAATATATATATTGCCAAAAACAACCATTTGTATATAAATAAAGCAATTAATAAATTGAGGCGACTTATGATTTGGATATCCAGAGTAGTTTTAAGTTCATTCCTAGGTTCAACTCAAGATATCTTCCTATGATTACATAATGGTAATGAATTCTTGTTATTCCTTACATCTTCTTATCATATTTGCATCATCTTAAATAGATTATGGATGGGAACATATCAATCATATGTTAACTCTGCTTGTTGTTTGTACTTCTTTATGAAACGTTTTCTAAATTTCAGGTTGGAATGTTACAGTTCACTAACATGTTTTCCTTTAACTGAAGTTTTTATTTGCAGAGATAACTGGTTCATCCCAGCCAGTCGCCATTGTTGTAGGTGCAACAGATCCCATGTTCAAATGGAACACGGGAGCCCCAAGAATTTTTTCACTACAAAGGTAATGGGTAAATTCCTTTGTCATTATGGGATTTTTCAATCATCTTTTATTATGATTTTGTGCCCTGCTCTCTGTTGATTTAATTAGAATTTTTCCCTTAGAAAGTTTATAGTTTTTTAGTGTTTTTCTGAATTTGTGGGAAGCTTTGATTTTTCAGGTGAAGTCAGTTTCATCCCACAAGCCCACAATTCTGCAATTGCAGATTGTGGGAAAACCTTGTAAATAGTCTTGGTACTCTCTCGTTCCGCAACCCGCAACCCACAATTGCGGAGTACGGATTGCGGATTGTGGAAAGAGATTCAAGTAATAAAATGCGTTGTGTGTCTCCGCAACCTGCAACCCACAATTGCGGATTGCAGGAAGTTGTTGAATAAACTTTTTGAACTTTGCAATCCCGCAACCCACAGCCTGCAATTTGCGGATTGCGGATTGTGGAAATATCTTTTGATTTAATAAACATGGTTTTGATCTCGCAACCCGCAATTGCGCATTGCAGGAAGGATGTACGTACATGCAAAATTGGCTCCCACAATTCATCTCCCGTAAATCTCATGAATTGATCTCAGCCATTGATTGGTTTTGATCCGACGGCTCAGATTTTACCCGTTCAAATTATTAAAATCGGTCATTTTTATTATTTTTCTCTATCATTTTTGAATTTGGAAAATTACCTTGCTACTTGAATTTTATTGTGAGTTTTTACCAGGGGTGCCTTACTTGCCATTTTCAGCTGAAGCAGGTTGGTATTCTCTTTTCCTTTATTTACTTATTTACAGTTTTGATTAGTTTGGGATTTTTTTTGTTGTTGTTGTTTATTCATTCATCAGAATTTCTCCAGTTTGCAAACATGTCGCACAACACACGTTCTAAGACTACCCAGAAAGACCAGTTGAGCAAGGACCCAAATTTTTGTGTCTTCTCGGACACTAGTGAAAAAATCACTGAAACCTACCAGGTAGATTGGTCTAAAATCTACTTGATATTTGACAACGATGACCTAACAGACATTGAGAATGACCTCCAAGCCTACGATAAAATTAGGGACTCTCAGCTGCACGTGATTGCTGCTAGACCTTCCATCCCTCCTTATACCGACGCAGTTAAATGGATAGTAGAGCATGCTAACCCCAAAGACCACTCATACAATGATAGTGTGGGTTCACAATTAATCACGTTCCGTCTTGAGGTGTTTGCGAGTGCATTTACCCTAAGACCTCTTGTGTAGATCTTTAATACCAAATTACCGGATTCCGCTAACACCAGGTTCAATTTCAATGAAATGCTCAAATCCTGGATGAACAAACCAGCCAGCTTTATGCCCAGGGCTGACAACTTATACCCAGTTTCCTGGTTTAAAGAACCCTACTCATTATTGGCAGCTATGCTTTCCCGGCTATATGGCCTTCATAATTGCTCAATCTTTAAAGCTGAATGGGCTCTCGTGGCTCATCATGTCTTAATATGTAGGGGAATCTTTCTCCTATGTCAGAATATGGGGAAGTAGTACTGTTCACCTGTTGCCTAGAATTGTTCCAGATAGGTTGTTGATTGAAGAAGTATCATATCAAACTATAATAGAAGGGGTTTATCTCAAGCATATAGGTCCCAAGAGGAAAGGATGGTCCAAATTCCCCTTGAACCTTGGACCTTTGGTTATCCCTACTTCCACCTAGGCTCAAGTATTGGGTAACAAAATTGCTTCTTTAAAACTAGGATATGCTACTAAAAGAAGACATTATCCTAAAGGATTCCTTGATGCTCATTTCAAGCACAATCACATGAAGATGAGCTATGTACATAAATATGTTCCTCATGACTCCATCTACCAGGGAGTCAATACTTTTCTTGAAGTCCTGGCAAGGGCTAAAAGGAGGGGTGAACAGAACCAGATTTTGCTATACCAGCAAGAGCTCAGAGATAAGGTTTTCTGCTATAGGAAATTGGAGTTCAATTTGATTAAGCAGGGAAGAAAGGAAAGAGAAGAGAAGGAGGATCAAAAAGATAAATCTCCACTCATGTTGACTTATACTATTGGTGATAAAGGAAAAGGAATTATGGAGGATTCTCAAAAGCTAAATACTTATGAACAATATAAAGTATTAATACAAACTTCCGAGCAAGTGAAGAAATAACTAGCTCAAATGACCTCACTGCTGCACACCAAAGAGGTCTATCCATCCTGCTCAGTAAGTGATGTACAGGAGATTGTGGTCATCAATCCAGCAGAAAGACAAAAGCTCATAATTTCTCCCTCTCAGATCCCCACTCTCAATATTCATAGTGATGGGGAGGATGAAGTAATTTCTTTTGTACATTTACTCGAAGAAAACACTGAAGGTTCACAAGCAGTCTCAGATTTGTTGAACACCATAGTTATGGATGAAACCACTTCAGGTGAGAATATGTCTCAGGTTTCTGTTGTTCTTGATGCAAAAACTTCAACCAAATCACTTTCCTCAATAGAATTTTCTCTTGTTATAACTTCTCAGGAGACACCACCAACAACCATGTCTCATTTGTTTGATGCATTGAATTTTATCACTTCTACACCTCCAGCTTTGACAATTCCACTCCTTATTTCCCCATCAACCATTGCAAAGATACATTCTTCGACTGTCCCCTCACAATCACCCCCATCTCTTTCATTACCACCAGTTACTAATGTTCCAAATCCCTTTTCCCCTTCTTCACCATCAGTTGTTGACACTCAATATTCACTACATGAAGTTTTTACTTCCATTCCTTCACCAACCCCTGTAGCATAAACTAGTGAAGTTTTCCCTTCTTCCCAAATCTCATCTTGTGAAAATCCTCACAACAAATCTAAGAGTTGATGTATACCTCACAAGAAAGATTAAGATTAAGCAGGAAAATAGAAGAAGAGTGGTCATGCAGTGTAAAGAAGCAACATAATTATGATACAGTAGAACTGAGATAGAAGCAAAATAACATCACACACTAATTCATTAATCATAATATGAACAATAAATAATACAATGGTGAGAGGATTCGAATGCCAAGGTGGAAATTTGAATTCGCCTTCATGGAGTGATCATCAGATCAATCGAGTGTCAGCAAAGCACAACTAGAAGTCTCGATCATCATCAGTGGAGTCATCAATGCACAAGTAACTGTCAACCAGATGTCAAACTGAGTCTAACTGAGTGTGGTAGGTGTAACGTGCACATGGAGGCACTAACCGAATGAAGGAGGCTCAATGGAGGGAGCATGAGGAGCTAACTGGAGTAAGAATAGGCAGTCTAGTCTCACTGGAGTTCTATTGGAGTGATACAGTCAATTGAGAGTCAATCTATCCTTAAATCAAGGAAAGATCTAAAGATAACTCAACTAACTGAAGTGCAATTGAGTGGTAGGTGAGAGAGGGCGCCTTTCACAAGTGGATTCCTTAAATCAAGGAAGAAGGGCGCATTAAGCACTAGGAGGGCTAAAACTAATTTGAAAGAATCTCCCGGGGATAGCTAACTAAGGTCTAGGTGCTAGGACTGATGACTGGGATGCATGAATGCATGCAAAATCATCACTGCATGCAAAATGCATGCATGACTGAAAATGAAAAAACGGATAATGCTGGTAGGACTAGGATGGAGTATAGGAATATCCCAAAACATCTGAGGTTGCTATGTCTATTCCTAGTCCTATTGTCACCCAGACACCCCCTTTGATTACAACAACAGATGTGACCACATCATTTACCCATATGGTTGTTGGGTGTTTTTATTGTCTTAGTGAATCACCAAATATTTAATTATTGGCTGGGGTTGGTAATATTAGAGTTGTGGCAAAGTATGTGCTGAGGTAGAAGGTACCTAAGACATCGCCTCGGCTGACCTTAGAAATGTTTAATAATGAAAAGATCGAAAGATCTTTCAAAATGAAAAACTGAGTCAAACTTCAGAAATACAACAACTAAGTTAATTAGATCTAACCAAATCAATAGAAACAAGTCCTTTTCAAAAGCAAACTACTCTTATGAAAATGAAAACTATTGATTAATTACTCAAACTTTAATCTAGGAGTTAGAAAGACTAGCTACCATGTAATAACTATGAACAAATTCAGAAACCTATCTATGAAATGATTCAGTCTACAACTAACTATGTAAAGATAAGAAACTTGTACTATCTTAAGCAAGATTACAAACTACATAGTGAACCTAAGAAATTCAACAGTTAAACTACTCATGCATGGAACAAATACTCAAAACTAAGCTAAGCTACCTAATTCCATTCTCCTTGAGTATTTTGAGGAAATGTATCAAATGTAATAGGAACTAGAGAAAATGTATCAAAATGACTTTCAAATGTGACAGAGAAACAAAATGGAAGTAAATCTAGTTTAACTTCTACAAAAAGATGCAAGCTAAAAAGAGACCAATAGCAATTAATTTTAAACATTGTAATATATTATTTATCCATAAGCAAAGGACATTTGAAAAACTCTAGTTATTATATTTAAAACTGATTCGAAAATGAGATGTTATTAATAATCGATCTATTGACAAGAAACCAAGAATATGTATTTCTAATGACTACTTTGAGATTGAAGGTATACAAATTTCTATGCTATCCTACAAAGCAAAAGCATGAAATATAACTATCAACGCAAGTTTAGGGAAATCTAAGCATATGCAAATGACATGGAAATAAATTTGATTTAGAAGCAAGTAGAAAACTTAATAAAGATATGTTATTTCTGAATCAAATCCTATTCATGAACATTTCCATTAACTATGTAAATGAGAAGAGCATATCCTATACTTGAACTAAAATTTATGATCAAACCATGAAAAACTAATGTACTTTTGAAAATGAAATTACCAAGTTTTAATACAAAATCAATCTTAACAAAAATGAAGTAAACTTAGTTAAGAATGAAATTGAGAAGTTCTAGAGCAGTAACAAGTTAAGAAATCAGACATGAAGTATTAACTACGGATCATAGTACAACTAAAAACTAAGGCAAGCTAGAATATAAGGAATAACTAAAAATGAATATGAAGTTTAAGCAAAACATTATGCTATTCAAAACAAGGTTCTAACTACATATACAACCGTTGGTTAACTACAAGAAATAATACAATTCGAAAACTTGAGAAATTGAACTTTAAACAAGCATAAAAACAAGACAGAAAGTATTAAAGGCCGGATGACAGTCTGAAAGACAGTCCAAATGACAATCTGAAATACAGTCCGAATGACAGTCCGGATTACAGAAAATGATGTAAACTATGAAAATAAGCAAACTAAATTATTATAACGCCAGTTGGTTTATGCATATTACTCTACAGTGCAAGCAAAGCAGTAAATAAACTATTTAAAGTTGAAATAACAAGAAGAAACTACACTAATCAATATCTAAGGAAAGAAATCATTTTCTATTGCATAATAAAATAGGGCTGAAAGGTAAATGAAGCTAATCTATAGCTACAGTAACATTAACAGAACTAAATCTAATTACAGCTGAACTTGAAATACTAAAATAATTAAATTATATCTAGTTGCAATGGAAATGTTAAAAGGAAAGCTGAAAGAACTATGCATGGCCGGTCACTTTAAATTTTGAAAATGTAAATTGTATTAACAACAAGAAATATATTACAGCAAACAAAGAAATACCATCTACAGGAAAAACCAAATTAGATACATATACTGAAAATGAAAACTACTTAACTACAGAAAAGAAATAACAAAATATACACAATGAAAAACATCTGGTTGTTGAGGGGCCCTTCTCAGCACTCAGGGATTGTAGCTAACTCAGATCAATCACCAACAGAACATAAATTTACTCATCAATAGCTAAAATCATAAACTTCTATTAATTGAGTCAAAAGTTACACAATGTTTTCCTCTAACTCAGCGTCTATTCTCTCTATCTTCGTTTCTCAACCTGAGACGTCTTTATATAGTTTTTACAATGGGAGGGAAGGTCAACCCTTTCAATGGTTGACCTCTCTAAAAATAGGAGGTCTTAATTATTGCAGGAACGGCTCAATACAACACAAAGGTCGTCTCCCATAATCCGTGCGTGTTGGTTCTCTTCATGTGAGCAGCTGGTGCATCGATTCTCTTTGACGTGGAAGATGATGTGTTGTTAGGCTGGGAGAACAGGAACACGGATCTTCTAGAATAAAGGCTCACGAACCATGAGGGACACATTGCCAACAGAACCCATGTTACAGTTTTTGCCTTTAATGCCCTCGAATATTCCAACCAACGAATTTGCGGGTGTGAATGGAGGGTTGAATGATTGTATGAATGTGGCTGGGCGTCTTCAGCGTGAACATGCGTCAGAATGAGGGTCCGTTTGAAAACCATAGCCTACAAAATGAAGTCTATGTGCCAAGCAGGTCGAGAACTGTTAAATAGAGATTAATAAACCACAAAATGATAATAATTAATCGCGATTTATGAAATATTCAAATGTACTCATACCTAGGTTTGATTCGTGGTCTGAATGGTGAGAAGTATGACTTATCATATAAAAAATGGTAAAAATAACGCCAACAGAGGACGTTTAATGATCAGAAAGGATTACAAAATTGGGCATCAACATTCCCCCAAACCATAGATATGCCAAGTCCCACTGAGCAAAGCGGAGAAGAAATCAGGAAGAAGGGTGAGTTGCGGTAGCAAATGCCTTCGACTTAGAAGAAGAAGTAGACTTAGTCTTAAACTTCTTGGCTTGGGATCTCAACGTATCATGCCTTGTCCGGAGAGAGTCATGAGAAGATGTTATGGCTATGTTCAAGTCTTCCACACTCTTCACTTGTAAATGCAGTTCCTTGTTCTCTTCATGAAGCTCAGAGATTATCTCAACATACTTCTCATTCTGGATTTTTAACTGTGCCATGTCCTGGGTCAATCTGTCCACGGTCTGATGGATTGGAGTGGATGGTTCTGTAAAAGACTTAGGATCTTTTTGAGGGCTCGATCCCTTTAGACATGTTTCGGGATCAAAAGATGTAGTGTGTTCTTCAGGAGCCTTGTCTTCAATGTGTGCAGGAGCAGGTTCAAAGGCAGGGGCTTCAAGCAAGCAAGCAGAGACATTGGTTAATGCAAGAAGGGGTGTTTCAAGGACAGGGTAATTCATCTGGTCATGATCAGGGATTTCTAAATGCACCAGCTAAATGACGGAATGATCGATGGGCTGGACAACGGTCTGGTCGACAGACTAATCATGATTTACCCTCCTAGATTTAGTGGGTATTGGTGAAAAGAGTGGAGGTTTCGTGGTCATCTCCTCGTGGACAATCTCAGGATAGGAGGATGAGTGGACAAGGTGCATTTCTTCTAAGATAACGTCATCAAATCACACATACTTGGTATCTCTTTCTTCTTGGGCAGAGGTTTGATCAGGATCATCAGCACGAGTTTGAAATTGATGACGCTTTCGAGAGGCAGAGGCTTTGACAAGGGGCTTCTTGACAAAATGGGGGTTCAGTACTTCAAACACAAAACTTTTCCATGTTTTCCCCTTTTCCCCCAACTGGTGAATGATCAGGATTTTAATGATACAGTGGTGATATAAAGTACCAGTGGGGTTAGCTACATTTTTCATCACCTGGCTCGACATTTTCTCAAGGCTCTTCAGAAAATAAAATGGGAAATTAAGAGCCTGGTCATTAACAAAATGAGAGAATAATCTGAGGTGCTAGGATTTGAAAATGGTGAAATTACCCTCACATGTTGTCAACCGGATGATGACAATCAAGGGCTCGAGGTACTCTGCCTTAATCCACTCTTGGTGGAATCCTTTTGTGTCTACAACATGTTGGTAGTCAGCCCTAAGAGCAAATTCATGAGTCTTCCGTAGGAGGAAGAGGTGCTTGTGCCAACGAGCACCCTCCCTTGGAAGATTTGTGGCCAACGCAATAGACTCTTCTGTCATAGGAAAAGTCAGGTGGCCAACCTTAGCCATTTTGCCATCGAATCCCTTGGAAAACAAGAGGGAGATCTCATGATCGTGGCCCTAGAGAAGACGGAGGAACAAACCCCATTCTGCTTGAAGAAACACTTCACGACATGCTTTGAATTCAGGGATACAGAGCAAATCTTGGTATCTCCCAAGCTCATGGTGGATCGGCATTGTTGAATGGAGGTGGATGGATACAAGAGGTACAGGGGATGTAAGAAATTGCAAGATATGCAGCTCGATAGACTCAAGAAAGATGAGAACGAGGAGAATGAGAGCAAAATTCGCATAGGCATTGGTTTAAAATGTGATCTGTTTGAATGGTTGAATGATCATGAGCATATATTTAACACGTTTGAACGATCACGCTATCATTCTGAAATCTTGAATCATGTTCCATCATAAAGATGCATGTGTTAGTGAATTTGTATGGTTATGACATATTCAACCATGTCCTAAGTAAACTTTGGAGAGGTTGAATGTAATTTTCATCATGAGATTATAAGCATAGGTGACATAAAAAACATGATGAATTTTGATTAATACAATGACAGATCGCATGATAATTTTTGCATGTAACTTAATGAGAGGTTAAAACCATATGATAACCATATAATGATTTTGAAAATCACAATAATGCATGATCGATCAATTCATTTGATGAAGTCGAGATGAGTAAATTAATGAGATTGTGTGCAAAGATGACATTTGATTAATCCCTGGTATGGTTAGTCAATTAGATTTACCAGCAGAATTGAAAAATTAGATATCTTAGCATACTGAATCATGCTATTACAAGCTATGGTTTCATTTGGATCATCATTCGACACTTCATTCAGATCATCATTCATTCACCTCATTCGTCACTTCATTCAGATCGCCATTCGACCCTTCATTCAACCCTTCATACAAACCTTTTATCTATAAAAGATGTGCTTTGTTCGATCTGTCTAATGCTGATTATGTAGAGAATTTCTGAGGCTGCCAGCACACAACAGATATTGTAAACCTGCTTTTCTGAATTTTTAGTTGTGCTCTTCTCTATTTATCATGGATCAGAAAAATATTTCTTCTGCTACTTGCATTATTCTTGAAAACACATATCATTTTATCAAAGATAAATGAACTTTTTGGTAAATATTCAGAAAAAGACAATTATGAACCTCCCCCAAACCAAAAATATGGCATGTCCTCAATCCATCAAAGGAAAACTGATTGATATTCAAATATTTTCAATTAATAGTTTAACCAATAACTCTAAAATGTTGTAATTTTTGTAAGAAAAAGAAATACTAACTAATAATTCAGATGATTCATACATGCAAATTCATCAAATAAAAAAATATCAATTCTTATGAAGACCATATGAATAATGATACTATAGTTGATGCGAAAAATGAATGCCACGGGAAAACTAGTCATCCATGACTCATTTTGAAAGATCTCTTGTCATCCAAAAAATATAGATAAAGTTCACCCTAGAGTTCATTAGATTTCTATAGTTATGGGTCCCACTTCTAGGATAACCATATCCTAGGTATTGTTTGAATTAGATGATAGGGTCCAAGTCCAACTTATAGCCATTCTCTAATAACAGTATAATTAATTAGCCTAAACATGTATTTGTGTACTCAGGTTTTTTTTAGATGAGCCATGTGCATAGTAATGCTTTAACCATATCTCTTTTACCCGATATTTCCCTGCTGCTAGCAGGCCTATTCAGCACCTCGACGGGTTTATCTTTGTACCATGTGAGCATAGCCCCACTGTCAGCAAGCCTGTTCAGTACCCCGACGAGTTTACTTGCATTTACCAAGCTTCCTTGTTTAAGAATTTACTTAGCATGGACCTGCTGCCAACGATCTTGTTCAGTACCCCGACAGGTTTGCTTCATATAATGATTTTAGTATGTGGAAACCAGTTGGCACTAGAGTGTATTAAGCTTGATAAACACATAATTCAAAAAAAATTAGAGTGAACCTTACGACTAACTTTATTTATAATAGCCTGCATTACCGATCATGTCAAAAGAGAATAACCTAAAGCTATCCCTTGACCTCTCAGTCTATCTCCTTCATAAAAGATCAGTAATGTTCCCCACAAGTAGAAATATCACTTCCTCTTGGGCTACCTTTTTTAAAGAATGCTTAAGAGACAAGTTTTGATAATGAGTCATAGATGAACTAGTAGTCCATAGGTGTGAGATAAAACTTTGAAAAACATGATGATTAAAGTAGGTCTTAAGCAACTGTTCTAATGATAAATCTGGAATGTGCATGTTTGAATCAAATATCATATACATAAGCATAAAAATGAAATTAATAGAAAAGAATCATAGAAGAAAGTGGTTAGAAATTATATATATATAAAGAACACTTAAACTTTTCACTATGAATTTCCAATTCTTAAAAATAATCAGGGGAAAAAGGATTGAAATGTAAAATATTTAGAGCACTTCCCTTTTCAGATAATGTTCTTCCTGAGCTTAGTTATAGAGATAAAGTTCCATACTACAAACCACTTGTTAGATGATTCAAATTTATTCAAAGCAAGAACATATATACAAAGAAAAATTACATGATTTTTTGTTTCAAAAGTTAAGAAAAAGTAGAAGAGTCTCCCTTTCTTAATTGATAAAGTCTCATCATAAGTGTTAAATTCCTGTGAAAATACAACCAGCTGTCAGAAATGACTCTTGTTTATTAAAGAAACAAAAACATATTTACAATTGTACAAATGAATATAACCCAAATAATTCAAGAACCAGGAGAAGGAGGAATTACTTCCTCTTCAACCAGCTCCATCTCCTTCTATTGTGAAATATTCTACACAAAGTCTTCTTTAGATATTGGTTGATGATAAAGTCTTAGTCTATGTCCATTTACAACAAAGGAAATTCGAGAATCATCAATCGTTTTAATTTTAACAGATCCATTATCGAAAGCTATAACAATTCCATATGGACCCATTCAACGAGTAGTCAATTTACCTTTAAATTTTTTGTCCTCGATTCAAAGAGTAATGCCCAGTCTCTAGTTTTGAATTGTTTTTGTATTAAAATTTACGTTGAATGGCATCTTTTCTAATTTTGTCTAATTCATTTATCTGCAGGATTCGTTGTCTTTGTGCTTCTTTCAGATGCATCCCTAACTGTGCAGCGATACGAAATGTTTTGACTTGAAACTCGAGAGGTAGAAGAACTTGTTTACCATAAACAAGTTCATATGGTGTGTGGCCAGTGATATTCCTCCAAGTAATTCTATAAGCCCACAAGGATTCTGGAAGCCTATATTCCTAGTCTTTGTAGTGTAACTAGATAGTCTTGGTCAGGATGGCCTCTAATACTTTATTTGTAGACTCTACCTGACCATTGGCTTGCGAGTGATATGGTGAATATTTGCAGTGTCTAATACCATACTTTTCAATAAGTTCTTTCATTAACTTGGAGGTAAACTGAGATCCTTGATCGATTACAATTTCCCTAGGTACACAGAATCGAGTAAATATTTATTCATATATAAACTCTACCACAGATTTTTCTGTGGCTCGGAAAAAGGCTTTAGCTTCCACCCACTTGGTGACATAGTCTGTACAGACTAGGATGTACTTCTTCTTGCGAGACATAGGGGGAATTGGCCCAATGAAATCTAGAGCCCATTTTTCAAAAGGCTCAATCATAACCTGGGGCTGTAAGGCCATCTCATCAAATGGCATAGGTCTACCCATTCTTTGGAAACTGTCACATCCCTTGACATACTTGGTAGCATCTTTGAAGATGCTTGGCTAGTAATATCCATAGTGCAACACTTTGTATGTTGTTCTCTTGTCAGAAAAGTACCCATGACATGGTCCACCAAGACATGCATGGAGGATCTCTTCCATCTCATTCTCTTGTACACATCGTCTAATAATAATATCAGTACCAGTACGAAAAATATCATTATCAACCCAAGAATAATTAGAACTTTGGACTATGATCCTACGTTTCTCGAGTGGGGAGAGATGGTTTGGTAGCTTTCTAGTTTTTAAATAATTGGCTATGTCTACAAACCAAGGGGTTCGAACAGACACAGAGAACAAATGTCCATCAGGGAGGCTGTCATCGATGGGACTGTCACTATCGTCAATTTGAATACAAGAAAGAAATATGCTACCACATTCTCTCGACTGGGATGATAAACAATAGTGATGTTGAATTCTTGTAGTAAAAGAAGCCACCAAGTCACCCTACCATTGGTGATTGGTTTGTTCATTAAAAATATAATGGTAGAGTGTTCTGTGTGTACAAAAACTTCGTATCCTGTGATATAGTGACGAAGCTTGTTAACAGCATAGACTACTGCCATAAACTCTTTTTCAGTAACAATGTAGTTTGATTCTGCAGGAGTCAAATTTTTGCTAGCAAAATATATGGCATAAGATGCTTGTCCTTCCTTTTGACCTAAGACTCCTCCTATAGCCATGTCGGAAGCATCAATTATATGAAAGGGAAGGGACCAATTGGGGCCCCTAAGTATTGGTGTCACTGATAGCTTTTCCTTTAAAGTTTCAAAGACATGCTGACAAGGTTCATTCCATTGAAAATCTGTATCTTTCATGAGTAATTTGAACATAGGTGCAGCTATCTTTGTGAAGTTTTCAATAAAACGTCTGTAATAGCCTACATGGCCAAGAAAAGTCCTTACCTCCTTCTGCACTTTTGGAGGAGGAAGATTAACATTTATTTCTATCTTGATAGGATCCACCTTGATTCCTTAAAGAGAGACATGATGTTCCAAAACTATGCCGTCTGTTAGTAACATCTTGAATTTTTCATGACTAAGGGCTAAGTTTGTTTTTTGGCACTGAATAAGAACTGTTTCCAGGTTATCAAGGGCTTCGTAGAAGGTATTACCATAAACTATGAAATCGTCCATGTAAACTTCTACACAGTCATGTATAAGGTCAGCAAAAATTCCTAATACTGCATGCTTGAAAGTGGCAGGTGCATTACATAAGCCAAATGGTAAAAATATATAGGCATCTGTTCCCAGAGAACAAGTAAAGGTGGTCTTGTCTTGATCCTTAGGTGCTATCAAGATCTAGTTGTATCCACTATACCCATCGAGGAAAGAAAAGTATTGTTTCCTAGATAAGGTATCTAACACTTGGTCAATGAATGGTAAAGGGAAATAATCCTTAAGAGTGGCCTTGTTTAATTCTCAAAAGTCAACATAAATCCACATTTCCCTGTAACTTTGTTCAGAACTACTACCAGAGGAGACACCCATTTACTGTTAGAAATTGGGTAGATGAAACCAGCATTAAGGAGTTTTTGTAATTCATCTTTAACTATATCCTTTAGGGTTGGATTCATTCTTCTATGGGGCTTCCTGACAAGAGGTATGTTTGAATCTATGTAAATGTGGTGAATACAAGTATCTGGGTGTATACCCTTCATATCGGTGTATTCCCATGCAAATGCTCTAGTTTGGCTTTTGAGAAATTTTAGTAATTTTTTTTGCTGACTTTCATCTAAACCTGCATTTATATGTAGAAAATTTTCAAGATTGACCTCACAAGGTATGGTGGAGGATCCTATATGTTCTTCAATTGGAAAGACACAAGGAGTACTTGAAAATGTGGAGAGGCTCATGTTCTCTTGAAATTCATCTCCAAAAATTCGATCAAGTTGGGAAAAGGACTGGGGAAAGTATATACATGTTGTGGAAGAGATAAACTGGTTCAACACATTTTCGGTATTTTGTTCTTGAAGTTCCTAGGAGAAATCACTAACAAGGGAGAGTTCTTCCAAGTTCTCATCCCCAAAAGGAAAATCTAACCAAAATAGGTTTTCAGTTACTGGTTGTGCTGGTGGGTATAGTGCAAGTTTCCTTGTAGATAACCCATCAAAGATAATCATCTCTCCATCCCTACATCCTATAAATTCATTAGTAGTGGCTAGCCAAGGTCTTCCCAAAATAATAGGGTGTCCTTTGGAAGGGTCCTTTGATTCTATGACCATAAAGTCCACTGGATATTCCCATGAAGCCACTGACACAATGATATCGTCTAGGATCACAACAGGCTGTACCATAGTGTGATCTGCTAATTCTAGAATTGTTGGGGTAGGGTAGAGAAACTTTCCTAAATGGAGAGTTTCTAAAACTGTGGTGGTCATCAGGTTAATAGCAAACCCTAGATCAATAAGTGTGTTTTGTATAGTAGTGTTATTGATGATAACCGTTACCACAAGATTTCTTGGATTTGTATACTTTGGAATTCTAGGCTGATCTGCTATGTAATCTGATGTTTCACCTATAACATGTATTTTCAAAGGGTCTTTTTTTTTCTTACCTGGTCTTTTAATACAAAGTTCCTTTATCACCTTACTATAAATTGGTATATCTTTAATGGCTTGTAATAAAGGGATTTTGATACAAATATTTTTAATTTCATTAATGATATCATACTCTAGATAAGTTGCAGGTTTCTCTATTACTAGACGCTCCAGATATGGGGGTGATTTCTCTCCTGGAGTTGCTTCTTTATGAGGATGGTTGTGTGTTGAAGCTTTTGGAATAACCACATCTTCGAGAATGGCATCATTCAAAATTTCATTAGGTATGTCTTCTTCTTCATTCTCTTCTCGGATGATAACTGATGATTTGGGTTGATCTTGCAAAACTCTTCCATACCACAATTGGGTTTCATGCACTGGTGCAGTTGACATGACATAAGATGGAAGAGGTTGTAACCCAATGTTGTTAATAGCTTGGGTTGCCTTGTTGTTAGGATTTGGTATCGGTTGTGTAGGTAATATTGTGGGTCTTGGGGGATTCATGTTTTGGAAGTGGTGAGGTTGATTTGTGATAGGAGGTAGTGAAGGAGGTACAAATTCAGGCAAGAGTTTCCAGATATTAGGTGGGTAAGGATAGTTAGGCATAGGAGGAGGTTGTTGAGCATATTCTTGTCCTCTCCATCCATGTGCCCATTACTATTTTTGAGCATTCCGAGGAGGATACTAAGGTGGCCAATTTTTCCAATCCGAAGTGTTCCATTATTGAGGAGGTTGATAAGGATGGTAATAGGGTGGAAATTTTAATGATGGATCTTGACTTAATGGTTGATATCTAGGTTTCCAAGGCCTCCTAGATGTCTCACCAAAATTTCCACTCTTATATACAGCTTGCAACCTAGGAAACAATGGACAGTTATCAGTTGGATGTTCTTCTGTACAAAGGTGACATACTGAAACATTATTCAATGGACATTCCTATTGGGGATGTTTAGTTCTACACCTAGGATAGAAAATACTCATTGTTGCACACTCTTTATCATGTCTCTTCTTAGCTTGTAGTGCATCTAGTTGAGAACCCATAGCTCCTAGAATATATGTTTTGAAATTTTCTAATAGGTTTCCCAACTCTACCCTTGTAACTCCACCAGGAATGGATGTATTTCCTTTTAAGTTTCTAGTATAATATTCTCAAAAGTGTCTCCCGCTTTTCCCTCTGCTTCTAGAGTAATTCCTACACATCTCACAAATATGTGTGAAAGACTTACGAGAGATGTCTCCTGCTGCCATGAGATTAAGGTTTTCTAAGAATTCTTCTGAGATTCCCTTAAGGAAGAGTGTCCTTACTACATCTTCTCGAAGGTCACTATATTTGGATTTATGCAATACATAGTTAAATCTTTCGAGATAGTCTTATAGGCTCTCATCTTCAAGTTGTTGTATTTTGAAGATGTCATTGCGAGAGTCCTTATTTTTCCAGTAATCTTGATATTTTCGTAAGAATGCAGTCTTCATGTCTTCCCATGTTCTAATACTAGATTCTCCTAACCCCATAAGCCATCGAAGAGCATAATCTTTTAATGTTGCAAGGAAAAGTTTTAACTTTTGGCCATCTTGTAGATAGTTATAGCTTCTACACAAAATGTCGTATTCAAATAAGAATGTATCCAGATCCTCACTACTTTTCCCATAAAAGGTAGGTAATGAGGAAGGAGGGATTTTTTTCATCATCACATCCTGTGTAGTATCTAAAAGAGGATATCCAAAAGTCCCTTTAGTTTGAATTTATCCTTTTTCTTCATTGTGTCTCACTTCATCATTATCTTCATTCTCCTTGTAGACTTGATTTCCAAAGAGAGGATACCTAGGTTTTTCTTTTCTCGATGAATATGGGACGTCCCAATGTTATGTTTTAGGGAGAGTATTCCTCTTTTTAGGAGAGGAATTACCAGCTACGTGGGACTCTAGTTTTGAAGGTACTACAGTTGTTGTCTTAATCTATGAAACAACTATATTCACAAAATTTTCAAAAAGAGTGTCTACTTGTGTAGGATCAACAAATTCTACTAGATTTGGACCACCTACTATTGAGAAAGTAGTGTCTTTGGGTTTTGGAGCTAATGGAGGATTAAGAGATTTTAATGATTTATCTTTTTGAGTCTCCTCTTGTCTAAGTTCAGTCTCAATATGAACTTGAGGTTCTTCTAGTGGTGTTTCTTTATGGACTGAATTCTTTGATGTCTCTATGGTTCCCCTTGAATGGTCCCCGGAAAGAATTTATTTGGATTTCCGAGTAGGACTATCCCCTTCTTTTTTTTCGATACCTTTCTGCTAAGTTAGTATTTGGGGTGGCACGCCCCCTGTAAAGGTTAGTAGGGATTTTAGTAGGAAGGATAGTTTTAATGTATATACCTTTTGAGTCTCTAGACGTATTCATGAAAGCAAAACTACAACTAAAACAAAACCTACTTGCATTACTGCTACTGCTAAGTTTTGGGGATTCTTGTTATAACATATGCACAAGTTCTTACCTCTCGTCTTCCTGCTCACCCACCACCAGCCTAAGTTTCAAAAGGAAAATCCTACCTATTACTAAATTTTTATAAAGAAATTCTACCTATCTATAACTCCCCGGCAACGACGCCAAAATGTTGGGTGTTTTTATTGTCTTAATGAATCACCAAATATTTAATTATCGACCTGGGTTGGTAATATTAGAGTTGTGGAAAAGTATATGATGAGGTAGAGGTACCTAAGACATCGGCTCGGGAGACCTTAGAAATGTTTAATAATGGAAAGATCGAAATATCTTTCAAAATGAAAAACCGAGTCAAACTTCAGAAATACAACTACTAAGTTAATTAGATCTAACCAAATCGATAGATTAGATATGTATCAATCTATACTACTCTACTCTACGAACAATAATTAAAAATATAAAAACAATACTACTCTAGGAAACAAGACCTGATCAAAAGCAAACTACTCTTATGAAAATGAAAACTACTGATTAATAACTGAAACTTTAATCTAGGAGTTAGAAATACTAGCTACCATGTAATAACTATGAACAAATTCATAAACCTATCTATGAAATGATTCCATCTACAACTAACTATGTAAAGACAAGAAACTTGTACTGTCTTAAGCAAGATTACAAACTACTTAGTGAACCTAAGAAATTCAACAGTTAAACTACTCATGCATGGAACAAACACTTAAAACTAAGCTAAGCTACCTAATTCCATTATCCTTGGGGATTTTGAGGAAATGTATCAAATGTAATAGGAACTGGAGAAAATGTATCAAAATGACTTTCAAATGTGACAGAGAAACAAAATGGAATTAAATCTAGTTTAACTTCTAGAAAGAGATGCAAGCTAAAAAGAGACCAATTGCAATTAATTTTAAACATTGTAATCTATTCTTTATCCAGAAGCAAAGGACATTTGAAAAAGTCTATTTATTCTATTTAGAACTGATTCGAAAATGAGATGTTATTAATAATTGATCTACTGACAAGAAACCAAGAATATGTATTTCTAATGACTACTTTGAGATTGAAGGCATAAAAATATCTATGCTATCCTACAAAGGTAAAGCATGTAATATAACTATCAACACAAGTTTAGGGAAATCTAAGCATATGCAAATGACTTGGAAATAAATTTGATCTAGAAGCAAGTAGAAAATTTAATAAAGATATGCTATTTCTGAATCAAATCCTATTCACGAACATCTCCATTAACTATGTAAATCAGAAGAGCAGATCCTATACTTGAACTAAAATTTATGATCAAACCATGAAAAACGAATGTACTTTTGAAACTGAAATTACCAAGTTTTAATCCAAAATAAATCTTAACAAAACTAAAGTAAACTTAGCTAAGAATGAAATTGACAAGTTCTAGACTAGTAACAAGTAAAGAAATTAGACATGAAGTATTAACTACTGATCAAAGTACAACTAAAAACTAAGGCAAGCTAGAAGATAAGGAATAACTAAAAATGAATGTGAAGTTTAAGCAAAACATTATGTTATTCAAAAAAAGGTTCTAATTGCATATACAACTGCTGGTTAACTACAAGAAATAATACAATTCGAAAACCTAAGAAATTGAACTTTAAACAAGCATAAAAACAAGACAAAAAATATTAAAGGACGGATGATAGTCCAGATGAAAGTCTGAAAGACAGTCTGGATGAAAGTCTGAAATACAGTCCGAATGACAGAAAATGATGTAAACTATGAAAATAAGCAAACTAAATGATTCTAACGCCAACTGGTTTATGCATATTACTCTATAGTGCAAGCAAAGAAGTAAATAAACTATTTAAAGTTGAAATAACAAGAAGCAACTACACTAATCGATATCTAAGGAAAGAAATGGTTTTCCATTGCATAATAAAACAAGGTTGAAAGGTAAATGAAGCTAATCTACAGCTACAGTAACATTAACAGAACTAAATCAAATTACAACTGAACATGAAATACTGAAATAATTAAATTTTATCTAGTTGCATTGGAAAAGGTAAAGGGAAAGCTTAAAGAACTATGCATGACTGGTCACTTTAAATTCTGAAAATGTAAATTGTATTAACAACAAGAAATATATTACAGGAAATAGAGAAATACCATCCACAGGAAAAACCAAATTAGATACATATACTGAAAATGAAAACTACTTATCTGCAGAAATGAAATAACAAAATATACACAATGAAAAACCTCCGGATGTTGATGGGCCCTTATCAGCACTCAGGGATTGTAGCTAACTCAGATCAATCACCAACAAAACATAAATTTACTCATCAACAGCTAAAATCAGAAACTTCTATTAACTGAGTCAAAAGTTACACAGCATTTTCCTCTATCTCAGCGTCTATTCTCTCTAACTTCATTTTTGAACCCGAGACATCTTTATATAGATTTTACAATGGGAGAGAAGGTCGACCCTTTAAATGGTTGACCTCTCTAAAAATAGGAGGTCTTAATTACTACAGTAACGACTCGGTACAACAAACGGCCGTCTCCCACAATATATGTGTGTTGGTTCTATTCATGTGAGCAGCTGGTGCATCGATTCTCTTTGACGTGGGAAGATGATGCATTGTCAGGATGGGTGAACAGGAACATGGATCTTCTAGAACAAAGGCTCACAAACCATAAGGGACACGTTGCCAACATAACCCATGTCACGGTTGTTGCCTTTAATGCCCTGGAATATTCCAACCAACGAATCTGTGGGTGTG
This sequence comes from Larix kaempferi, assembly GCA_027924585.1. NCBI lineage: Eukaryota > Viridiplantae > Streptophyta > Pinopsida > Pinales > Pinaceae > Larix > Larix kaempferi. Next base: position 56,724,997 of record BSBM01000372.1, on the reverse strand, counting down.
ATCGGAGGGTTGAACGATGGTTCGAATGCGGCTGGGCATCTTCAGCGTGAATGCGCATCAAAATGAGGGTCCGTTTGAAAACCATAGCCTGCATAACGAAGTCTATGTGCCAAGCAGGTTGAGAACTGTTAAATAAACATTAATAAACCACAAAATGATAATAATTAATCGAGATTTATGAAATATTCAAATGTACTCATACCTGAGTTCGACTGGTGGTCTGAATGGCGAGAAGTATGACTTATCATATCAAAAATGGTAAAAATATCACCAACAGAGCACATTTAATGATTAGAAAGGATGACAAAATTGGGCATCAACAATGGTGGCTACTTTTGAAGATGATATAGTTGTTCCCCTAGGGGATTATTTTTATAGTAAGGAAACCAAGGCAGTCATGAAGAAAGGAAGAAAGAGAAGTAGGGATCAAGGAGAATTCGAGGCACCCATTCCTGATCAAATAATCTGGCCTAAGCAATCTAATGATGTCCAGTCAGAAGCAGTGGATAAAGTTGTAGCTTTGGGTGCATTTGCAGGAGCAAATTTTTATTCAGTCAAGACCTTGAATAGGGAGATTGATTTGAAAAAAGAAGAACTGGAAAAGCTTCAAGAGAAATTGGAAACAACTAAGGAAGAGCATGAAGTTTATGTTCAGGATCTAAGGAAGATATTTGAAGACAAGTTGGAAGATCTACAGTTGCAGAATACTTCTCTCCAAGTTAAACTATGTGATCTAAAAGTAGAAAATGTTGTCAACAAGGAAAGTATGGTTGTACTGAAAAAACAACTTGAGGATGCAACTGCAAGTGCAGCCTCCTCTGCTTTTTCTAGGTTTTCACAGCAAGAGTTCAAGGATCTAGCTAATCATGTCAACCAGGAGCATCATCAACTTCTAGCTGAGTTATTTACTACCTTGGGTGAAATTCATGAGACCTACATCGCCTTTAACAAGAGGTCTGGCACCTTGAGCCAGTAGCTAGAGAAAACAAAACAGGCTTCTAAAGTTGTATAAGACATCATAGATTGGCCGAAGTATATTGAAGATAAGCCAGCTAATATCCTTGAGTTGGACAGTCTTAAATTCAAAAGGATCAGGACTGCCTTGCGGGCTTGGGAGAATGTCATTGAGATGGTGGACGATACCATCAACTAGGCTCAAGCCCTTTGCAGGAGAAGATGGAATACCTCAAACAATCTCATGGGGATATTGGCATTCCCTGCAATGGGGCTCATCCAGAAGGCAGATCCACCAAAATTGATGATAGAATGGGTCAAAGCCCGTTGCGATGAAGTCAAAGAGAAAATCATGCAGATTGAGCACATCCAAATTGAAGGCATGGCTTGGTTGATCAGGAAACCTGTCTCCATGGAGGGAAATATCTATGTTTTTATCCGAATGTGGAATAAACTGGCCAAATCTGAGATTGAATGATTCACGTGTGATGCCCAGCTGGGGCTCGAATCTCCTCATTATTCAGATATAGATGAACTGATGGAAATTTGGGCCAAGTGGCAATATTTCCTCACTTAATAGAATAGTCTGATTTTGTAATCCCTGTTTAAGGGGAGTTTATCCTTTGTATTATTTTGCAAATTACTATTTAAGGGGTAGATCTCTCTTAGGCAGGGGATGATCATTTTTGGGGTAGAAATCAACAGAAGTAGACTGGAGATACTCTGTTTAATGCAGATCTTATAATTTCTTGCAGACTTTCACTAATATAATAATGGTATTCTCTTGCATCATCTTTTGTTCATTGATCAAATTTCTTTGATAAATATTGATTTTTACTTCAGGTTGTTATCTATACTGTTTAATCCTTTGCAATTATTATTTCATACAGAGATTTATGATCTGGATTTGTCCTCACGTTTTCTCTATGTATGAATTATTTTTTAATTGAATTTGTTCAACTAAAATATTTATCTATTTCTGCAAATGATTCGCAGTAAATTATAATCTATGTTAATTTTTCAATTGACATATCGGTTACAGGTTAATCTTGAATGAACTTGGAGACTTAATATTGCATTCAGTTAATTTTGATTGATTGGTTGTAACTTAAGCAGATAATAAATTGATCACCTTTACATTTCTATCAAGTGGATGAACATACTTATCTATTTTCACATCAAGTTAATCTGCACTTAAACAAGACACCTCTTAGAGTAGGTCTAACTTAGTTTAGATTCCCTTTCTAGGTAGATTTGTTTCGAACTGAACACACTTTGTTTTCCTTCATTGGAAGATAGATCCTTTTAGGATCAAAACCAAAAGTGCCATCGGAGGCCTTTGTATCCATGGTAGATCACTATTCCAAACAACTCGAGGATAGGGTAATACTTGTGCAGGATTATCTGAATCCTTTGGTTGGGTTTTCTTCATCTGTTGAGAGCTTTGGAACCCATTATAGCACCCTACACACTCGATGCCTCAACAAGAACCTAGGAAATTCACCTTATGAAAGTCAATTATTAAAGTACATGACTTTTTAGATTAAGTGGGGTTAATTTGGAGAAATTCCTAACATTTTGGCATTAGTGATTTAAGATAATTAAGTGAATCTAAACCATTGATCGCAAGTGAGTGAGATCTAATATCATCAATTTGAGTTAAGGTTTCGGTTCATCCCAGTAGTATAAAAGGAAGCCAAGGTGAGAGGACAAGAAACACCATCACAAGAGTGAAACTAAAGCATTGAGTTGGAGAAAAGAAGAAGGAATTTCTTCTTTCCATATTTGGAAAGGAGAGAAAGATTGTAGTTAGAAACCTTCTAGGGGACTGTACCAATTAGGAAGAGGTCCAAAAAAATTGTCGATCATACATTTTGTACATAAGCCATATAGATTCATAGGATCCGTATGGATAAATATGTGGGTGATCAATTCATAGGTCGTGGCTATGCAAACAAATGCGCAACAAATTAGTGTGTAGGGTGTATCTCTATGGATAGATCCGCAAGTCTAGTCGCAGTTGTACAGTTCATATGAGTCATGCAACAACATTGTACATGCCATATTGAATAGCAATAGGAAACTAGGTTTGTTGTGTAGTTTTGTAGGTTGGAAGAGAGCATTTTCCTAGGTTTGTTGTTGTATTTTCTCAAGGCCATTTTCCCAATAAGGGAGACCTTGTAAGCTTGGAAATTAATGAATGAAAAGCTAATTTGAAGGCAAAAAATCTATGTTTGTTATTTTACTAGGTAGATATGTTATTTTTTGTTATTTCTTTCACTAAGAAATTTTTTGTTAATTAATCCCAACAGTATAAATACATCAGTGAGTTGAGACTTAATATTTGAACAAGGAAAATCACTAGGAGTTTGGAGTTTGTTTGTCTAGATATGGGGTTTAGAAAATTTAACATTGGATAATCAAACATAAGGTCAAAGAGAAAAATTGCCAACATAATTCTCCGTAATTTTCTAAGATATTTAGTAAGATGTAAACCAATGCAATGGGATATGAGCTTAGTGAAGGATTAATTTACATATAACAATTAAATCTATAGGTCAGGAAGGAAAATAAATTTCCATATCAATGTGTATGAAATATTTCTCAATGGAGTGAAAATTTAGCTAGTTTTGCCAATTGCGAATGATGTGAAAAGTACAAAGGAAGAGGTATTTGTGGAGTATTTAAGAGATATGCATAAGAAAGAAAGAAAAAAATTACAATATTTAAGAGATATGCATAAGAAAGTAAGAAAACAATTAAAAAAAAATTATAAGTACAAAGACACGGCATATAAAAAAATGAGACTTGAAATTATAAGTACAAAGATTTAAGGTATATAAAAAAAGAGACTGAAGACATTTTCAAAAAGAGACTTAGGTGAAATATTGTTTTTATGGGAACTTATAACAAACTAAAGTACACAAGATATGGCCCAGAAAAACATTTCACGAATGTTTAATTTTGCATATATTTATGAATATCAAGAAATAATTGAAGCAATAAAGGAAACTAAGAAGATATAGCGGAAGAATTGCAAAAACAAATTCTAGTATGAAACTAGAAGAAGTTGATGATGTGTTGGTAGAAAGGGTTACTGGAAAGCAAATGAGTATGGAATACAAAGAGTACTCATCAATTGGAAAGACATAAGTTTAAAGGGTGCATCATGGGTTTTTGAAGAAGTTCTAAGTAGATTTCAAAAAATAGATTTATTTGAAAAGATGTTATTCATTCCTCATGAGTGAGAGCTTATGAAAAATTCCAACTAAAAAGTTTTGACATGTAAGAGAATCCTTGAGAAAAAAAGTTATTGTATTTGTATTTGAATCCTTAAATTTGACATTGTTGTGTGGTTCTAAACATGAGAAGCCATGAGTTGAATACTTGAATATAGTATTTGAAGTGATTTTTAAATCTTTCTTTATAAATGAGAATAATTTAATAGGATAATTTTACTTAAATTTATAATATGATAAAATATTTATTTTTGTTAATACATGTTTATAATGTTTTAAATATAAAAGTTGAATTTGAACATGAGAATAATTTAATAGGATAATTTTACTTAAATTTATAATATGATAAAATATTTATTTTTGTTAATAAATGTTTATAATGTTTTAAATATAAAAGTTGAATTTGCACATGTTAAAAAACAATGAAGAAATGAATAATTGGTGGTCATTAAAACCATAATAGTTTATTGTTAGAGTTTGGTTTCAATTGGTTCAAGGTTCCCTTAATTATTTTTAGAATCACCATTTTTTTTTGGATATATAAAGTTCAACAATTTCCTATATATGTGACTTTTTCTCAAGCAATAGAATCAATCAGGTGTGATTGTGCATCTTTCTTGTTATGTCATGTTTTTTATTCACATATCTGGTTTTCCTAACTCCTCCAACGGAGGGCCTAGAAATATGAAAGAATGTGAAGTATTCTATTTTAGGATTAGATTAATATGAGAGAGTAGATTGTGTTTTTGTGAGTGTTTGTATTTTATAAAATGTGTTTTTTTTTTATTACTATAGTGTTCTTCAAAAAAACATATAATCTCATAGCTATTACTCATGAATAGCTTAGTGGTCTATGATATGTTGATCTATGTCTTTAGATCAAGATTTGTGTTATGATCTAACATCTTTCTAATTTGAAATATGTATATTGGAAAATGCATTGACTTCAATGATATTACATTTGTATGATATCATTAAATTGAATAATAAAAAATCTAATTTGATTTGATTACTACATTTAGTTGAGTAGATAGAATCACCAGAGTTATCTAAGTAGAATGGCATCTATGATGTATTCATCAACTCATTATTGGAGGCAAAAAAAATATGATTGGTCCATATGTTCTAGCCATTTTGTACTATATCATTTAGTTAAATACTGAGAACATAATGTGAGAATTTAATAATCGAATTTTGTTTCATTGCTTTGACTTTAGGAATGTTCTCTCTTAGTATAAGATGCATTTTTTGCAGTGAGGTACATCCATGACCTATTGGTCTATGTATTTAAATGGATATTTGCATTCTGATCTAACACCCTTCTAATTTTCAATTTATGCATTAACAAATGCAACATGATCTAATAATATAATTAAGATGCATTAATTTATGTGAGATTTAATTTGTATGATATCATTCAGTTAAATATACATGTAATTCATCATTAAATTTCATTGAAGAGAATGTTACAAAGATGCAGATGAGAAAAATTTTCATTGAAACTTGCTTGGGGTTCGACAGTCCATATGTCGCATTAACAATGGAGAAGACAACTATAAATATTGGAAATAAAGAGAGACATGGTCTCACATTCACAACAATATTATCTCAAATTAAGGTCAAATGGTGTTCAAACTCAACCTCCTTTCACATATGATTGATCATGAGAAGATAACAAAGGGGGAGGGAGTGACTTAAAGAAAATAAGATTAAGACATATTGAGATTGATCACTCCATAATATGTATGTAATTTATCATTAAATTCCATTCCATTATTTCACATGTATTATCACTAAACATTATTGTTACATCATTACAATTCACCATTTTGATCATGTAAATATTTTCTTTAAATTTTGAATGAGTTGATTTCAATCTGATAATTTGATTGTAAGCAACATTGTTTTGATGCAGCCAACGCAATGGGAACAAACATATATCCATCTTATCTATGTCTCTATCAAGCACCAAGAGGGGTCAAATTCCTTGAGGTGCAAACCATTTTTAGAGTTTTAAACTGTAGGAAAGGTTTGTACCTCAAGGGATTTGATCCCTCTTGGCATTTGATAGAGCTAGAGATAAGATGGATCTTTTATTACAATAAAAACACGTAATTTTGGATTTATCATACTATTAGGAACCTATGTATTTCCTTTGTTAGTATATTATTGTTGGATGCATATGCTTTGTAAGTCGTCCTGTAGTATTTGTTGATCCATAGTTTGTGTTATTATTGTTTGGCGCATATGCTTTGTAAGTCGCCCGTAGTATTGTTGATCCATAGTTTGTATTGGCCCATGGTTTTGACCCATAGTATTGGCACCTAGACTTAGTATATAAGTGTGTGTTGAGTCCTATGAAGGAACTGTGAAGTTATTTGTATTGAGCTTGCTCAAAGGAGGTTTCCCCCTCAAAGTGGCCTGTGATCAATAAAAGTGATTCTGAGTTCTGTTATTTCTGATATCTCATGTATTTTCATTAATTAATTGTTGCAGGTTCTTCACATCTGGTATCAGAGCACTTTCTTGGGCTCATTGGGTGGAATTTTATGCCAAAAAAAATTTCCGCATCTATTGCAAGTCAAATCTGGGAATAATCCCTATCCCCTTAACTGTCGGAAGTACTTGGGCATAAGCCCTAAAACTCATAGTGAGGAGTACCATAGGAACCCCAAAGTAGCTGACTCATTGAGAGGACCTGCAAGCGAAAAGGGTAATGACCCCTACCTGATTGACTAGTTCCCACCCGTGAGGTAAACCAAGAGCTATCATTTGTAGCAGAGCGGTTATCAGTTTTACTTGAGCCGTGGAGTGAAGGGTACTTCCCCAATACGCAAGCCGTCAGACAACATTGGTGGCCGAGTGAAACCCTTGAATTGTTAGGAAGCCGCACATACCTAGGGTCCATATCTATTTTCAGCTGAACTGTTACCAATCACTTCTGCACCGTTTCAGATCCAGCCATTTCAGATCCATTCTGAAAGTCGTTCCAGATCCAACCATTTCATATATATTTCAGATCCATTCATTTTTGATCCATTCGACGCCATTTCAGATCCCTCTATTTCCAATCACTTATGCGCCATTGCAGATCTATCTGTTTCAGATCCCTTCCACACCATTGCAGATCATATCTATTTTTTGGCCATATCTCCCTTGTTTTCACTCTATTTACCTTGAAAATTCCTTGACACCCCTGTAAGACCATTGTGCATATTTCATTCCTGAGGAACCTATCCCAAATTCCACTTCCCAATGCCCGAAATCCCACATTTGTCTATTTTTAGGGTTTGCCATAATTTCTTCGGATTTCACCCAATCGCCTTCAAATTTTACCATAGAGTTCCTTTCCTAATTCTGCTTCTTTGCCCCTCTCTACCAAATTTTCTAATTCTTTCACCTAGCTTCTGAAATCCTCATTTTTTGATTCCCTGTCCATTCGACATTGTCCAAAACCTAGTCAAACCCAAATTACCCTTCCAATTTTTTCCCAAATCCAGATTTTCCTTTACTGAAACAGTTTCTGTTTTTGTTTTTCTACCCACTCAACTAAAAAAAAAAAATCCTTGTCATGGTTGTCACCCGCGCAGGAGCAAAAATCATGGAAGAAGCCCTTGCAGCCATCCAAGCCGAACTCCAGGATCTGGATGAAAAATTTCTCGGCCTCCATCTTGAGCATTCATCCATGAACAACAAACGACAGTCCGAGACTTCATCAGACAATGGGTTCTCTTCTTCCAGCAATTTTCGTGGTCCAAAGCTTGATTTTCCTCACTTCAATGGTATTGATCCAACTGGATGGATCTATCATGCAAAACAGTATTTCAGTCTTCATAATACTTTTGATGTCAACAAAGTTCCACTTGCATCCTTTCATTTGGAACATGAAGCTCTTCAATGGTACCATTAGTACATTAAGGCTCATGAAGAGCCAAAATGGACAGAATTTTGCCAACTCCTTTTGCAACGATTTGGTCCTAGTGCTTTTGATGAATTCACGGGAGCCCTCACTAAACTTCGCCAAATTGGCACTGTGAGAGAGTACCAAACCGAATTTGAGAAACTAGCCAACCACACCGAAGGATTTCCTAATGACTTCTACCGAAGTTGTTTTATCAGTGGTCTAAAAGATGCAATATGCTCTGACATCAAAATGATCTATCCCAACAAAATGATGGAATCCCTGGGGTTGGATAAGTTGGCAGAAGACAAGATTGTATCCCAATAGTACTCCAAACCCACTTTTGTTCCCTTCTGAAATATGGGTTCTCAATGACCTCCCATCCCGCCAGCTCCTCAACCAACTCCTATCAAGCATTTGTGTGAATCCAAGATGCAAGCACGCAAAGAAAAAGGGATGTGTTATAATTGTGATGAGAAATTCACTCAGGGACATAGATGTGTTCAACAAAAGCTTTATCTATTGGATATGGATTCTTTGCCTCCCTCTGAAATTGGTGAAGAAGCTCCAGATACAATGGATTCTTAGGTCGACATTCTGGAGCCGCCTATTGACCCTCTGTCTCAAGATGACCAACCCGAGATATATCTCCATGGTTTAGCTAGAATCACCACCCCCCAAACCATGCAAGTCAGGGGTTACTTCAAAAAACTTCTTTTTACAATACTCATTGATTATGGTAGCACTCATAATTTCATTGACCCTAGGATCGCCAAACAGGCTGATTGTTTTATCCATCCTTACTCCAACTTTGAATTCATGCTTGCTAATGGGGGCACCTTACCTTGAAAAGGAAAGTGTTGTAATGTGCATATCTCTATGGGAGACTATAACCTACGCTATGACATGTTTTCCTTGACCTTAGGAGGATGTGATGTGGTTTTGGGTGCTCAATGGCTATGCACACTTGGCCCCATCTTATGGGATTTTGATGAACTTTGGATGCAGTTTTCTCCCAATGGAAAAAAACACACATTGACAGGATTACAACCAGGGTCTCTCAGCATCATCAGTTCACATTGCATGGAAAAAATCCTTGAGAAGAATTCACATGGTGTCATCGCCCAGATCCATTCCATTCAGATGGAACCATCAGTGGTCTCCACTACTTCTTTGGATCTACAACAAATTCTAGATCGATATACAGGTGTCATTGCTAAACTAGTGGGATTTCCACCTTCAAGGGCAGAGGACCATCGTATTCAGCTCCTTCCTGGAAGTGTTCCTCCCAACATCAGGCCCTATCGCTACCCATTTCATGAAAAAAAGGAGAATGAAATGCTCGTTCGGGATTTACTGAAGCAAGGTATTATTCGCCCAAGCACTAGTTCCTTTTCTTCACCAGTTCTTCTTGTCCACAAAAAAGATGGTTCATGGCGCCTCTGCATTGACTTCTGAGCACTTAATCATCTCACTATAAAGGAGAAGTTTCCAATTCCTGTTGTTGATGAGCTTCAAGGTGCTCAATTTTTCTCCAAGTTGGATCTTCGTTCTGGGTATCATCAAATTCGGGTTCATGAGGATGATATCCCTAAATAGATTTCTACACACATGATGGGCACTATGAGTTTTTGTTCATGCCCTTTGGCCTCACTAATGCTCCTTCCACATTCCAGGCCTTGATGAATAAAATATTCTGGCCCTACTTGCAGAAATTCATTCTGGTATTCTTTGATGATATCCTCATCTACAGTAAAACATGGGATGAACATCTCCAACATTTGGATCTTGTAATGAAACTTTTCTCTGACCATCATCTCCACGCCAAATAGTCTAATTGTGTTTTTGGACAGAAGGAAGTCAAGTATCTCGGGCACATTATCTTTACACAAGGGGTTCGCGTGGATCCTGCCAAAATCACTTCCATGAACAATTGGCTGCATCCTAAGACACTCAATAGCCTTCGTGGTTTTTTGGGGTTCACTGGATACTACCACAAGTTTCTCAAGGATTATGGGAAGATTGCAGCTCCATTAACTGCTCTATTGAAAAATGATGCTTTTACATGGACACATGCTGCTGAGTGTGCATTTTCCAAACTCAAACAAGCTATGTTCTAGCTATGCCTGATTTTTCCAAGCCCTTCACTATTGAGAGTGATGCTTGTGGAAATGGACTTGGTGTTGTTCTCCTTCAAGATGAACACCCCATTGCATTCACCAGCAAAGCCCTTTCAGGTCATAATTTAGCTGCCTCTACATATGAGAAGGAAATGATGGTTATTTTTCATGTAGTACATAAGTGCCGACCATACCTATTAGGGAATCATTTCTGCATCAAGACTGATCACCAAAGTCTGAAATATTTCCTGGAACAACGTGTATCCTCCCGAGCACAACAGAAATGGGTTAGAAAACTCATGGGTTATGACTATGAGATCACTTACAAGAAGGGTAAGGACAATATTGTGGCGGATTCTCTTTTTCGCACATTTGCTGACCAAGATTCTCTTTCAGCTATTTCTATGCTTGTTCCAAATTGGTTGCAATCTGTTCAACAGGGCTATGTCAATGACTCTTCATTATCTCAAATCATTCAATGCTTGGCCAACAACCCTGCTGCTGTACCACATCACTCTTGGGATGGTGCTTCCCTGAGATACAAGGGTCATCTGGTGCTTCCCCATAACACAAATCTTCAATAGGATGTCTTCTATGAACTCCATGCTTCTCCATCAGCAGGGCACTCTGAGCTCCTCAAAACGTATGAGCGAGCACGACGTAACTTCTTTTGGCAAGGCATGAAAAGGACAATTCAACAGATGGTGGCTGAATGTGATACCTACCAGGGCAATAAGGGTGACATGACACTCCTTCCGGGATTGCTCGAACCCTTTCCCATACCTACACAGATTTGGACAGATATTTCTATGGATTTCATTAAAGGGCTCCCTAAATCTGGAGGGAAGATAGTGATTTTGGTTGTGGTTGATCACCTCTCCAAATATAGTCATTTTTTTGCTCTCAGCCATCCCTATATAGCCTCCTCAATCGCTCAAATTTTCCTGGACTAGATCTTTTGTCTTCATGGCATCCCTTCTTCCATTATCTCAGATCGTGATGCGACTTTCACTAGTCATTTTTGGACAGAACTATTTCGCCACACTCGCACCAAACTGAAGATGAGTTTAGGGTATCATCCACAAACAGATGGTCAGACTGAAATTATCAATAAATGTTTGGAAACTTATCTTCATTGCTTCACCTTTGAACAACAACATCAGTGGGAAAAGTGGCTCCCTCTCGCTGAATGGTGGTACAATACATCTTACCACACTACCTCTAAAATGACCCCATATGAAGCAGTCTATGGTCAGGCACCGCCAGTTCTTCTTCCCTACACCCCCAGAAGTTCACCAGTTCAGGAAGTTGACACAGTCCTTCGAAACCGCGATCATATTTTTCCCATTTTGCGGGACAATCTTCACATGGCAAGAAATCACATGAAGCAACAAGCCGATCAACACCATTCGGAGCGCACTTTTCAAGCAGGTGATATGGTTTTTCTTCATCTCAAGCCATACAAGCAATCCTCCCTGAAACTCAAAGGGCATCATAAGCTCACTCCAAAGTTCTATGGGCCATATCGAATTCTTTAGAAGATTGGGTTCATTGCTTATAAATTGAAACTTTCTCCTTCTTCCCGCATTCATCTAGTATTTCATGTCTCTTGTTTGAATAAATTTATTGGCACCAACATTGGAGGGCAAACTATTTTACCCGAAATGGATAATGAAGGATCCATACTTTTGGAGTCGGAGGCCATCCTCAATAAGCGCACTTGTTAGCTTTGCTCTCACTCTATCATAGAGGTCTTAATTCAGTGGCATGTCATGCAACCAGAGGATGCTACATGGGAACCACTCCTTCAGATTCAACAACAATTTTCACATCTAAAGCTTTGAGGACAAAGCTTTTTCTAAGGGGGAGGGGATGTTAGGAACCTATGTATTTCCTTTGTTAGTATATTTTTGTTGGACGCATATGCTTTGTAAGTCGTCTCGTAGTATTTGTTGATCCATAGTTTGTGTGACTGTTGTTTGGTGCATATGCTTTGTAAGTCTCCCGTAGTATTGTTGATCCATAGTTTGTATTGGCCCATGGTTTTGACCCATACTATTGGCACCTAGACTTAGTATATAAGTGTGTGTTGAGGCCTATGAAGGCACCGTGAAGTTATTTGTATTGAGATTGCTCAAAGGAGGTTGCCCCCTCGAAGTGGCCTGTGATCAATAAAAGTGATTCTGATTTATGTTATTTATGCTATCTCATGTATTTTCATTAATTAATTGTTGCGAGTTCTTCACACATACTTTTGATTTATGTGAGCCTTTGTTGTCGCTTCCCTTTTCTTTTTTCTTGTTAAGAATCTTTCTTATTGTCTCTCTAGTTAATGCTTATGTCACCTCTACCTCTGCAACTTGATCTTAATATTGATATTCCTCTACCTATTTCTTTTGAGATAGAAAGTTGAGTCTTGAATACATTTTCTAGATATGAATCAGGATTCTTGTTTATTTTGAATTCATGGGATATAAGAGATCCCAACAGGTCATCTACCAATATAATAGCTGAGTCAAATCTTTGACTTCTTCAATAGATGCAACCACCTACTCAAACTTTCTAGGTAGAGTTTTGAGGAACTTTTCAACAACCTTATAATATTGATTTTAACTCTTTCACATTTAAACTTTCAAAATCCCTTCTTAGATGTCATCTCAAGATTTTGGATATCTTTGCATCTTTGATTCCATGTTATTTAAATGATTCTTTTGGGTATTCATCAAGCATTGCTCGGTTGCAACTCAGTTCTATATACCCATAAGCTACATAATCCCAAACACACAGTAACATGTTCATCTTAATTCACCAAACTTCATAAATTTTTGCTCTAAAAATAGGATTCTATGAAAAACTATGACTGCTTAAATCCATTTCACCCTTTAAAAAAATGTTACCCTTCTTGCAAATAAATGTGTGAATAAGAAAGATGGGTTAGTCCAGACTTAAATTCCCTTCAACTCTAGGGAATCCAAGACAACAACGTGGGGTAGCTTTCTAGATTCCTTGTACACTTTCAAGAAGGCCATAGCCTTCCTTGGGTTTACCCACGATTGATAAGAAAGAAAAATTGAGCTTCAGGATGTCTCGATCCCTGCTGAGTAACAAGTTACTAGTATATTTGGCTTGCAAGCTATTGGATATACCCTTGGGAGGTTGTTGTTCCCATGGTTTAAAAAAAAAAATGAAATTTCATAATTTAAAGGTAGGTAGTTGAGCCCTTCACCTATGTTAACTCATGACCAAGTAAAACCACCCACGACTAGAGTCACACCTTGTCTATGGATTCTTCTTCCAATATTTTTTGTCTTTTCTCACCGTCGGTCCACCTCAAACTCTCTTCAACGTGGTTTCGTTCTTCCAACAATTTGGTGACCATAGAAACTCTTTCTCAACTTTCATGGATGAATCCTCTTGTTAGCATGAATCGCAGGGTCCAACATCTCAATTGGCATCTTCCAGCTTCTTCATCTCAAGAGACGGCTTAACAATTGGCCGTTCTGATACCGCCATCAAATAAAACCATAAAACCTTGACCCTTGCTACAACCATGCTTCATTTATTAATACACTTGAAATTAAAATGTTTTTACCTAAGCTAATAGTTAAAAATGAAAGAATTAGTTCACAGAGCAAAGCACAAAGCGAGTCACACAAAATACACACTGCTCTTATTACTTGCAGATCAAATACATTTATGGTGAATAAATGGTTTCAACAGATTCCGTAAGAGACGGATCTCAAACCACTTAGTTTCTAAATAATAGTATTTGATAACAATATTTTACTAATCATGGCATTTAGTCATTATTCTCTAACACTTCCCTTTAATGGAGAAATGAGATTCTTACAATACACAACAATAATAAACATTATGGAACTTTGATATTTTTCTGTCTGGTCGTCCTTAGCATTTACACCCACTTTGAAGTCTCACAGTTTGTGCTCTTTCTTCACTTCATCTGATACCAAGTTAAAATTGAAAGAATTAGTTCACGGAGCAAAGAACAAAGTGAGTCACACAAAATACACACTGCTCTTATTACTTGCAGATCAAAAACATTTATAGTGAATAAATGGTTTCAACAGATTCCGTAAGAGACGGATCTCAAACCACTTAGTTTCTAAATAATAATATTGGATAACAATAGTTTACTAATCATGGCATTTCGTCATTATTCTCTAACACTAATATGTATAGAATAAGCTAGAAGTGCATCATGGTAGGGAAAGCCTATAACAACTTTTATGATTCCAAATGATAAGGCTTAGGGATTCTTATTGAAGAAATTATGGATAAACACACAACTTAACAACTTAATAGAGAGAAATAAGAGAATTAAATAAATAAAAATAAAATATATTGGTTGGTTATTCACTTGCTGAAATGGTTTTTTTTAAGTTTTACAATAGCTTTACATTAAATTAACTCTCAACTAGAAAATAATAAATAATAAATTAAGATCAAAGGAAACATATTTAACTAACTTTTAACTAATTTACTTGAAAAACTGGTTGCAAAAGGAAAAGGTAATTTACTTGAAAAACTGGTTGCAAAAGGAAAAGGAAGTAAAGTGTTATTGATAAAAAATAATAAATTAAGATGAAAGGAAACATATTTAACCAGCTCTTAACTAATTTACAAGAAAAGGTAATTTACTTGAAAAACTGGTTGCAAAAGGAAAAGGAAGTGAAGTGTTATTGATAAAAAATAATAAATTAAGAGCAAAGGAAACATATTTAACCAGCTCTTTACTAATTTACTTGAAAATTTGGTTGCAAGAGGAAGTAGAGAGTGAGAAGTGCTATTGATGAGGCGCCCGTCTTTGCATGTGTGCCATGTTCTTTATCATAGAGCAAGAGTTGAAAGAAGTCAGACAAATGCATGACATGAAGAGATTTTAGCATAGGTACAAAAGGTAGGCACGTTTTGACATGCTATAAGTGTTTTAAACAAAGACAAATAGGGGAGAATGTCCTAAGAGAGTCAAAATGGTGGAAGAAGGAATGGAATTTTGGAAAATGTAACTCATGCATAGAATTCTTCTCTTGTTGAAAACAACATTGTAATAGTTCATCAAGAGTAAAGAGAAAATATCATCTTCAAAAAGATGTTGCTCTAACAAGAGAATAAATATTTTGAGGAACTAAAGTAAAGAGAAAACATTTTTGAGAAAAAAAGTGTAAATTGTAAGGTAAATGTTGTAATTGGATTATTGATAGAGGAAGCATTGAAAACTTATTATCTAAAAAAAATGATAATGAAGATAGGTAATGTACACTTCATCCTAGCGCATTTAGAGTTCATCATGGTGAATTTTCATATAGGAGAGTATGAAAATCAAGTGTTGGTAATGTTGTTCCCATGGATCTTTATCATGTATTGCTTGGTATATTTTTATTATATGAGATGATATTTTTCATGATGTGATGATAATACTCAGAAATTACATTTTATGAAAAAATAGAGTGGTGGAGACTTTAGTAATTGCAACATTATTTTTCATTCAATCAAATAATTTTTGCAAGGAATGGTTGTTCCCTGAATATGGATAACACTTTTTGGAGGGCGTGAGTTTGTTAAAAACATATTTCAATTGAGTTTTTTTAACTCCTCGATCGAGCTTTTAAAGGCTTGATTGAGAGAATAAAAAGTGCTCGATCTAGCTATTTAAACACTTTCAATCGAGGGCTAGTAAAACCCTCGATCGAGCTTTATATCTCAATCGATGGTTTTACTAACCCTCAATGAAGATTTTTTTAAATAGATTAATCGAGAGCTCATAGCTCGATCGAGCATCTCCAACCGTTATATGTATAAAAACGGAACAAACCATGACTTATTTCAATGCTTTTGTTGCACATAAATTTAATGAAGGACTAATAGAAACAGGTTATAGATAGAATAAATTTGTCAAGTATATATAATAAATGTGTGATTAATGTTTATAGATGAGATGTTTAAAGATGACAGGGTCTTATTTGTTTGTAGTTATATGATGTAGAGTAATTGAAATTATCGATATGATTGATCAAATCTATGACTCCAATTACTATGTGGCCCATATCTACAAATGAATGTCGAGAGGAAGTGACCCATATCTACAAATGAATCTCAAGAGGAAGTGACCCATATCTACAAATGAATCTCAAGAGGAAGTGGCGGAAGTAATGCATTTACTTGATTCTTCTTTAAAGTATTTATTATTATACACATCTATCATTTTTTTGTTGAAATTATATTTTATTAAGTTTTATTATCATATAATTCTATATTTTCTTTTCATTGGATTTGAAGACCTCGATGGACCATAAACGATATGAGATTTTAAAATTTTTTATTAGCTTTTTTTTAAGGTGTTCATATTTGTGTGTACACATGAATATGAGCACTCTAAATTTTCTGTAATTAAAATTTTTGACAACTTGTTCAAGCTTATGTCCAACTACACATAAAACCTCGATTGAGCCATTTAAAAATGTGTTTCAAAGCTCAATAAAGGGTTTTGTAGACCTTGATTGGGCTAATAGCTCGATCGAGGGTTTTAAAAACATTTTTTTAGCACCCATTTCTAGAAATTTAATTTTACTGACATATTTTCCAGGCTTAAACCCTATCCTGAGATACACCTTAGATAGTGGACTTCATACCAATGGATTTGGAAATGAATCGTTTATCCATTGCCATATAATTTACATATTTTTGAATTCATATGATAATTATTTTTAAATTTATTTTCAAACTTACACTTGAAAACCATGTCCGCAACTTTGAAACAATGCAAAGAAAAATCAACAGCATAAAAGGTACACAACCAAAAAATTTCAAAAAATATTTACACCCGACATCAACGTGTCCTTTCAAAAGGGTATTTTTTGTTTTTATTTTTATTTTTCTAACCAATGAAAAAACGTTTACGTGCACACACATGTACAAAATGCAATTACAATTTTCAATGCTCAGTTTCAAAAATTAATAAAAAAATTTAATTTTCAGAAGTAAATTAAAAAAATATGTGCGTCTCGGTGTTTTTTTGTAGATTGTGTTCATATTTTTTTTCTTCAGAAATTATGCATTTATCACTAAATTAGTTTACGTGCACACAAACCACTTATTAATTTTTCCTAAGATTTACAATAACACATTTATCATTAAATGCATTTTTGACAAATTAAATAATATTATTTAAAAATATATATAGGTGGAAAGATAACATAATTCCTTACAATTTGTTTTTTTGTTACATATTGGAACTCACAAGGCATATATGAGTTTTGAGAGCTTCGATTTAATATATGAGTAAAAAATCAAATTTTCACCGTCAGTTTTGGCCAAAACGTGTTACGCTTCTTCATGGATTCACCCGAATACAAAGTTCAACATATTCTCTTGTGATTTTTCCCAACATGGTTGAGAATAAGAATAGAAGAAAGTGCTAGTGAAAGTTACATAATTAATAAGTAAATATAAGGACATCATCGTAGATGATATATTCAAATGGGAGTAACACGAATTAGACATATTTCACACTAGATTGGCTTGATAATTTAATATATCTTGCATACCAAATATCATTTTAGGATTACCCTAGTAGAAAATGAAAATATGAATACACATGTTCTAGAGTTGTTAAACAAAATCTTGTTATGTGATTATTGGAGTACTTGTGTTGTAACTACTATGCTAGACAAAGGAATAGTGGAGAAAGGGAGACGTTTATGGACTATAGAGCCATGAATATGATAATTGTCTGGTACATATTTTCATTCCCAATAATGGATTAATTATCGACTATTTTAGTGGAAATAAACACTTTTCAAAGATTGACTTAAAAAGTGGATATTAGTTCACATCCATTTTAAGGAAGAAAATGAATAAAAGATAACATTTAAGGTAAATAGTTATCTTAACGGTTGACTATGTCATTAGGCTTGAAAAATGGACTAAGTACCTTCATGAAGGTTATCAATGAGGTAAAAAAATCATTTTTATGTTTGATTGCAGTATTTTATCTTGATAATATTATGATATTTAAATTAAAAAATATATAAGACACATTGTTGGGTGTCTCTACTGTCTTAAGGAATCACCAAATATTTAATTATCGACCAAGGTTGGTAATCTTAGAGTTGTGGCACAGTATATGCTAATGTAGAATGAGACCTAAGTTATGGCTTGACAGACCTTAGAGACGTTTAATAAAGCAAAGATCGAAAGATCTTTCAAAATGAAAAACCAAGTCAAATTTCAGAAAAACAACAAATGAACTAATTAAACCTAGCTAAACCAACATATCATAATAGTATCAAGCTATACTACTCTACTCTATGGATAAGAACTGAAAGATATAAAAACAACAATATTAGTTTAGGAAGCAAAACTAAATCAAACCAAAACTACTTTGATGGAATTGGAAACTACTGATAGAAATCCAATCTAGGAATTTAAAACGATTAGAAATGAATTTAGAGACCTATCTATGAGATGACTCAATTTGACAACTAATTATGTAAACAGAAAACTATATTAATTCAAAGCAAAACTACAAACTATCTAATGAATTCAACAACTATTCATACATTCAATTAATACTTCAAAACTACATTAAATTACCTAATTCTGTTCTCCCTGATGTTGTACGTCAAATGTGATAGAAACTGGGGTGAATGTATTGTAATGACTTTTGAATGTAACAGCAAAGCAAAATGGAAGTAAATTTAACCTAATTTCTACAAAGAGATGTAAACTACAAGGAAACCAATTACAATTAATCTTAAACATTATGAATTATTCTACCCATAAGCAAATGACCTGAAACTAATGAAATCTAGAAGCGAGTAGAAAACTTAATAAAGATATTTACCTGAATTGAATTTGATTTGGAAGCAAGTAGAAAACTTGATAAAGATATTTGATGTAAAATCAAGTATAAAACTTGATAAAGATATTTATTTCTGAACCAAACCCTATTTCATGAACATCTTCATTATCTGTGTGAATGGGAAACTAATCCTATGCTTAACATAGAAACTATCAAAACTGAGATAACTTGGAGAATGAAATTATTAACTCTAATCCGAAATAAATCTTAAGAACATATAATAAACTACACTAAGAATGAAACTCATAGATTCTAGAATAGTAGCCTATCGGCAAATCAAACATGAACGAAATAACTTGAAAGACAATTAATTAAAACTCTATGCAATGTGAAGCAAGATCTTAATGACATCTAAGACTATTAATTAAAAGCAAGAAATATTACAGTTAAAAAACCTAAGAAACTGGATTCTAAATAAGCATAAAAATAATGCAAAAAGTATTGAGGTCTGAATGACGATCCAGATGACAGTCGAAATGACATTCCGGATGGAAGAAAATAATTTAAACTAAGGAAAGAAGAAGATTGGATGATCTTAACTACCCGCTGGCTAATGCATGTGATCCTACAGTGCAAGGGTAGCAATAGATTGACTATTTAGAAGGTAAATAGAACTAACCTACAACTACAGAAAAACTATCAGAACTAATTCTAACTATGAATGAACTTGGAATGTTAAGCTAACTAAACTCTAAGTATTTGTAAATAACAGGACTAAAAGCAAACCAAGCAAACTAAACAATTTAAGCAGACTAAGCAAACTAAACAATTTAAGCAGACTAAGCAAACTAAACAAGCTAAGCAAACTAAGCATGACCGGTCACTAATTACATTCTAGAAATATCATTAATATGAATAGCAAATAAGATATACATATCATAAAATAGAGATATCATTTATGTAAGTAGCAAAACAAGATATATATTATAAGACAAAGATATCATATACAAAACAAATACATAAATTAAACAAAGAACACAACTTATATGTAGAAGACAAAGACAAATTATGTACACAAAAGGAAGGCCACTGGTTGTTGAGGGGCCCTTCTCAGCAATCGGAAGTTGCGCCTTGATTAATCAATCACCACACACGCTACTAAGCTTTTGTAAAACTAGAACAGAGGTATATTAAATTAA
The DNA here is from genome assembly GCA_027924585.1 of Larix kaempferi. NCBI lineage: Eukaryota > Viridiplantae > Streptophyta > Pinopsida > Pinales > Pinaceae > Larix > Larix kaempferi. The sequence goes on along the minus strand of BSBM01000372.1, from coordinate 56,704,763 downwards.
AACAGAGTTACAGTGTTTCTATGTCTACTTGGAGCTTAAAAGACTGAAAAGACTAACTCGTCTCAATCACGAAGACGTCTATATATACAAAATTACAATTGGGAGAGCTAGTTGACCATTTAATGGTCGACTGATCTAATAATAGGCATTCTTAATGCCGAAAAATGGATCTACTTAACAATTTACGATAGCACATAGGCCAAGGAATGGCCCCATAATATTTTACGACAGAGCATCTACCAGGTTCCATAGCATTGCTTTCCTTCACGCGGTCGTTGAGACGTTGATCCTCCTTTGACGTGGGTAGAGAAATGTGTTGGCAGGCTGAGCATGGGAGGATGAGGCTCTTCTAGAACATTGACGTGGGCAGAGGTCCGTGCTATGAGGTTGGACGAACAGGAAAACTAGAACTTCTGGAGTGTTGATGTGAGTAGGAGGTGTGTTGTTGAGCTAGGAAGGTGAGAGGGAAAATCTTCTAAAACAGGGGCTCACCAACCACGACATCCACGTTTCTAATAGAACCCACCTTTCCGTTTCTGCCTTTAATGACAAGAAATATCCCAACCAACGATCTCACAGGCTGAATGAAGGTCTGACGGTGGGCTGAATGCGGCTGATCGTTTGCAACGTGAATACGCGTCTGAACGGAGGTATGTTTGATGACCGCAGCCTGTAGAACCAAAAATAAATACCAAGCATATCTAGAAATACGAGATGATAATCAATAAACCATAAAAAATGATAATAATTATTCATGATTCGTATAATTCCAAATAAACGCATACCTGAGTCTGTTTCATGGTCTGAATGGCAAAGAGAATGACTTATCATAGCAAAACAATGAAAATAACGCCAATCAGAGTGTGTTTGATGATAAAAAATGGTGACAAAATGGACACAAACATTCCCCCAAACCGTAGATATGTCAAGTCCCACTGAGCAAAAAGAAGAGGAATTCAGGAAGAAGGGTGAGCTATGGTAGCAGCTGCCTTCGACTTGGATGAGGAAGTGGAATTAGCTCTAAGAGTCTGAAATTGGTCCTTCAACGCATCATGCTTCAACCGGAGAGAAATGTTAAAAACTATTTTGTCTTCATTTAAATCTTCAACACATTTCACCTAGAACTGTAAGTCCTTGTTCTCTTGACGAAGCCCGGAGATGATCTCAGCATACTTCTCGTTCTGGCTTCTTAATTTTGCTATGTCTTGGGTTAGTCTATCCACAGTCTGATGGAGTGGAGTAGACTCTTCTGCAAAAGACTCGGGGTCTTTTTTAGGGCTCGATCCCTTTAGAAATGGTTCAGCAGTATGTTCTTCAAGAGCCCTGTCTTTATTGTGTACATGAGCGAAGGAAGTAGGGGTCTCAAGTAGACAGATGGATACATTGGCTAATGCAAGGAGGGGGGATTCAAGGACAGGGTCATTTGCTTGTTGTCAGGGTTGTTCGAATACATTGGCTAAATGACGGACTGATTGACAGACTAGACGATGATCTAGTCGACGGACTGGACAACGGTCTGGTCATGATTATCCTTCCTTGATTTCATTGGTATGGGTGAAAAGAATGGGGGTTCTGTGGTTGTGTCCCCGTGGACATGCTCAGGAGAATATGCATGATCAGGGTGTATTTTTCCCGAGGCACCCTCAATAAATCTTACGGACTTGGAAATCTTTTCTTCTTGACAAGAGGTTTGGGTCGGTTAGTTTGCATGGGTTAGGAAACGATAGGGTTTATGAGAGATAGGGGATTTAACAGTAGGCTTCTTGAGTAGGTGAGGGTTCAAGAATTCAAAGACAAAGCATTCCCAAGTTCGCCCCTTTTCTTCTAACTGGTGAGTGATTAAGATGTTAATCAAATAGTGATGGTATAAGCTTCTAGAGGGGTTAGTGGTATTCTTCCTAACCTGAATTGACATTTTCTCTAGGCTTTTCAGGAGATAGAAGGGGAAATTAAGAGCCTAACCATTAACAAAATGTGCCAGTAACCTAAAGTGACAAGCTTTGAAAATAGTGAACTTACCTTCACAGGTAATCAAATGGATAATGACAGTCAGTGGCTCAAGGTATTCAAGCTTAACCCATTCCCTGTGGAATCCTTTTGTGCCCGCAACATGATGATAGTCAGCTTTAAGAGAAAATTCGTGCTTTGTCCGTTGGAGGAAGAGATGTTTATGCCAACGGGCTCCTTCCCTGGGCAGTTTCGTGGTCGATGCAATGGATTCTTCCGTCACGGAAAAAGTGAGATGGCCAACCCTGGTTTTCTTACCATCGAACCCTTTTGCAAACAGTAAGGAGATTTCGTGGTCGTGGCCGTCAAGAAGGCCAAGAAATGGACCCCATTTGGCTCGCAAAAATAATTCATGACATGCCTTAAATTTGGGAATGTGGAGGAGGTCCTGGTAACTGCCAGGTTCATGACGGATTGCGATATTGAACAGAGGTCGAAGGATGTGAATAATAGAGAGGTTGCATGAAATTGTAGGGGATGGAGCTTGATAGGTTAAAGGCGGATGAAAAATGAGCAAGATGAAGCAGAATTTATGCTGAGGTAAGTTTAAATTGAGATCCGTTTGAATGGTTGAATGTTCGTGGGGATAGATTTGGCACGTTCGAATGATACGCTATCATTCAGTTACTTTGAGACGTGTGCCATCATAGAACTACGTGAGCTAGTGAATTCGTATGGCTATGATATATTCAAACATGTCCAAAGTGAAACTTTGGACAGGTTGAATGTAATCCTCATTATGAAATTGTAAACACAAATTACACATAAAAAAATCATGATGACTTAATAAATGAAATGATAGATCGCACAATAAATCATAATAGAGGATTAAAATCGTATGGTAGCCATATGATGGTTTTAAAAATCACCCAAAGTGCATAATTAACCAATTCATTTGATAAAACGAGATGAGTATGCAAAGATGACATTCAATTTGATCCTTGACATGATTAGTTGATTAGATATATCAATAAAAATAAAATTTTTAAATATCCTAGCACACTTATTAATATCATTAGGAGCTAAGGTTTCATTCGGCACTTCATTCAGATCGTTATTCATTTTCCTCGTTCGTCACCTCATTCGAATCGTCATTCGACCCTTCATTCAACCCTTCATACAGATCTTTGTACAAAAACGTGCTTTGATGGATCTAACTGCTACTGATTATGCAGAGAATTTTTCTGGAACTTGTCAACATACAAGAGATGTTGTAAACCTGCTTTTTTGGAACTTTAGTCACATTCTTCTTTATTTGTCATTGATCAGAACAATCTTCCTTCTGATTTTTGCATTATCTTGAAAACACCTATCATTTTATTAGAGATAAATAAACTTTTTCATAAATATTCAGAAAGTAAAAGCAGTTATGATCCTCCCCCAAACCAAAAATATGGCATGTCCTCAAGCCATCAAAGAAAAATTGATTAATATTCAAATATTTTCAATTGAAATTTTTGCCAATAGCTTCTAAAATGTTGTGATAATTTTCGTAAGAAAATGAAATATTAATTAATAAATGTAGATGATTCAGATATGTACATTCATAAAAAAGAATACAATAGTGCTTAAGAATACCATATGAAGAATCATAGTATAATTGATGTGAAAATGCCATAGGAAAACTTGTCATCCATGACTCATTGTAAAGATCTCTTGTCATCCAAAGAATATAGATAAGGTTTGTCATAGAGTTTGTGAAATTTATATAGTTATGCGTCCCATTTCTAGGATAGTCATATCCTAGGTATTGTTTGAATTAGATGACAGGGTCCAAGTCCAACTTACAGCCATTCGCTAATGACAGTATAAATAATTGACCTAAAGATGTGTTTGTATACTCAGGTTTTTTATGAGCCATGTGCATAGTGATGCATTAACCAAACCTCTTTTACCCGATATCGCCACGCTGCCAGCAGGCCACTTCAGTACCCTGGCCAGTTTATCTTGGTACCATGCAAGCATAGCCCCGCTGCCAACGAGCCTATCTAGTACCCCGATGGGTTTACTTGCATTTACCGAGCTTCCTTGTTTAAGATTTTACTTAGCATGGACCCGCTACCAGCGAGCCTATTCAGTACCTCGACAGGTTTGCTTCGTATAATGATTTTAGTATGTGGAAGCTGGTTAGCACTATAGTGTATTAAGCTCGATAAACACATAATTCAAAATTTTAGAATGAACCTTGTGAGCAACTTTATTTATAATCGCCTAAATTATAGATCATGTCAAAAGATAATAACCTAAAGTTGTTCTTTGACCTCTTAGTACATCTTCTTCATGAAATATTAGTAATGTTCCCCACAAAATAGAAATATCACTCACTTTTGGGATACCTTTTAAAAGTGCTCAAGAGACAAGTTTTGATAATGAGTCTAGGATGAGCTAGTGATCCATAAGTGTAGATAGAACTTTTTGAAAATCATAGTGATTACAATAGGTCTTAAGCAATTGTTCTAATGATAAATCAGAATTGTGCATGTTTGAATCAAATACCATATACAAAATCATAAAAGAAAGTGGTTATAAATGATATAGAGAACATTTCAACTTTTACTATAAATTTTCAATTTTCAAAAATAATCGAAAGAGGAGTTAGGATATATTATGAATTTCTTTTAGAGCACTACCCTTCTCAGGTAATATTCCCTGACTGATTATAGTGATAAGGTTCTGGTAATAAACTGCAAAACCACTTGTTAGATGATTCAAATTTATTCAAAACAAAAACATATGTACAAGGGAAAGTTATGTAAAATTTTCAAAATTAAGGAAAGGAAAAGAGTCTTCCTGTTTTAATTGACAAAATTCCATAAGTTGATCATAAAAATTAATTTCCTGTATAGATGTAATCAATTGTTATAAATTACTCTTATTATTAAAAAAAACAAAAACAAATATATTTACATATATACAAATGAAGATAACCCAAAATAATTCAAGAACCAGGAGAAGGAGGAATGACTTCCTCTTCTACCAGCTCCATCTCCTTCTGCTGTAAGCCATTCTGCACAAAATCGTGTTTAGATATTGGTTGATGATCAAGTTTAAGTCTATGTCCATTTACAAAAAGGAAATTTGAGAATCATTAATTGTTTTAATTTTAATGGATCCATTATCAAAAGCTGTAACAATTTCATATGGACCCATCCAACGAGTAGTTAATTTTCCTTTAAAGTTTTTGTATCTTGAATAAAAAAGTAATGCCCAATCTCCAGTTTTGAATTGCTTTTGTTTAATGTATCTATCATGCCATTTTTTGCATTGGTTTTGTATTAAGATTATGCGTTGGATAGCATCTTTCCTAATCTCATCTAATTCATTTATTTGTAGGATTCATTGTCTATGTGCTTCTTCTAGATCCATTCCTAATTGTGTAGCCATACGAAAGGTTTTGACTTGAAATTCAATAGGTAGAAGAACTATGCCCTTGGTTAGTAACATCTTACATTTTTCATGACTAAGAGATAAGTTCGTTTCTTGGCACCGAATAAGAATTGTTTTGAGGTTATCAAGGGCTTCTTGCAAGGTATTACCATAAACTATAAAATCATCCATATAAACTTCTACACAATCATGTATAAGGTCAGCAAAGATTCCTAAAACTGCACATTGGAAAGTAGCAGGTGCATTGCATAGCCCAAATGGTAACACTCGATAGGCATATGTCCCCCAAGAACAAGTAAAGGTTGTCGTGTCTTGATCCTCAGGTGCTATTAATATTTGATTGTATCCATTATACCCATCAAGGAAAGAAAAGTATTGTTTCCCTGATAAGTTATCTAACACATGATCGATGAAAGGCAAAGGGAAGTAGTCCTTAAGAGTGGCCTTGTTTAATTCTCGAAAGTCAACACAGAGACACCATTTCTCTGTGACTTTCTTTGGAACTACCACCAGAGGAGACACCCATTTACTGTTAGAAATTGGGTAGATGAATCTAGCATTAAGGAGTTTTTGTAATTCTTCTTTTACTATATCTTTTAGGGTTGGATTCATTCTTCTCTTGGGCTGCCTAACAGGAGGTATATTTGAGTCTGTGTAAATGTGGTGAATACAGGTATCTGGGTGTATGCATTTCATATCAGTATATTCCCATGCAAATGCTCCAATTTGGCTCTTGATAACTTTTAGTAATTGTCTTTGCTGACTCTCATCTAAACCTGCATTTATATGTAGAAAGTTTTTGTAACTAACCTCACAAGGTATGGTATAGGATCCTATATGTTCTTTGATTGTAAAAACACGAGGTGTACTTGTAAATGTTGAAAGGCTGATGTTTTCTTGGAATTCGTCTCCAAAGATCTGGTCAAGTTGGGAAAAGACTGAGGAAAGTCTATACATGTTGTGGAAGAGATAAATTGATTCAATAAAGTCTATACATGTTGTACTTGTAAATGTTGAGAGGCTCATGTTTTATTGGAATTCATCTCCAAAGATCTGGTCAAGTTGGGAAAAAGACTGAGGAAAGTCTATACATGTTGTGGAAGAGATAAATTGATTCGGTACTCTATTCTTGAAGTGCCCAGGAGAAATCACTAACAAGGGAAATTTCTTCCAAGTTTTCATCCCCAAAAAGACAATCTAACCAAAATAGGTTTTCAGTTACTAGCTGTGATGGTGCGTATAAAGCTAGTTTTTTTGTAGATAACCCATTAGAGATAATTATCTCTCCATCCCTACATCCTATAAATGGATTGGCAGTAGCCAACCACAGTCTTCCCAGAATAATGGGGTGACCTTTAGAAGGGTCCTTTGATTCTATGACCATAAAATCCACGGGATACTCCCATGAAGTTACTGATACAGTGATGTCATCTAAGATCCCAGCAGGCTGCACCATAGTGCGATTTGCTAATTCTAGCATTGTTGGGGTAGGGAGGAGGAATTGTCCTAAATGGAGAGTTTCTAAAACTATGGTAGTCATCAGGTTAATAGCGGCTCCTAGATCAATAAGTGTGTTTCATATGGTGATGTTATTGATGATAACAATCACCACAGGGTTTCCTAGGTTTTAATACTTTGGGATTCTAGGTTGGTCGGCTATGTAATCTAACATTTCTCCTATTACATGAATTGTCGGAGGGTCCTTTTGTTTTCTACCTGGCCTTTTAATACAGATTTCCTTTATTACTTTACTATAGATTGGAATATCCTTAATGGCTTGTAACAAAGGGATCTTAATACAAATATTTTTCAATTCGTTAATAATATCATACTCTGGATAAGTTACAGGTTTTTCTATTAACAGATGCTCTGAATATGGGGGTGATTTTTCTCCTATAATTACTTCTTTATGAGGATTTTTGTGTGTTGAAGATTTAGAAATAACCACATCTTCAAGAATGGCATCATTCAAAACTTCACTAGGTGTGACTTCTTCATTCTCTTCTTAGATAACAACTGATGACTTGGGCTGATCTTGTAGGACTCCTCCAGACCGCGGTTGAATCTCATATATTGGTGCGGTCGAAATGGCATATGATGGAAGAGGTAACAACCCAATGCTGTTAAGGGCTTGGGTTGGCTTGTTGTTAGGATTTGGTATCGATTGTGCTAGTAATATTGTGGATCTTGGAGGGTTCATATTCTGGAAATGGTGAGGTTAATTTGGGATAGGGGGTAGTGAAGGAGGTACAAATCCAGGAAAAAGTTGTTGAATATTAGGTGGGTAAGGATAGTTAGGCATAGGAGGAGGTGGTTGAGCATAAGCTTGTCCTCTCCATCCATGTGGCCATTGTTGTTGTTGAGCATTCTGAGGAGGGTACTCAGGTGGCCAATTTTTCCAACCTGAAGTGTTCCATTGTTGAGGAGATTGATAAGGATATTAATAGGGTGGAATTTGTGATGGATCTTGATATGATGGTTGATCCCTAGGTTTCCAAGGCTTCCTAGATGTTTCACCAACGTTTCCTCTCTTGTATACAGCTTGCAACCCAGGCAATGATGGAAAATTATCAGGTGGATGTTCTTCTATACAAAGGTGACAAACTAAAACATTATTCAATGGACATTCTCGTTGGGGATGTTTAGTTCTACACCTACGACAAAAAATACTCATTGCTACACGCTCTTCATCCTATCTCTTTTTAGCTTGTAGTGCATCTAGTTGAGAACCCATAGCTCCTAAGATATCTGTTTTGAAATTTTCCAACAAGTTTCCCAATTCTACCCTTGTAACTCCACCAGGACCGGATGTGTTTCCTTTTAGGTTTCTAGCATAAGATTCTCGAACGTGTCTTCCACCTTTCCTGCTGCCATGAGATTAAGGTTTTCTAAGAATTCTTCTGAGATTCCCTTGAGGAAGAGTTTTTTTACTGCATCTTTTCGAAGATCACTATATTTGGATTTATGTAACACATGGTTAAATCTTTCGAGATAGTCTTCTAGGCTCTCATCTTCAAGTGTTGAATTCTGAAAATATCACTACGAGAGTCCTTAGGTTTACAGTAATCCTGATATTTCCATAGAAATGCATTATTCATGTCTTCCCAAGTTCTAATACTAAATTCTCCTAATCCCATGAACAATCGAAGAGCATAATCTTTTAATGTGGCAGGAAAGAGTTTTAATTTTTGGCCATCTTGTAGGTAATTATAACTCCTACACAAAATGTCAAATTCGAATAAGAATGTATTTGGATCCTCAATACTCTTCCCATAGAAGGTTGGTAGTGAGGAGGGAGGGATGTTTTTCATAGCTACATCTTGTGCAGTGTCTAAGATGGGGAGTCCAAAAGTACCTTCAGTTGTAACCTCTCCTTCTCCTTCATCTTGTCGGACACGATCTTCATTTTCATCCTCCATGAAGATTCGATTGCCAAATAGAGAATACCTAGGTGGTTCCTTTCTTGGTGAATATGGGATGTCCCAACGTTCTGTTTCATGAAGAGTATTTTTCTTTTTAGGAGCATAATTACCAGCTACATGGGAATCCAATTTTGAAGGCCCTACCATTGTTGTCTCAAGCTGTAAGATAACAATGTTCACAAAATTTTCAAAAAGAGCGTCTACTTGTGCAAGATCAACAAAATCTACTAAGTTTGGACCACCTACTATTGAAAAAGTAGTGTCTTTGGGTTTTTGGACTAATGGTGGATTGGAAGTTCTGAAGTTTTATCCTTTTGAGTTTCCTCTTGTCTAAATTTAGTCTCGATATCAGCCTGAGGTTCTTCTAGTGGAATTTCTTTATGAACAGAATTTTTTGATGTCCCTGTGGTTTCCCTTGAATGGTTTCCAGAAAGGATTTCCTTAGCTTTCCAAGTAGGACTATCCCCTTTAGGTGTCTTCTGATACCTTTCTACTAAGTTAGTAGTTGGAGTGGCATGCCCCCCGTATAGCTTAGTAGGAATTTTAGTAGGGATTTTAGTTTTAATAAATCTACCTTGTGAGTCTCTAGACCTATTCATGAAAATAAAACTATAACTAAAATAAATTCTAACTATATCACTACTATTGCTAGGTTTTGGGGATGCCTGTTATAACAGATGTGCAGGTTCTTACCTCTTGTCTTACTGCTCACCCACCACCAGCCTATTTCTAAGTTTCAAAGGGGAGAATTCAAATATATTACTAAGTTTTTAAAAGAGAACTTTACCTATCTACAACTAAATTCTACCTATCTACAACTGAATTCTACCTATCTACAACTCCCCGGCAATGGCGCCAAAATGTTGGGTGTCTCTACTGTCTTAAGGAATCACCAAATATTTAATTATCGAGCAGGGTTGGTAATCTTAGAGTTGTGGCACAATATATGCTGAGGTAGAATGAGACCTAAGTTTTGGCTTGGCAGACCTTAGAAATGTTTAATAAAGAAAAGATCGAAAGATCTTTCAAAATGAAAAACCGAGTCAAACTTCAAAAAAACAACAAATGAACTAATTAAACCTAGCTAAACCAATAGATCAGAATAGTATCGAGCTATACTACTCTACTCTATGGATAAGAACTGAAAGATATAAAAACAACAATATTATTCTAGGAAGCAAAACTAAATCAAACCAAAACTACTTTGATGGAATTGGAAACTACTGATAGAACTCCAATCTAGGAATTACAAAAATTTAGAAATAAATTTAGAAACCTATCTATGAGATGACTTAATTTGAAAACTAATTATGTAAACATAAAACTATATTAATTCAAATAAAAACTACAAACTATCTAATGAATTCAACAACTATTCATACATTCAATTAATACTTCAAAACTACACTAAATTACCTAATTCCATTCTCCCTGATGTTGTATGTCAAATGTGATAGGAACTGGGGTGAATGTATCATAATGACTTTCGAATGTAACAGCAAAGCAAAATGGAAGTAATTCTAACCTAATTTCTACAAAGAGATGTATGATGGAATATTGGTCAATACTGAGAGGGAGGGGTGAATCAGTATTGTTAACTTTTTACCTTTTAACAACTTATTAAACTTTTAATCAAAAGATGGAATCAACAAGAGACACAAAAACACAGATTTTATCGTGGAACCCCAATTGGGTAAACCACCAACACTTTCTATACTGCAAAATTATATCTACAATAAGTTTGCAAGCCACAACTTGCTGGAGACACCAATCCCCAAGTTTCTCAGCCACCACTGAAAGATGCACCAACACCCTAGTTTTTGTCTGCACCTACAGACAAGGATACACCAATACCCTTATTTTCCAGCCACTACTGAAAGGAGGCCAAGACCCCCCTTACAGGAATGTAGCCTGCCCTAGCACCACCCTACCGCCCTTATATGCTTCTTATCAATCTTCTAGATATTTTTTTAACTCTGTCCTTTTTTCTATCTTCACTTTAGTCTCTGTTTTGATGCTTCAAAGAACTTCACTGACCTCGTTTCTTTGCTAGACTTTGTCTTCTCTTTAATATGTTGAACCTCTATTCTTCCTTTTGATATGTTGAAACATTGTTCTTCTGTTATGGTCTCTATGCTGCTTCAGATCAACACTCAGCATGCCCTCCCTTTTTTTTTTCAGAACTTCCTTTTAATTTTGGATACACTTATTGGTTCCTGGCTTCTCTGGTTTCTTCTTCAACATGCACCCAAGGGACACTTCTGGATCTTCATTCTTTTCTTCTTATGCTTCTGTTGAAACTGAACTCTTGAGACAACGAGAACACATCTTTCTTCTTCTAAATATTCATGATTCAATCACAGATATATTCTTCCTTCTTCTATGAATATTCAGACTTCATACCGAGAGACACATCTCTTCTTGTTGTAACTGCGATTACACCATTTTAGACACTTCTTCTATTTCGATTTTTTTGCTTATATATATATATATTCTTCATTTTTTAAAGCTCACATCCTTTCAGAATGAATTCATGTCTTTTTATGATCGTACCTTTTCAATTCTCTGTTTTTTTTTTATCTTTTTATTTATCATTCTATTTATTACTGTTTTTATTTAATTAATTAATTAAAAAAAACTCTTTATCATGCCTCTTCGAGATTCTTCCATCCTTAAGTAAAAGTTACTTTCTTGTTTTATTAAATCGCTGTTTACTATATCAGCCACTCTCTTTTAAATAAAACATAATTTTTTTTATTAAAATAAACAATTTAATTCTGTTTTATGTCTTCCTTTTTTAAAACTCTGTTTTAATTCCTGTAGCTTCTTATTTAAGAATTAAAACTATGTTTTAATTCTTTTTGAATTCCTGTAGCTTCTTATTAAAATAAACAATTTAATTCTTTATTTCATGATATCTTAATCATTCCACATTTTTATTAAATTGACTTAACTTGTTCAATTTAAATAAAACCTTCTTTAACATATACTTGATTTGGGCATATTCAGATTTTTGTGTAAAACAAAAAAAAAATTCATCTTGGGAACTCACTTTTTCACACGTGTGACTACCAGATGGAGAACTGAACTTATGGCTAGATAGACAAGTTTTCAAAGACCATATCCATAGCATTATATAAATTTATTGACACACATACAACCTCTGGCAAGCAGTTGAAATGGTCTTTCAAAACTACTTAATTCAACACTTAGATAAATATTGTCAAACCCTTGTCATTACTGTGCCAGGAGGCATTTTGGCAGGCACATATCCTTTTCATATGATCACCACTAAGCAAACTGAAGGTATGGCTAGATATCCATTCCACTAGGAAATAGCACCATGTCACCCTTACAATTTACTGAGTCACCTTGAGCTTCTAGTAGGCACTTGAAATTAGCTACTCAACCTTTTTGAACCTTAGAAACACATTTTTTCTTATTTTGGCAGTCCCATATTTCACACATGTGAAGCCCTAAGGGAAAACTGACTTCATGAATGGATAGCCAGTACATCAGGGAACAACCCCATGCCCTCTGACTGATTTATCATCATCATACTAATCTTTGGTGGGCATTTCTAAATGACCTCTCAAACCCTTATTTTCAATACTTGGTCAATTTTTCATACTTTTTGAATATGCCAATTAATGATTTTACCTCTTTTGGTAGGATGACATTTTCCTCATGAGGTCATAATAAGAAAGAATAAGCACATGGCTAGATAGCCACTTCAACAAAGTACATCCCTAAGCCCTCAGATAATTTTATCACCATCAGAACAATATGTGGTAGGCATCTCAATCAGCCTCTTCAGGTTTGTGGGTTTGACACTTAGTTTTTCCAAACCCTACATCACAAGGGTGATTTTCTTTTTTCTTCAAATTTGGAAAATGATATGTCCAATGGGTAGCTGACAACAAGACAAGTCTAACAAGACTAGTTTCAACCCTTGAATCTTCTTTCTCTCTCCTCGACGAGCATATTAGTGAAGTCAATGAAAAAACATGGTTGGGAGGTACTCTTGGTAGGTTCAAATCTTCTTCCTCATTATCTTCTAAATGAAACTGAGGACATGCTTAGTTAGGAAAAATAACAAGCTATAAGACCCCCATGTGCTGTGGGCATTTACTCCCACTCATAAATTATGGCATGCATCTTTCTGAGGTGTTTTACCCATTTTTTCTTGCTAAAACCCTATTTTGACAGGCTCATAACTTTTCCTTCAGATATTTTATGGACAAACTGAAGACATGGTTGTGTAGAAACAATACCAATCTGTAGGACCCCCTTATGGTGCAGGCATTTATATTCTCCTATAATTTATGGCGGGCATTTTCCTAAACCAGTTTTTTACTAGATTCCCATACTTGTCGTTTTTTTTTGTTTTTCACCAAATTGGCATATTTTTCCAAAACTATGTCAGACTGTTATAATGACTTTCTGATAGCTTCCAGAACACCATCATGTATTTTTCAAGCCTCATCACACATGCCATGTCATCATTACCAATCATGCCACATCATCATTCATGCCATGTCATCATATCTTCCCATATCATGTCCTTGGTTATCCCTTTGTCATTACTGATATCCTTTTGACATCAATGACAACCATTAACCATATTTCCAACAATGTAAACTACAAAGAGACCAATTACAATTAATCTTAAACATTATGAATTATTCTACCCATAAGCAAATGACATGAAATTAATGAAATCTAGAAGCAAGTAGAAAACTTAATAAAGATATTTACTTGAACTGAATTTGATTTGGAAGCAAGTAGAAAACTTGATAAAGATATTTGATGTAAAACCAAGTACAAAACTTGATAAATATATTTATTTTTGAACCAAACCCTATTTCATGAACATCTTCATTATCTGTGTGAATGGAAAACTTATCCTATGCTTAACAAAGAAACTATCAAAACTGAGATAACTTGGAGAATGAAATTATTAACTCTAATCCAAAATAAATCTTAAGAACATATAATAAACTACACTAAGAATGAAACTCATAGATTCTAGAATAGTAGCCTATCGGCAAATCAAACATGAACGACATAACTTGAAAGACAATTAAAGAAAATTTAAGGAAGATGGGAGGGAAACTAAGAATGGTGACAAAACTTAATTAAAAACCTATGTAGTGTGAAGCAAGATCTTAATGACATCTAAGACTGTTAATTAAAAGCAAGAAATATTACAGTTAAAAAACCTAAGAAACTGGATTCTAAATAAGCATAAAAACAATGCAGAAAGTATTGAGGTCTGAATGACGATCCGGATGACTCTGAATGACAGTCCAGATGGAAGAAAACGATTTAAACTAAGGAAAGAAGAAGATTGGCTGATCTTAACTACTAGCTGGCTGATGCATGTGATCCTACAGTGCATGGGAAGCAATAGATCAACTATTTAGAAGCTAAGGTAACAAAAAACAATCTACACTAATCATTATCTAAAGGAAATGAACTATTTCTATTACATGCTAAAACAAAGTTGAGATGTAAATAGAACTAACCTACAACTACAGAAAAACTATCAAAACTGATTCTAACTATGAATGACCTTGGAATGTTAAGATAGCTAAACTCTAAGTATTTGTAAATAACAGGACTAAAAGAAAACTAAGCAAACTAAACAATTTAAGTAGACTAAGCAAACTAAACAATTTAAACAGACTAAGCAAACTAACCATGACCGGTCACCAATTATATTATGGAAATATCATTAATATGAACAGCAAATAAGATATACATATCATAAAGTAGAGATATCATTTATATAAGTAGCAAAACAACATATATATTACAAGACAAAGATATCATATACAAAACAAATACATAAATTAAACAAATAACACAACTTATCTGCATAAGACAAAGACAAACTATGTACACAGATGGAAGGCCACTGGTTGTTGAGGGGCCCTTCTCAACAATCAGAGGTTGTGCCTTAATCAATCAATCACCACGCACGCTACTAAGCTTTCATAAAACTAGAACAGAGGTATATTAAATTAAAACAGAGTTACAACGTTTCTGTGTCTACTTGCAGCTGAAAAGACTAAAAAGACTAACTTGTCTCAGTCACGAAGACGTCTATATATACAAAATTACAATTGGGAGAGCAAGTCATCCCTTTGGTGGTCGACTTCTCTAATAATAGGCAGTATTAATGCTAGAAAATGGCTCTGCTTAACAATTTACGACAACACATAGGCCAAGCAATGGCCCCATAACAGTTTACGACAGCGCAGAGAGCATCTACTTGGTTCCATGACATTGGTTTCCTTCACGCAGTCGTTGAGACGTTGTTCCTCCTTTGACGTGGGTAGAGAAATCTATTGAAAAGCTGAGCATGGGAGGACGAGGCTCTTTTAGAACATTGATGTGAGCAAAGGTGCATGCTATCAAGTTGGACGAACGGGAAAATTGGAACTTCTGGAGTGTTGATGTGAGCAGGAGGTGTGTTGTCAAGCTAGGCAGGCGAGAGGGCGAATCTTCTAGAATAGTGGCTCACCAACCATGACATCCACATTACTAATAGAACCCACATTTCCGTTTCTGCCTTTAATGACCAGAAATATCCCAACTGACGATCTCGTGGGTTGAATGAAGGTTTGAATGGCAGGTTGAATGCGGCTGATCGTTTGCAACATGAATATGCATCTGAATGGAGGTATGTTTGACGACCGCAGCTTTTAGAACCAAAACTAAATACCAAGCATGTCTAGAAATATGAGATGATAGTCAATAAACCATAAAAAAATGATAATTATTATTCATGATTCGTATAATTCCAAATAAACGCATACCTGAGTCGGTTTGATGGTCTGAATGACAAAGAGAATGACTTATAATAGCAAAACAGTGAAAATAATGCCAATCAGAGTGTGTTTGATGATAAAAAAATGGTGACAAAATGGACACCAACACACATCCATTACCTTATTAAATCATTACCATGCACTTAGGTGTATGAACAATCAAGTTGATTCATAGGCATATGAAATTGGTGGAGCTTTTGTATATTTACTCATTTATTTTTTGAAGAACAAATCTAGGAAGTCTAATTGGGTTTTTCATGCATTGAGTAGAAACATATTGTTATTGCACCAAGTGTAACGAGGTCCTTACAATCCAGTATGGGGGAGATGTTGTAACGTTTGTTACATTTGTCACGTTTGTCACATTTATCACGTTTGTCACGTTACAACCTAGTATGGGGGAGATGTTGTAATGTTAGTCACATTTGTCACATTTGTGATGTTACATTTCCATATCGGCTCATAACTTATAAAAAATCAAAAGTAATTAAAATTTTCATGTTCGCTCATAACTTATCAAAAATTAAAAATAATAATTAAAAAATTAAAAGAGAGGGATCCAATTTCTTGAGGGGTAATTTTTTTCTTAATGTGTAAAAAATTTAAGATAACACAAAAAAAATTACACCTCAAGAAATTGGATCCCTCTCAGTGCTTAATAGATCCGGGTTTAAGATGGATCTATGCTGGTTAAGTACACTGGTTTTTGAGGTTGTGAGTATAGATGACATGAATGTCTTATATAAGGATGATGTAAATCTTGCATAGGTTTGGAAATCTTGTAAAAAAAATCAAAACCATAAGGATGATGTAAATTTTGCATAGGTTTGGAAATCTTGTTAAAAAACCAAACCATGGAATGAGGAGAGGACAACATATTTAGATTTTCTTTTATTAAAAAAAGATTATTATTCAAGACTCCTTAATGGTGCATACTAAGGGGTTCCATGCCAATGAATATAATTATATGAATGGAGGTTTCAATCGTAATTTCTACAATGACAAGACTAGAGATTTGGTATAATAAATATATTTTTGGTTAAGTTTTAGAAAATATATGAGAAATTTGGTTGAAGGTTGTAGTATATGTTAGCTTGTAAAACAAAGCAGGTTTGTATATACTTTTACTTTTAAGAGAGAAGCTGTGTGAATATTTAAATATAGATTTTGTTTTGGGATTACTGCGCCAAGAGGCACTCTACAGCCCAGTACGAGGGAGATCTTGTTAGTTGAGTCTTTGTCGATATTGTCGGCCATAAATAACATTTGTATGAGGGAGATCTTATAAGTCGAGTGTTTGTCAATATTGTTGGCCATAAACAAATAAAAAATATTATGTCGACCAATAATTAAAATTAAAAAGACGTGTATTTTCAATTGGAATTTTTATTTTTTTATCAATAGTAGCAATTTTAATTTTTATCAGCGATCAAAGTAGCAATTCAAGCTGCAGCCTGTAGCTCGCCATATCCACCCTGATCTTTTCGAGAAGAGGTTTGCACCTCGATAGATTTGATCCCAAGACTTGGATCTAGGCTGGTGAATATATTTGCGCCGAGAGGCGCTCATCCAGTATGAGGGAGATCTTGTAACATGTGAGTGTTTGTCGACAATAGTAACAAAATAATACAAAGTAAACAAAAAAGAATAATACAAAGTAAAAAGTAATAAATATCATGTCGGCCATAAACAAAAAAGAATAATACAAAGTAAAAAGTAAATATGAGACTTAAATTAGAGACTTTAAAGCTTAGGATTAGGTGATAAATATTATGTCAGTCATAAACAAAAAAGAATAATTCAAAGTAAAAAGTAAATATGAGACTTAAACTAGAGATTTTACTTTTTACTTTTAATACAAAGTAAAATGTAAATATGAGATTTTAGAGTGTTTGCCGAGGAACAAAATAATATAAAGTAAACAAAAAATAATAATACAAAGTAAACAAAAAATAATAATACAAAGTAAAAAGTAATAAATATTATGTTCGACATAAACCAAAAAGAATAATACAAAGTAAAAAGTAAATATGAGACTTAAACTAGAGACTTTAGAGCTTAGGATTAGGTGGCTTAGACATTGCACTCAAGAAGCTATTCAATAAGAGGTTTGTACCTCGGGAGATTTGATCCCTCTCGGTGCTTGATAGAGCCTAGGATTTAGATCTATGCTAGTTAGGAACTCAAAGAGGTAATGATTAAATCATAGTAATTGCGAATAGATCTTTAAAATTATTACATTTTATTGCATGCGAGAAGACAAGTGATGCTATTAATGTATTCTTTTAATAGATAGCATGGTTGTATGGGTTAAGGAAGAATATCAATTCAAACTTGAATACTAAATTCCTACATAATTTTGGATAGCTTCATGAAAGAAGTTTCGTTATAGGCTGTAGTTTAATTTGCATAATGAGATATATGATCCAAGAGAGATTCTTAACATAAACCTAAGTATTTTGTAAGATATTTGGTAAGATATAATGTGTCTAAAATATCACTCAATGGAGTGACTTGGCAAGATTTTTTGAATTCCAAAGCATATGACAACCGCAAAGGAAGAGGTATTTGTGGAGTAAATAAGGGATATGTATAGAAAAGGAGAATTAAGACATTTTCTAAAAGAGGCTTAGTGATGTTAGTATAAAGGAAGAGGTATTTTTGGAGTATATAAGAGATATGCATAGAAAATATTGAGAAAAGGAGAATTAAGGCATTTTCATAAAGAGACTTAATGATGTATCATTAGAGGAAGACATTTTCTTTTTCTATGGGAAGAAGCTTAGAATATATAGGGTCACAAAAAAAATTTCTATAGGAAGAAGCTTAGAATATATAGGGCCACAGAAAGTTCTTAGAAATATGTTTTATAAAGCATTTGGTTTGGATTTATAAAACATTTGGTTTGGATTTATGTGATGACATGGAAAATTCATGAATGTTTAATCTTGTATATATTTATGAATATCATGAAAGAATTGAAGCAACAAAGGTACATGAGAAATAAATATCACATAAATAAAATTTAGTTAAAAATCATAAGAAGTTGAGGAGGTGCTGGTAGAAAAATTTATTGGAAAGAAAATGAGTAGACATAAGTTCAAAGAATGCATCATGGGTTTTTGAAGAAGAGCTCATGATTAGGAGTTTATGAAAAATTCCATTAAAGAGTTTTGATGTAAGAAAATAGTTGAGGAAAAAAGTTAATTTACATGTATTTGAATTTAGTTTATATATATGTGAATTCTTAAATTTTAAATTGTTGTATGATTTTAAATAATCTTATTATAATATTTTAATTGATTTTTAAAAATTTATATATAAATGAAAATAACTTAATGATAAAATATTTATTTTTATTAATAAATTTTTATAACCCTTTAATTATAAAACGTTGAATTTGAACATTTGGATAGTTGGAAATCCACATGCCCATATATGTAAAGTTTTAATATGAGCAAAATCCTTTAACCTACATTAACCTTTAATAATTGGATCTATGTAGATTCTAAAAATAATAATTGGATGTGTAGATTTTAGAAATCGTATTCATTGTAATCTTTTATGGATTTGTGTAAATTTATTTTGCAAAATATTAAGAACATTAAAAATATTATCGTTAAATGTGAGACTAGAAATATTTAGTAGTTACTATAAGGAGGTCATTAATCATAATCTAAATGATCAATAGTATTTATGGGTTTTAATTAGTTGAAAGAATAAAATTTATATAGCCAAGATAAGAATGATAAATTCTAGAACACCATAGGTGGAAAGGAGACGCAAGGGCAGGCTGGTCGGACCCTCTTGCTTAACAATACCACACAGTTTAACAAACAAAACACGCACATATACTATATGTGAACTCGAAATGCCATGAAGTTGGCTTCTATTACTTGTATCAATTACAAATTTCATGCAAACTAATAGCAAGTTGGTCATAGCCTATTACAATATACAGAAGTAACTCTATGTTCTATATGTGTGTTTTCTCTCTGTGTGTGATCCTATGATCCTATGATCCTCTCGATCACTTGATCATCGATCCCTCCTTCTGTGCCCCCGCACTGCTCTTCGACTTTGCTCTGTTGTTGTTCCCGAGGTCCAGCCTATCTGGCTTCCCTGAGGTGCCCTTACTCTGTCCATTGAATTCTCATTGATCCTGCAGTTTTCAGCACCTGTGTCCATGCATGCACAACCCTCTCTTATGGTGACATATGGCTTGATCTCAACCACCTTCTTGACTGCCATTAACTCCCTCAATTACCCACAACGGTTGTAGGTACGTTGCCTTGATCTCTATACCCCTCAAATTTTGTGCCTCTTGACTTTGCTACAGTTGTAGGTCTTCCTTTAATCTCCATGGCTGTCATCCTCCATGCTTGGCCTTTGTCGCTTTCGTCGTTGTCAATGTTCGACCAACTTGTCGACTTTTGACTCCGTCGACTTCCGCTCCTGTCGACCATGCTTTGACAGCTTCCTGCTTGACTTCATGACCTTGACTGCCAGTATTCTCACACCAATTGTCATTGGAAATTCCCATGGTCATCCTTCTCTCATCGATCATTTTCGATTGTTTCGGCTAGGCCCCAATGCCCCTGCATCAGTCTCCCCAGTTGAAAAATAACTTGACTGCTCCGTCGGTCTCTTGTACTCCTCCTCCAAAATCCATGTTTCTTCTTTCAACTCATCGTTCCTCCATCAAGCTAAGTATTCTTTCTTTTTTGAACTCCTTGTGCATCCGACTTCATGCTCCTCCATCACTTCGGCGATTTCTTCCTTTTGTTGATCTGGAATCTACCCCATCCAGTTGATGTTCGAAACTTCCACATTGTTTCTTGTGGATCCTTCTTTGGATTTGTATAGATCTAATACGTTGAATGTAGGAGAAATGCTCAATTCTTCCGGTAGCTCCAACACATACGCATTGTTCGAAATCTTCTCCAAAATCTTACATGGTCCAATATTTTTCAGCTTCATATTGTTGTATGTTCTTGTTGGGAACCTCTCCTTCCTTAAGTGTGGATAGACTAAATATCCCTCGCTGAATGACTATATCCTCTACTTCCTATCGGCCATTAACTTGTATGACGCGTTACTCTTCTCAAGTTGTTTGCATACTCTTTCATGTACTTCCATCATGTGCTCTGGAAATTTTTCTACATCTGCGCTCTTCCTGAATTCTTTCGGTACTTCGACCAAATCCACCACACCATGTGGGCTTCGAACTTGAACAATTTGGAATGGAATCATACATGTCGACCGATTCATAAAATTGTTGTATGCGAATTCGGCTTCAGCCAACATGTTCTCCCACTACTTGGGTCTGTCCGCCATCAAACATCTCAAAAGGTTTCCCAAAGTTATGTTTACTACTTCAGTCTGCAGATGGTATGCCGAGATAAACTGCAACTTCGTGTCCAGTTTCTTCAATAGGGCTCTCCAGGAATGACCCATAAAACTCGTATCCTTGTCCGACGTTATACTCTTAGGAAACCCATGCAATATGATTATCTCCTTAAAGAATAGTACAACATTGCTTGCGGTGTCAGTTGTCTTCCGACACAAAATAAAGTGTGCCATCTTTGAAAATTTGTCGACTACCACAAATATGGATTCTCTACCTTACTGTGTCTTCTGAAATCCTATCACAAAATCCATGCTCAGGTAATCCCATGGGACATTTGGCACTGGTAATGGTGCATATAGCCACATGTTCTGACTTCACCCCTTTGCTAACTGGAAAACTCGACACTGTCAGACCCACTTACCGACATCCCTTGTCATTTAGGGCCAATAGTACTTCTCCTCGACCAATGCCTTGGTCTTGTCGATGCCAAAATGGCATGCTAATATGCCACTATGCAGTTCTCGGATTAGGTTCTCTCTTACGGCTCCTCTGGGAATACATAATTGTTGTCCCATGAATAGGTATCCCTCTTGGATAAAATAATCCAAGTATGGATTTATGTCGACACTCTATGGTTCACGACTAGTCTTCCATGCTTTTGAAAAATCCTCGTCGGTTCCATACTCTGTCTTCACCAACTCTATTCTTGCCACATGAACTGTGGTCGTTTTCAACAATGTAACTCTTCAACTCATTGTGTTGACAACTTTGTTCGACTTTCCTGACTTATGTCGCAACACGAAGGTATATACCTACAAGAATTCTACCCACTTCATGTGTCGTTGATTCAAGTTCGACTGAGTGTTCAAGTACCTCAATGCTTGATGGTATGTGTGTAACACAAATTCCTTGGGCAGCAGATAATGTCTCTACTTCTTCAATTCTTCCACAATAGCATAGAACTCTTGATCATACATTGAATATTTATCCTTGGCTTCATCCAACGTTTCGCTGAATAATACAATTGGTCCACCCTCTTGGCTCAAAACTACGGCAATTGCCATTCCGCTTGCATCGCAACAGACTTGGAAAACATTTTCGAAATCCGAGAGAGCTAGCACTGGGCTCTCTGTCACCTTCTGCTTCAGCTTTTCAAAATCTTTCTGGGAAGCTTCAGTTTACATGAACTCCCCTTTCTTCATCCACTCGATCAAAGGTGTGCATATCCGACTAAAGCCTCTTATGAACTTCCTCTAAAAACCAACATGTCCATGAAAACTCTGCACTCCCGTCATGCTTATCATTTCTGGCCACTCCAATATAGCTACGGTGGCTTCACTAGAAGGCAATATAATACCACATTCATTCATATTGTGGTATTAAATATTCATGAAAACCTTAAAATTATATTGCTTATATATTAAGGGGCAATTTTTTTTTTTATTTAATGTAACAATACAAAAATACTTTGGGGTCTTTTTTATATGGGCAGGCTGACAAATATCCACCAAATGGAGATGGCGGGATCATGACTGGATGAGAAATCGAGTTGAGGCAATGCTCGAGCTTACCAGTAAGCAGGGAAATCGCGTCTTGAGGCATGCTTGAGGCTAGGGGTTTCATGGTGAAGTGGGTTTCTAGTCAATCATAGTCGAGAGACATTGGTCATTGACAACCAATTGTTACCAATAGCACTCAGCCAGTTGTTACCAATAGCCTTGGGAGACTCTAAGCCTCCAGGGCCTGTTATAGGCCCTCGATAGGCCTTGGGGGCTTGAATACCCAACCACTTGTGCCTATTACAAGACTTGGGAGGTTTAGTCATCCTCCTAGAGCTTGTTACAGGCCCTGGGGGCTTGGATACCTAGCCCACAATAGGCTTAGTCGGTGATTGGGGAACCGGAACATGCAATCTAAATGTTGTACTATGTGCATTGGCTCTAGTGACATACAAGAAGTGATCTCCTATCTCTTCATTAGACCATTAGATGTTGCAAATCATAATGATATTTGGTTGAGTAATTGAATTGTGGGTGAAGTAATGTGCATCCACAATATACATCGAAAGAAGCAAGGTGCATTGTAGAATGCATGTGGGGTCATAAGAGGGGTGTCATATCAATATACTAGGTAGAAATATAAAGGGGTATAAAAAATGTTAATGAAAAAATTGATACATACAATATCTAGTGAAAATAGGGGTTTTTTTAAATTGGGAAGGCATACTGGGAAGGGGTTAAAAAAATGATTTTGGAAGGTATTTTCCAATATTTAGTGAAATTAAGAGCATTGTTTCATATGCCACGATCGAACGTGCTATGATAGTTGTTTATTGAGTGAAGCCCCCGTGAATATAGGCTTTACCTTTTATGGGTCCATCACTAACCCCTTACCCAAGATTACGAATCCCAAGTATGCCAGTTCTTCCTTCATGAGGAAGCATTTATGCAGGTTCACCATCAGCTTCTATTTCTGTAGTTTACGCAACACTTGTTGAATGTGCTCCAAATGTTCGATCTTGGTTCGACTGAATATCAAGATGTTGTCGAGATACACTATGAAAAACTTCCCCAAGAATGGATTCAGTACCTCGTTCATCAGCCTCATGAACGTATTGGGTGCATTAGTCAATCCAAAGGGCATGACTAACCACTAATACAGTCCTTCCTTCATCTTGAAGGTTGTCTTCCATTCATCACCTTCTCTGACCCTAATCTGGTGATATCCACTCTTCAGGTTGATCTTGGTGAAATATCCTGACCACTCAAACAGTCAATCAAGTTGTCCATCCTTGGAAATGGAAATATATACTTAATCATGATCTTGTTGATGGCTCTGGATCTTGTACACATCCTCCATTCTCCTCCTTTATTCGATGCTAGTACAGTTGGTGTTGCACACAGGATCAGACTTTCTCTTATCAATCCTGTGTCCAACAACTCCTGGACATGTTGATTGAGTTCTCCACTTTTTGTCGGATTCATTTTATGTGGTTCTTTGTTTGGAAAACTCGACCCTAGAATCAATTTGATCTAATGGGATGTGCTTCTTATTGGTGGAAATACCATTGGTTTCTCTTCCATAGTGATGCTCTCAAATTCGTCCAGTATTTTCTCGACTTCGACCGAAATTCTCTCCATGTTCAGTCTTTCGACACTCGATCCTTTCGGAATGATGGAGAAACATCTCGATTGTTTATCCTCTTCTGCTAGGAATTCATTTGCTGACCACATCAGCACTCTTTTCTCCCAATAGTTTCACTCGCCCTCCTTGCAGTTGGCTCTATCCTCCTGCTTTGGCTTTAGTAATCTCCGCGTCCCATTTTTCCACACTGTGACTGCGTTGGCTCGACCATCATAGATCATCTTCCGATCATATTGCCATGGTCTTCCTAACAACAGATGGTAAACGTCCATTGGGATTACGTCGCACAGTACACTGCCTCCAAGCTTCCTAACCTTAAAAGTTGCTCATGCACTGTCTAGTTACCTTCACATGATGTCCTTCCTGTAACCATGATATCTTGTATGGACTTGGGTTTTGTTGACATCTCAGAGCCAACTTGTCGATGATCTACGTTGCTACTAGGTTCTCTGTACTGCCTCCATTGACAAAGGTCTTGCAGTATCTGTCGGCGATCGACACTTTGGTCCTGAAAATGGCATTTCGATGTCCCAACTCCTTCTCTTCTTGTTGGTTGTTATGAACCAACGCCCTTTTGGTCGTACAGTTTCGACTCTTTTATCGGTCATCTCCACCGCTACCAGATGTCAAGCTTGACCTCTCGTCGCCCTTTCCATCTCGTCGGCATCTTTCTTTCAAATCATCTTCCACATGTAGATTCTCCAAGCATTCATAAGCTTTGTGTCCCAGTCCTCAACACTTATAACATACTATAGTTGGTCTGTCATCTCTTCTCCTTTCTGTTGTACCATTTCGACCAAACGCACCCCGACCGCGGGTCTCTCGACCATCCCATCAGTTTTCTTGTGCCTTTTCTCTAGTCGATGTCCCTTCTGCGTGTCGATTATATTCGACGGCTTCCCTCCTGGTCCCACTACTTTGTCATTTTGTGGGAGTAGTCTTCGTACCTCGACCACGCATCCTTCATCTAGTCAATGATGTTCTTCTCGATAGCGTTTCCTCAGCCTTCAGGGCTAGCGGGTAGGCTTCACCAACCGCTCTGAACTTTGACGGGCTCAACTCATCCTGTATGACATACTTCAGACCATTTACACATCTTGCGACCGCCTCTTCGCCTTCATCGGTTCGACCGAATCTAATCGACAGTCTGTAGAAATCTTTCATGTATTCCTTCACGGTCATCTCTTTCTGTCCAAAGTTTTGCAACTTCCTAAACAAAGAAATCACATAGTCATTTGGAAAGAACTTCCCCTTTAGCATGGCAACCATTATGTCCCATGACTTGATCTTTTCCTTGCCCTTCTTGACTCTTTCAGCCTGTACGCTATCCCACCACAATGAAGCATGACCCTTCAACTTCAGACATGCAATTTTAACACTCTTAGGATCCTCTAACTGCTCTATGTTGAAGTATTTCTCCATCTCTTTGAACCACTCTATCAAGTCTTATGGATCCAGAATTCCTGAGTCAGTAGGTACATCCATTTTTGTCTTACCCCTTGTCTCTGTCAATAGCTTGATGAATCTATCTTCTGGTTCTTCTTCTACTACTTCTCTAGATTCCATTTCCTCGACTTCCTCCTCACTATGGTCAAGTTCATCAGGAATGCATCCATGCCTCTAGGATTCTTTGATTGCTGCAACCTCATTGATCAATCTTTTCATTGTTCGCATCCACTCATCGAACATTTCACAGTCTATCGTGACCCCTACGCCTCCTCGTGCTCTGCGTCCTAAACCACAAACATTTACACCTCTTTGTGCCATTGTTTTCAACCTCGGTTCAAAATCTCCACTCGTCCAATAGCAACCAGACTTTCACCACGCGCGCACAACTCTACCCAACCGCAGTTGAAGCTGTTCTCACATACGCAAGTTCTTCCCGCTCTCAAGTTTCTTCTCTCAGGCTCTTCCTGCTATGATACCAACTAATGCAAGGACGGGTCGGTCGGACCCTCTTGCTTAACAATACCACACAATTTAACACACAAAACGTTCACATTTACTAGATGTGAACTCAAAATGCCATGAAGTTGGCTTCTATTACTTGTATCAATTACAAATTACATGCAAACTAATAACATGTTGGTCATAGCCTATTACAATATACAGAAGTAAATCTATGTTCTATCTGTGTGTTTTCTCTCTGTGTGTGATCCTCCAATCCTTTGATCGTCTTGATCACTTGATCATCGATCCCTCCTTCTGTGCCCTCGCAGTGTTCTTCTACTATGCTCTGCAGTTGTTCCTGAGTTCCACCATGTCTGGCTTCCCCGAGGTGCCCTTACTCTGTTCGCTGAATTCTTTCTCATCCTACAAACCTGCAGTTGTCAACGCCCCTGTGCGTGCCTGCACAACCCTCTCTTGTGGTGACATTTGGCTTGATCTCAACCACCTTCTTAACTGTCATTAACTCCCTCAACTACCCACAACGACAGTAGGTACGTTGCCTCGATCTCTACAACCCTCGACTTCTGTGCCTCTTGACTTTGCTACAGTTTTCGATCTTCCTTTAATCTCCATGGTCGTCGTCCACCCCATCCTCCATGCTTGGCCTTCACCGCTTTCGCCGATGTCGATATTCGACCAACTTGTTGACTTTCGACTGCGTCGACTTCCGCTCATGTCGACCATGCTTCGACAGCTTCCTGCTCGATTGCCTAGCCTCAACTGTGAGTCTTCCCGCACTAGTGGTCATTGGCAATTCCCCTCATCGGCCTTCTCTCGTCGATCATCTTCGATTGTTTCGCCTAAGCCCCGATGCCCGTGCATCAAAAAGATTTGCTATCTTTCTATCAAAGTTTTCTAATCTTTGCTCCAATACAAATTACTTTCTTAACCTTTTAACTTTCAAAACTATGACCATATAAAAACACTTTTTTTTCAAAGCATGATTTTTTTTTTACATTAATCTAAATAACTCAATTTTCTTTTTTTTAAAGTTCAATAAACCACTTGTATAATAAATATTAACCACCATCATCATCCTAAATCGTTAAATTAATATATTATAAAGTCAACTCTTTAATCATATTCTGATATTCCCCCATGGAAATGTTGGCGCAATCGTTCCATTCAAAATTTGATTGCTTACTAGCCGTACCACTGTTTTATTATATACTAAAACCAAATGCGTGGAAAAAAAGAAGACGTGAAGTTTTTGAATTCTTCGAAATGTTGGATGGATTAATATAAGCATGTTTTATGAAGGCTTCAGTTTAATTGAAGTGAATTGAATGAAGCCTTACATTGTATTTAGCAAAAGAATGTATGAACTCGTATCTCTGCACGCGCACGTGCCTTTTGCAACATTAAATTACCGTTCATTTCACTACATTTTAATCATGTGACACCATGACGAGGCTAAACCTAAACGTAGGAAGAAAGATGAACGGAAGTGTTGCAAGTTGAAGCCAGAATATATCCATCTGTAACGAAAGTGTTGCGATTTGAAATTTGCAAGTTAAAACTATAATATATATATCTGTAATTGACTAATCGTTTACCTGGGATATATAAATATTATTTTATTATAATTTAAAATATATAATAATATACTGGATTTTCAATCGATCACAACCTGTCAGCCGCCGCGTGACGCAGCCTGCCAGCTTTTCTGAATTTTAAGGTGGTTATGATGAAATGTACGATGGACGTTGAAGGCGCAAGAATGGACACCACAGACTCGGTGTTGATTTGCCACCATTTGCGACTCGGTGTTGATTTGTCACTGTTTGCTGGTAGTGGAGAACGGTAGAGAGGTCGTTATAAATATTGGAATTAACACATCCTCGTCGTCATCGTTATCCTTCTTTCCGGCCACAGTCATAGCCACTGCCAAAGTAGCAGCAGATCAAGGTTAGAGAAGGTTAGAGTTTACATTACAAGACTGCTGCTCTTAAAGCTGGCCAGAGAGAGGCCACCATGGATGTTGAAGGGGAAACAATGAACAAGAACATGTTGGACTTCATTCGCCATCATTTGCTGGAAGTGGACGACAATATTGACATCATAGATCCGTCGTTCTACTCCTCCCCCACAATCAACGGCAGCGGGGATTATCTCCCCAACAATTCAACGGCAGAAGGTAATGATAATGAATTTACACGACAGCACCACCATTCCTCTTCTTCATCTGTAAAGCCACAGGCAAAGGTAGAGGAGAATGGGGGAATGAAGCAGAGCAAGGCCATGCACTACAGAGGAGTCAGAAACCGGCCGTGGGGAAAATTCACAGCAGAAATCAGAGATCGCTCCAAGAAAGGGGGCAGGGTTTGGCTGGGCACTTTCATCACTGCAGAAGAGGCTGCCCTAGCATATGACCGTGCTGCCTTCAGAATCCGCGGAACCAGGGCTGTAGTTAATTTCCCTCTGGCCCTCGCTTCCAATTCAGAGTGTGAATCGGACGTAGGTCACAAGAGAAAGCGAAGATACGGTGACGGTGGAACATTCGAGCGAAGATACGGTGGCGGTGGAACATTCGAGTGAAGGTGCCAGCACTTAATCTGTGAGGTTTGGTATTTCTTCTCCTTAGCTTCTCTCCTTGCCATTAGAGAGTAAAACTCTCTAATGTGATGTTATTCCAAAGTGGATTCTTCCTGTTTGATCCTTAATCAGTGGCATTACAAAGGATTGTTTGATCCTTAATGAGCGGTATCCTTAACATTATTGTACAGAGATGTACAGAGATTTTTTTATGTTTGTCTCTTACGAGGTTGTATATATATAGATTTTTTTTTGTTTTTTTATTAAGTTGTTTATATATCAAGTTGTATATAAATAAAGATTTTTTATATTTTTTCAGAAAAAGCTGTATGTATGTAGAGATTTTTAAAATTTTTATATTAATTTGTTTATATATTAAGGTTTACATAAATAGAGATAGATTTTTCATATTTTTATATTAATTTGTTTATATATTAGGGTTTACATAAATAGAGTTTTTTCATATCTTCCTTAAAAAAAAAAGCATACGAGAAATTTTTTTAAATAACTATATTAGATAACAAAAAAAATTAACTTCTAATTTATTAATATAATAAAATAAATATTTTCAAATTTACGAGAAATTTTTTTAAATAACTATATTAGATAACAAAAAAAAATTAACTTCTAATTTATTAATATAATAAAATAAATATTTTTAAATTTAATTTAAAATTTGTTTGAGAATTTTTTAGGTGTTTCTTCTCATTAGCTTTTAGTGAGAATAAAATGTGAGGATCTATATTATTAGGATTTTTCATGTTTGATTTTTAATGAGTGATATTATGTAAATAGGGTTTTATGTTTGATTTTTAATGACTAATTAGGATTTTTCATGTTTGATTCTTAATGAGTGATATTATGTAAATAGGGTTTTATGTTTGATTTTTAATGACTGATATTATGTAAAAATTTGTGAGAGAATAAATGTAAAAAAAAATTATGTTTCTCTTCTAAGAAAAGAAGTGGTGTATATTTTCTCTATTAAAAATATATTTGAATTTTCAAAATTATATATACAAATTTTGGAGTTCAAGGTTATATATACAAATTTTGGAGAATTGTTTATCTTGCCTAGATAATTGATTCCCTCAGGCATACACCCTTTAAATGGAAAATCTAAGAAGAGATTTATCTAATACTATATATTAAACTATGCTTAGAATGCACTTATATAAAGGAACCTGAAACGAATCCAAACCACTTTAATACGTGAAAATATTTATAATATTTTATTATTTTTTTAAAAAGGACACGTGTCAACTCCTAGATTCGCATGGAAAGAGTTACACATCTTCCTACTTGGTTATAGAGTAGAGTGTGCCTCTTCAATAAAATTATTTTTTATTTCTAATTTATTTATTTTATAAAATGAATAATTTCAAATTTATTTTGATTTTTTTTAAATTTGTTAAATATTGTTTTACTTTGCTTTTTTTCTTATAGAGAATAAAATGTAAAAAACTCTATTATTCCAAAATATTATTCATGTTTATCATTACAAAATATGGTAATACTATAAATATTATTCATTTTTATCATTAGAGAGTGTGGTATTACTATAAATATTATTCATGTTTATCATTATAGAGTGTGGTATTATTATAAATATTTGGCATCTCTTAAGAAGGAATATATATAGGGATATATATGTATAGATTTTTAATGTTTTATCTATTACGTATTATATAAATAAATAAAAAATATATTACCTTCTAAAGTGATATGTAAAAACATTTCGAGAGAATTTTAAGGAGCTATTGCACAATAAAATTATTTTTAAAATTTTTAATTTATTAATATTATAAAATGAAAACTTATTAATTTCACAGATTTTTCATGTTTATTACTTCAATATTTTTTAAAAATAAAAATTTTGGAGAAAATTTATATAATTATATTACACAATACACTTATTTTTTTAAATTTTAAATTTATCAATTTTGTAAAATGAATATTTTAAAATTTTTGGAGTATTTATTTTTGTTAGGTTTATATCTCCCGGCTCCGAACTTCAACGGACTCCACTAAATTTTCAATCAAGCATAGCTTTGACAATTGTCGACCTCTAAATTTTGCAGCGTTAATATCTCCCGATCCCCCAGGCTGATATAAAATTCTTTGAACTTCCTCCTATGTCTTAGAGCTGATATGAAATTCTTTGAACTTCCTCCGATGCCTTGGACACATGAGGCATGTGCCTTTCATTTATGCCCACGACCTGCAAAAGATGATAATTAGTATTAAGTTAAACTGCGTTTTCGAAACAAATGTATGAGTACATAAGAGAAGGATTGAAATCCTTCGAGTACAGGACAAAGGGCTTCTTACCTGGAGCCCGAAGGAACAAGGGTTCGGTATTGAAATAATGATACGAAACCCTAGTCATAAAGGGGTGGGAGTAAGCTCCTGGCATCCTGAAACTTGTGCATACACTTAAATAGTGCAACAAAGGACCAAATTGAAAAGGTAACAAGAATGTAGGAGGTTCGTGAAATAGAATAGACTTCTTACCTAATAAAATTGGTAGGTCGTCATTTTCCCTTCTCAATTGCAAAAAAAAATAAAAAAACCTGTACATAATAATATATTGAAGGGGAAGGGGATAATAATGCTATAGCAAGGAAATCAATTATAGATTATAACAAAACGACGGTGAGTAATGTGCTATATTCTTCTCACCGAAAGGTCTTACCTTCACAAGACAAAGAGTGCGAGTTCTATGCACGATGCTAAATGAAGCCATCATATACCGGGCACTCATCATAACCCTCCTCTGATTTCGCTTTTATGAGACAAGCTGTTAGAAATAGTAATCTCATTAGTTATGTGTTAGTTACATTCATTTATTCAGTTCTAAGATCGGTTAGTTGGTGTTTACTTAAACCGTCAAACTATGTAACATATATATACTAATGTGTAATATGAAATATATAGTTCATCCATTCATGCTTGTAACTCTTTTGTTTATGTCTTTGCCCATATTTTGAACGACCAAAGAATCTCATGTTTTTGGAACTGAAAATTTGTGTGTGTTTGCAGATTATGCAGGTACTATGAAAGAAGAACATCACTTGGATGTGTTAACAGATTATGATGAAGAGTTGAGAATGCTAGAAGAGTGGATAGAAAATCCAAGGATTTGTGAAGACATGTACAATGAGATTGTAGCAGATGATGAATCTAAAATCATTATTCAAGAATTTGAAATTAGCATGGCAGAAATTTCGCAGGAAATAAAGTTTAGTAACATACACTTGCAAGGAATAGATCTGAACATTGACATAGAAAAATTATGGAAGTGTTTGCGGAAGAGTTTTGGGTGGAGACACAATGAGACAAAGGATATAGTTAACCACAAAGATCACCTCATTGAGGATACAATTGAAAGCAAGGTAGGAGGAAGACTACAACATTAAGTTTGGGATCCAGGCGAACATTCTATATTTGAAGATGAAGATGAAGATGAAAGAAATAGGCCTAAGCAGCCTAATCTGAAGCTAATTTAGTTTTTGAAATTTTTGTTAAGTGTTTGTAAGCTTGGCTGAGACATAGACCAGCAAGCATTTGCATTTTAGATGTTTTAGAGTATCATAATTACCAGGGAGTATTGTGTTTATTAAGAATGTAACCATTGAAATTAGGAGGGAGTGTTAGAAATAGTAATCTCATTACTAATGTGTGTTAGTTACATTCCGTTATTCAGTTCTACGATCGGTTAGTCGGTGTTTACTTAAACCGACGTCAAACTATGTAACATATATATACTAATGTGTAATATGAAATATATAGTTCAGCCATTCATGCTTGTAACTCTTTTGTTTATGTCTCTGCCCATATTTTGAACATAACCTCCATACCCTTATATGTCCAAACCCATCTGGAAATTCAGTGCCCATATTTTGAACATAACCTCCATACCCTTATAGGGCCAAACCCATCTGGAAATTCAGTGGAGGAGCTCACGAGTTACATCATTGTTATACAATGGTGGTAATGTCCTCTCAGATTCCACTGCCTATTTTACTATGAAAATAAGGCCGGTATTATCGTATTGAAATGTGAATCAATTAAGGGCAGAGAATGTTAATTTACATCTCGCAGTGTGTATATAAAGAATGCTAAAATGCACCCATCTGTTGTTTGCACGAATTGTTATTTATTACAGGAACCAAGACAATAGATAAATATTGAATTATATTAAAAAAAATACCTAGACCTTAAAAAAACCAACGTAAAAAAGTGCACATACACCGCACTGGTGTCGGAAGGCATTATCGACAACAGTATTGTCCCTCTGCTAAACCAACATAGTGCTTAGTAGATGTCAATGTGTCATGGCCTCCTGAGCAATGTTGCTGCCAAACATCCAAAATAACCACACTACCGAAGCAGCCCCAATAATGGCCGCAGGAACCGCCAATTTGTTGAGGCAGCCATGGAAAATCAGTGCAGCCCCAGCAAGCATAACCAAATGCGAACCCCCTAATA
The DNA here is from genome assembly GCA_027924585.1 of Larix kaempferi. NCBI lineage: Eukaryota > Viridiplantae > Streptophyta > Pinopsida > Pinales > Pinaceae > Larix > Larix kaempferi. Next base: position 56,671,641 of record BSBM01000372.1, on the reverse strand, counting down.
TCAAGAACACCACCCTCACCTTCACAGAAAATATTTGCCATGTCGTTGCTCCTGCTACCGAGCTTTAAATAATTCTCACTAGCTAGGCATCGCTTCAAGAATAATTTGGGCAATTGGTCACAAATAGATCGGCACCGGCCTCCATCTGCAATGGGAGTTCCTAAGCTTCCTGTAGTAATTGACAATTGGCTTACTTGACAGACCCCATAATCAATGTAAATATAGTCTGGGAGGCATGCAAATTTCACTGTTTTTTATTCTGGCGTGTAAAACATGGTGAATCGTACGGGATGCACTTTAATGTGGAATTTTCAATATTAAGTGTCGTGGTGAGATGAGACTCTCACGTTCTTAGGTAGCTATGACTACCACGGTCATGTAGCATTTTTATGTGGGAAGGCCGGGGGTGTTGCAGCTACTTAGAGGAACACACACTGATCTTTAAAATTCAGAAAATTCATCTACAGTACAGTCACAGCTCACTGTAATCTTCAGCACAGTCACAGCTGACAGTATCCAGCTGACTGATTCAGCTATATTTTGATAACCCCTACATTCATAAATTTAACCAATATTTTTCTTCAACATTTAAACACATTTAACACACAAAATAACTCTAATTGCTACAACAAAAATAACTTCACACAAATGAGTTTTCAAACTCAAAATGATAGAGTACACAGAAAAATTCTAGGTTTTACTTCAAGTGATATTTGTATTAGGCTCTATCTCCCCATCTCCAAATCACGATTACAATGGAAGTATTTATAGTGCTTCAGGGTAATCATACAATAAACGCAATTAACCATTCGTAACAAAATATGATCTACAAAAATTAAATGCTCTGTTCTGTTTGATTTCTTGAGAAGTTAAATAACAAGCTATAGATGCCTCTTCAAAATTTGATGATCCATCAACTGTTAATGCTTAAGTCGGTTTAAGTGGTGGATGCCTCTTCAACAATTTGAGTAGTTAACAAAATCTGATTTGGTTTATCTTCTGGCTTTTCAAAACTATAATAAGTTAAATATCGGCAATGATTGTCTTTTGCAGATTTCAAGAGTTACAATTTATGGGTGGTGATGCCTGTTCAAAATATCGGTGGCCATCTATTTGATCCGTTCTAACATTCTCCCCCTTAATTACTACACTCAAAAAACAAAATTTCGAAATACTGGATTTCTGTTACAGCTTACAGACCCCAATGTTTTTCCTATGAAACTCAAATAGCTCTTTCCCCAAAGGTTTTGTAAATAGGTCTGCAAACTGATTTTCTGATCTTCAAAATTCCATATTGATTTCATTCTTGTTTATGAGTTCTTGAATGAAATGATACCTTGTATCAATATGCTTACTTCTTTTATGAAAGCCGTGATTTCTTGATAGTGCAATGGCTGATTTGTTGTCACAAAAAATCTGAGTTGGGTTCATCTTGTTCATGCTGCAACTCACACAGAGTTCTTCTCATCCACACAGTCTGACATGCAGCTGCAGTTGCTGCAACATACTCTGCCTCTGCAGAGGATAGTGTCACTATGAGCCGCTTCTTTGAAGCCCATGCTACTGATCCTGATCCAAAACTAAATACATATCCAGATGTACTGTTTCTATCATTTGTAGAACCTGCAAAATCACTGTCAGTATATCCAATCAACTTAAAATTTGAATTTGATGTATACTGGATACCAAAATTTGTTGTTCCAGCAATATATCTCACAATCCTCTTTCCAGCTTGCCAGTGGGTATTCTTTGGGGACTCCATAAATCTCGAAATCATACTTACTGCAAACACTATATCAGGTCTTGTTGCAGTCAAGTACATGAGACTTCCTACCAGTCTCTTATACATCGTTGGATCAACATTTGACCCATCATCCTCCTTACTGAGTTTTGTACCAGTTGCAATTGGTGTTACAGCTGGCTTACAATTCATCATTCTGAATCTTTTCAGTACATCATTTGCATACTTAGCTTGATTTATAAAAATACTATCCTCAGACTGAGTTACTTCAATACCAAGAAAATATTTCATCATTCCTAAATCAGTCATCTCAAATTCTGTTTTCATGGCTTTCTTAAACTTATCTACTGAAAGGTCTCCAGTGAATATCAAATCATCAACATATAAGCAAACAATCAGTATCTTACCATCTTGGTTTACCTTTGTATACAAGGTTGGCTCACTTGGACTTCTGTTGAATCCTTCACTATTCAAGTATTCATCAATCTTACTGTACCAAACTCTAGGTGCCTGCTTCAATCCATATAATGTTTTCTTTAATTTGTAAACTTTGTCACCATGTCCATCAATTTCATATCCAGGAGGTTGTCTCACATAAACCTCTTCTTCTAAAGATCCATTCAAAAATGCAGACATTACATCCATTTGATATACATACCATTTATTATGAGCAGCAATAGCTAATACCATCCTTGGCGTATCAAGTCTGGCTACAGGTGCAAATGTCTCATTATAATCAATACTAGGTTGTTGACTAAACCCATGACCTACAAGTCTTGCTTTGTATTTTTCAAATTCACCATCAACATTTAACTTAGTTTTGTAAATCCATTTGACACCAATACAATTTTTATTATCAGGCAGATCTACAATATCCCAAGTATTATTTCTTTCTATGGCATCAATTTCTTCATCCATTGCTTTTATCCAAATATCATTTTTAACTACTTCATCAAAACTTACAGGATCACATGCTATCAATGAAAAATTTGAAGCTTGATCTACTTCATCAACTTGCTCATACAATTCTCTTAAACTTCTAGTCTTCTAACCTCTAACTTTGTTTCTTAATGAAGCTAATGTAGGATTTGATTCATTACTTACCTCTGATCATGTTTCTTGTCGTCCACCAATACTTGATGGTTCACCACCATCTTAAGTTTTGGGCATTCTAGCAGATGTTCTTGCCGTTGGTGTAGGCCTATGTGGAGTTAACTGTCCACCCTGTACGTCACACTCATCACCTTCATTTTTTGCGTGAGATGTAACAACATCCTCTGCAACCAACTTATTTATGTTTCCATCCCATGCTTCTTCTTCCTTAAACATCACATCTCTGCTGATGACATATTTCTCAGTGATTGGGTTATAGAGTCTATATGCTTTAGATTCTTCACTATAACGAACAAAAATACATTTCTGACTTCTGTCATCTAAATTTCTCCTCATCTCTTCAGGTACATGTGCATAAGCTACACAACCAAAAATTCTTAAATGAGATATGTTGCTACTCTTACCACTCCATGCTTGCTGGGGAACTCGATCCTTCACGCTCTTAGTTGGGATTTTGTTCAGAATGTACATTGCACAAGTAATAGCATCTCCCCAATATTCATTTGAAAGATGCGTCTCCTTCATCATACTTTGAGCCATGTTCATAATGGTTCGATTCTTTCTTTCTGCTACTCTGTTTTGCTGTGGAGTGTAGCGAGCAGTAAACTATCTTTTATTTCCATGATATTTACAAAATTCCACAAACTCATTCAACATATACTCACCTCCTCTATCTGATCTCAAGACTTTAATACTTCTGTCACTCTCCTTTTCAACCATAGCTTTAAAGCTTTTAAACACATCAAATGCTTGAGATTTCTGTTTGAGCAAATACACCCAAGTTTTTCGAGTGAAATCATCAATAAAAGTCATAAAATAAACATTCCCAGTCAAAGAAGGTGTTTTCATTGGTCCACACAAATCTGTGTGTACCAGCTCTAATGGTGCTTTTCCTCTGTATGCGACTCCAAATACAAATTTCTCTCTATGATGCTTTCCCAATATGCAACTCTCACATGAGCTTGTTGGCTGCTGGATACTGGGCAACCCTTTTACCATTTGCTTCTTCTGTAACAGATCTAAGCCACCAAAATGTAAATGGCTATATCTCAAATGCCATAACCATGATTGATCTAAACTCTTAGTTTTATAAGCATTCAAAGAGTTAGTCAAATCATTCCTCATAATCAACAAAAACATTCTATTCTTTGTCATCTCTACTCTGGCTATCAACTGCTTACTTGGAAATTTATCATACACAGTACATACCTTATTCTTAAAGAACACTTTGTACTTCTTCTCCAACAATTGTCCCACACTCAATAAATTACATGTTAAACCAGTAACATAATAAATAGCATGAATTGTTCTTCTTTTACCATTCTTGGCATATACAGTAATCACACCTTTACCATTAACGTTTACCTTACAGTCATTACCCAACTTCACTTCAGACTGAATGCTTGTATCTAGATTTACAAAGAACTCCTTATTTCCAGTCATATGATTGCTGCATGCGTTGTCCAAGAACCATATATCCTTTGAACTTTCCTGGGTGACATTACAAGTCAAAAACATAGGCTTCTCTTCATTTTCACCCTCCTCTGTAACATGTGTAGAGAGCTTACTAGAATCTGTTTGCTTTTTCCAACACTTGTTAGCATAATGCCCAAATTTCTTGCAATAGAAACATTGAACTTTAGATCTATCATACCTCTGATTTCTTGGCTACCACATTCTATTGCTACTCCCCCTTACGCTAGGAGTACTCTGCTGTAACTTCTCTTCAGATTCTGAATCATTTCTGCTATCACAATGATCAGCAGTTCGACCTCCTCTTCCTCTCCTACTAGATCTTCCTCTGCCTCTGCCTCTAGTAACATCTAAGTGAGATTTAAAAGCATTTTCTAAAGGAGTATCATCATACCTATTCATTCTTGGTTCATGAGCAATCAACGAACTAGTCATCTCAACAATGTGCATTTGACTGAGATCTTTAAACTCTTCAATTGGAACAACCACTGCTTCAAACTTCTTTGGAAAACATCTCAGCAATTTCTCTATCACAGTCTGGTCTGAGAGGTCTTCACCATACTATCTCAGCTGGTTTACAGTACTCATAACTTGAGTTATAAAATTATCAACAGTCTCACTGTCCTTTATCTTCAGATTTTCAAAGTCCCTTTTCAAGTTCTGCAACTTAACATTCTTCACCTTGGTCACACCTTGATAGCATGTTTCAAGAGTGTCCCAAGCTTTCTTCGAAGACTCAACACTTGATATCTTCGGAAATATGGATTCACTTACGCCTTGTTGAATAAGGCCAAGAGCTTTGTTGTCCTTCTTCCTATTCTCCTTCAATAGAACACGCTTAGCATTTGACAGAGCCAACTCAGCAGCTTGATCAGCTAGCTCTGGATAGCCAATCGTAACAAACTCCCAAATATCCCGAGCGCGCAGGATAGTTCTCAACTTAATAAACCAAGTGTCATAATTCCTTTCAGTCAACACAGGAACTTGTGGCTGTACTGAGCTGTTGTTAGTAGCCATTACTAATTAAATCCAAATTACTCAAAAATAGAAACGAGAAATAATCCTTAACCAGACTCTGATACCACTGTCGGAAGGAAGGGGCGTGTTGCAGCTACTTCCAACAACACACACTGATCTCCAAAACTCAAAAAATTCACCTACAGGACAGTCACAGCTCACTGTAATCTTCAGCACAGTCACAGCTGACTGTTTCACTCAATAGCAACCTATAGGACTATTGCAGCAGACTGATTCAGCTATATTTTGATAACGCCTGCATTCATAAACTTAACCAATATTCTTCTTCAACATTTAAACACATTTAACACACAAAATAAGTCTAATTGCTACAACAAAAATAACTTCATACAAATGAGTTTTCAAACTCAAAATGACAGAGTACACAGAAAAATTATGGGTTTTACTTCAACTGATATTTGTATTACGCTCTATCTCCCCATCTCCAAATCACAATTACAATGGAAGTATTTATAGTGCTCCAGGGTAATCATACAATAAATGCAATTAACCCTTCGTAACAAAATCTGATCTACACAAATTAAATGCTCTGTTCTGTTTGATTTCTTGAGAAGTTAAATAACAGGCTGTAGATGCCTCTTCAAAATTTGATGATCCATCAACTGTTAATGCTCAAGTCGGTTTAAGCGGTGGATGCCTCTTCAACAATTTAAGTAGTTAACAAAATCTGATTTGGTTTATCTTCTGGCTTTTCAAAACTATAATAAGTTAAATCTAGGCGCTGATTGTCTTTTGCAAATTTTGACGGTTACAATTTATGGGCGGTGATGCCTCTTCAAAATATCAGTGGCCATCTATTTTATCGGTGGAGTAATTAATTCATTTCTAGCATTTTCATACTGATTTTAGTTGATTTTATTTCGATATAGTTCTCGGTGACGCACAAGTGTCGAATGTGTGCACTATTATGTCCCTATGGGAACATATAGTGCCAAGGGTTGCATTATTGTTGAATTGCATGCACCCAGTTTTGGTTTGCATGGACTGTTATTTATTATTTCCTCATGGGAACATATAGTGCCAAGGGTTACTACTTTACGTATCTAAATTTTTTTCACAAAACTAAGTTTTCTTGATAGTTCGGGACGTACTTGCACAACATATTGGGGGTACTGTTTGACAAGTTCCTTGTTGACATATGTACACTTCAATGCTGGCAGGTACACTATTGTTGAGGTTTTTACTGTGATTTTTTCGGGCGTCAGTATTTTACTGTGGTTTTATTGTTGTTGAACATCACGGTTGGAAAGGCTGGAAGACTCGACCTGCGATGCTTGAACCTGCATTTATGCATTCCCAATATGTTGCATTAACGGTTTAGTTATGGTTTATAGTGTTTCATTTATGCCATCAGATTTGGTCTTGATCTAATCGAAATTTAGGTTGGCACCACAAAGCTTTGAGTTTTTTGAGGTTCTCGTGTTGCATTTGCACCATTGAATTTGGTTTTTTGAGGTTCTCGTGTTGCATTTGCACCTTTGAATTTGGTTTGGAATTGATCGGCATTTCGGTTGGCACCGCTAAGCTTGAGGCTTCTTGGTCTAGAATTTTTTTGGTTGGAGGGGTTTTGTTGCAATGCGCAGCTTTGCATCAGGGGTGTTATTGTTGTTTTGGGCAACACGTCAGGGATGGTGAGGCTGCAAGTGTTAGCCAACCATGCTTGAACCTGTATTTATGTCTTGTGAGATTTGGATTTCGATCTTCAGACTTCGGGTTGGCACCGAAAAGGTTTCGTCCTTGGGTTTACTGGAATTATTCAGAGTGGAGCGGATTTCAGGTGTTGATTTGCAGGGATTTGGTGTTGGTGGTCATTCTTGAACCGAAACTTTTCATGTTGTTGTGGTTGCAAGTTCTAGTTGTAGGGAGTTGGAGTTGGTGTTGGTGTTGTGGTTCTTTCGTTTCCTCGAATTGTTGTGTGTGAATGGGAATTGGGGTGTTGAAATGCAGTGGACTATCGTTGTTGTTTGGGTGGAAACTTCTATTCTAGTTGCAACTTTCATCTGCTTGGTTTGACATGTGAGTTTTAGTAATTCTCCCATTTCTTATTGCTTAACTCATAGTCAATCACGTTTTTTTTATTTTATTTATGGAGCTAAATTTTACTTTCAAAGGTTCTAGAGACATTCACCATTTTTATTCTCTGAGCATTTCACCGTGGCCATAGAATGGTGATCTCCCTTCCTAGAATTAGAACCACTGAATTTATTTTCAGGCTCGTATTCAAACAATTCAGTGTTTTAATTTTCTAATGTTCTTGGATTGTAGTTTGCAAGGACGAGAGACTATATTCTCTTTGTTTTATAGGGTAGAGTTCAAAATCGATTTTTTATCTCTTGGTACATTCCTCTAGGGTTGATTCTGGTGTGGAATGATTTTTTTAATGTATTGTGGCCCACATATTATTGAACTGGTTAATCGGTAATATTATTCTCGGCATTCTAGTTCAAATATAAGCTTTGATCTATCCTATAACTTCACTCTGTAATTGAGGTCTATTAATTAAAATAATATTCTATAATTATTTGTGCATGAGAACACAATTATAATTATAATTAATAGGGCTCAAACACATTACTATGTTTAATGGCCATAAGAATCATGTAACTTGATTCTCTAATGGAGGTCTATTAATTAATGATATTTTATAATTATTTGTGTAGTAGGATTGTTGGTTTCATGCAGTGTATATATGTTTTGGCTGGGCAACAGTTTTTCTATGAACATGGGTTTACACTTTTTGGCCAAAAGTGACTATGAAAATTCAAGTTTTTACTCATTCATTAAATCGAAGCCCTTAAAGCTCATATATGCCTTGTGAATTTCGACATGCAATTAAAAAATAAGTTGTAGGAAATTATGTCACCTTTCCACCTTTAAAAAAAAATAATAATAATAAAATTTAATATGCCAAAATTGCATTTAGTGATAGGGTTGTTCTTGTAAATTTTACAACTCGTTTGTGTGCACGTAAAACAATTTAGCGATAAATGCATAATTTAAAAAAAAAACATATATTAACATAATGTACACACAAAATGCACAAGGGCGCGCATTTTTTTTAGTTTATGATGGAATTTTTTATTTTTTTTTCGAAAGTGATTGTTGAAAATTTTAAATGTAATTCGTACACATGTGTGTGCATGTAAATTTTATTTTAATGGTTGCAAAATCGAAAAATAAAAAGTACCCTTGTGAAGAGCATGTGTTGGTTTAAGGCATGTGTATTTTTTCAAAAAAAATTGTTGTGTGTTTTTTTATGTTGTTGATTTATCTTTGTGTTGATTCAAAGTTGTGGACATGGTTTTGTAAATATAAGTTTAAGAATAAACTAACAAAAGGTTATCATATGAGCTCAAAACCTTGAAAATTTTACGCCAATGAATAGAGGACTTGTTCATGGATCGAGTGGTATGAAGTTCACCATCTAAGGTGTCTCCTAGCATATAAATATAATCAATAACATGAGCTAAAATCCTATTTTAGAGCCCTCGATTGAGCTAAATAGCTTGATCGAGATTTTTAAAAAGATCGATCGAGCATTTGAGTGTGTTTTTTAAATAGCTTGATTGAGGGTTAAAGTGTGGTTAAGCAAAGGATCGATCAATATATTATCTCGATCGAGATTTTAAAGGCTCGAGCCAATCAAAAGCTCGATCGAGCATTATTAAAATGCTTGATCGAGCTTTTGATTGGAAAATGAAGAGTGAAAACATATCACAACTAGGATATAAAATAGAATCCAGAGGATAACATTTCTCCTCCCTAACCACTTGAGCTAGACTCAATTTAGTATTGCATATTAAACATTTTTTTATCATAGAAAATTTTGTGCTACTTTGATCACGTCAAATATAGATAAAAAACCTCTTGCAATATCACATTCAATTATATGTGCAACTTCATTAGATTATCTCTATATAATATATCTCAATGTATCACCATCCTTAAGATTTGGTCAATTGAGGATTTTCATATAATCATTATTATTTATGGCATATCTATCCAATTCTAATTGACACAATATTTCTTTTTGAATGCTTGAATGTTAAATATTTATTTGGAGAAATAAACATATTTTTTATTGAAGAAATAGTTACTTCAAGGATTATTTTTTCTAAATTTAATGAAATGCTTTAAAGGTTTAAAAAAATATTCAATACTTATAACATCTTTGTTAAAAATAACAATGAAATATATATATATATGGTTTATCTTCTTATCCATTTGGTTTTCAGTATTACAATTAGTGACTTCATTCACAAGTGCGCTTTCACAATTATCTCTAACATCTCATTTTTTTTAGTGGAACACATCATGGGAAACCCCTAGACGCTTCCCCTCATTTCGAGGATGGTACCCATGGTAAACCATTTGGGAGCAATGAATTGCACACTAACCCGGTGGGGACATCAATTCTGTCCCTTGCATAGTCACCCAGGGATTTGACCCCAAGACCTTCTACTTGCATTATACAACACTCAACCACTTGAGCTAACATAATGGACTTATCTTATTTTTAAATTATTATTATTATTAAAATTTTATTTTATTATTTTTAAATCCTCCTTCGTGCTTCCCTTAAAATAGAGATGATATATTTTCCTCTCGATTTCATATTTTTCATCCACACCCAACATTATTGGTATTACTTTCTACATCCAATCAAAAGTTAATTTATATAAATACTTAAAATATTTTAAAATTTATTGTATATTAATTTATGTGTTTAGCACAAGACCAATAACGATTAATCAATATGTTGGTTCATATGCTATAAACTCCATAAGGATTCTACTAAAAGAACAAATAGCCTTTAGTTTACCTATCAAAATTGTTTTGTATACATATGTAAATGCATAAGGATTCTACTAAAAGAACAAATAGCCTTTAGTTTACCTATCAAAATTGTTTTGTATACATATGTAAATGAATATGTGAATGATGATATATCAGGATAATAAATAATCAATGATTTAATAATCTTTTTCATTATACTAATAATATTTTTCATTATACTATGAGGAAGTGGTTTTTTTCTGTAGGTTTAAAATGGTGGTTTATAATGCATTGTGAACATAGAAGAACTAGATACATTGTGACAATGGTGTTGTGGAAAGATAACTAATTTATTGAATAAAGGCATTTGAGGGAAATAGTAAAGATGACTATCAAGTATATATTATTATTTAGTGTAAAGACACGTTGATAAAAATTAAAATTAAAAATTAACTAATATTAATTTAAGTATGTATGGAGGAAAAGCAAAACTATAATGAAATCACTTTAAAATAGGAAATAGTGAAGTAAAAAACAATCCATTGTATACTAAAGTTCATGTTTATCAAAGAAATGCATTTATAACCAAAATTCCATGAATTACGTGAGATTTAGTGGAAAAGGATTTTTCTTGATTTCAAATTTTCATACATGCATTTCCCCACATTCATGCATAGCATTCAAATGAAAATGTTGGAGAGATGAAGAGATCATTTAAGAATCTAATTATTTGTATTGCAGTGTATGTAGAACCTTAACAATCAATGTTACCAATGTCTATTTTTTCCTTGTGCAACATCATTATGGATCTAATTTGCGCTAAATTTCAGTGAAGGTAAGACCTTGATGAAAAATGTTACCAATGACTATTGTTTACTTTTGTAATTTCATTCTTTGTGATTTAAGTATCATTAGGCCTCGCACCATTCAAAGGGGAATTTGCCTACATGCCACAATTCAGAAAACCCATGGAGGTTATGAGACTAAAGCAACAACCGAACTTGCACTAGGTATTCATGCAAATGAAGAGGAAGTTATTAAGGAAAACCACAATTGACATTATTTCATTTAAAATGTTCATATTTTTATATATGTATTGCCAAGTCATATTTTTGTCTAAACACTTTGCAAGTTTACAATTGCAAATATTATATGAAGCAAGCAAAAAGTAAACTAAGTGTCCATTATGTAACATCAAAGGATGTAATTGACATAATTACAATGACAATCTATATGTCGCTTGGAAATTTAATATATGTGATCCTCCATTATGATTAGAAACATTTTAAAAGGAGAGGAGGATGGTCACAACTTATCAAAATTTTACAAGGAGAGTAGGATGGTCATTTTAAAAGGAGAGGAGGATGGTCACAACTTATCAAAATTTTATAAGGAGAGTAGGATGGTCACAACTTATCATTGAAAAAAAAAATTGCATGACCTCTTAAATAAAAAATATTTATGAGTTCAAATTGATTTTTTTTCAATAACTGGAAATTTTAAATCCCCTTACAAAATATCTTAATTATTTTTTAACTCTTTACCATTTTTTATATATCAATACAAACTTTTTACATAGCAATATAAATGCTATTCATTTTTATTTAAGAAAAATAAATAAATTTAAAACCAAAAAATCCACTTGATATTAATAGAAAATATATCAAATGTAAATTTACGATATTTTTTATAACAAAAATAAAAATTAAAAGGAAAAGTAGAGGATCAACACATATGAAATCACAATAATTAGGGAAAGACCTTATGAATTTAATAAAAATTATTGGGATGAAGCATGCCTAAATATGCATTAAAACAACACATAGGACCTTTGTACGGGATACTTGAATTTTAAGTGAGATATGGAAACCATTAATTGGTTTTGGGTAGTAGTGAGGAGTTTAGTGATGAGTTTATGGGCCTAGATCATGTCCAAAAAGGAAAGAAAGGGTCTTAGATAGGGAAATGAACCTTATGGATCTCAAGTGCTATGAATAAGGCTTCCGACCACAACACATGCCCTCTCTATGTGGTATTATATTCCTAGTGGTATTATAGTGGTATTCCTAGTGGTATTCTAGGCACCATTAGTCAATTGTGCACAAATGAGATGGATCTTCGATGGCTCTAGGGAGATTGATTATGGTCAAGAGAGTAAAGTACAGCATATTCCATTAAATAAGGGTTTAGTGCTAAAACAATTTGTCCAAAACACGTTAGGGCGAGGAATATTTACACCTTTATTATTTTAGATAAAAATAATATGTGAATGTTCTTGCTAATTAAAAAAAAAAACACAATATTTTATCCTTTTCTCTACATGTTGGATGAGTTGGATTCTTTGCTTTTAGCTCCAGAGTGACAAACTTGGTGGTTTGGGGTGCATAAAGAAAAACACACTCAATTTTTCTAGGTCTCCATTATGTCTCCATTATGATCTATTTTTTAAACATAATTTACATATGCATTGCTATATATAGATAGATAGAGAGATAGTTTTTAGTTTTATTATATGTAAATGAAAAAATGAACAAACACTCGCAAATAAGAGTAGATTGTTTCCTACACCCATGAAAATTTGTTTCAAGGAATTCCATTATTTGATACTAAATTGACATCTTAACTCAAACATATGCATTATATTTTAGAGGAAAATTAAATTATCACTATTAGAAGAACATGGTTTTAATGAGTTATACAAATTTTTCATATATAAAAGTTATATATAACATAATCTAATTTAATTTCATATGTTTCATCTTTTTACACTATATTCTAATAGAGTGCCCATGTACCTTGAATTATTCCTCCTAGTTAATAGGTTCCTACATAACATGACCAAAAATAATAATAATAAAATAGATGTTGACTTAAAAAATAAACAAAATAAAATCATATTACATGTTGGATGGTTGTCCACTAAACACACACACACACATCTAATCAATATCAAACCATTGAACCATTTCAATCTAATCCAATCACCTAGTGACTATTTGAGGAAGCGTTGATAATTCCATATAGTTGTTTATGACAAATGATGATGTCAAAAATATGAATAAATGTTGTATAAGATAAATTTAACATACACATGTGCATAAACATAAACATACTTAATAAATATAAATAACTTGTACACGCATCTATTCAATATCAATCCATTGAACCACTTCACTCTAATCCAATCACCTAGTGACTATTTGAGGAAGCGTTGATAATTCCATACAGTTGTTTATGACAAATGATGATGTCAAAAATATGAATAAATGTTGTATAAGATAAATTTAACATACACATGTGCATAAACATAAACATACTTAATAAATATAAATAACTTGTACACGCATCTATTCAATATCAATCCATTGAACCATTTCACTCTAATCCAATCACCTAGTGACTATTTGAGGAAGCGTTGATAATTCCATACAGTTGTTTATGACAAATGATGATGTAAAAAATATTAATAAATGTTGTATAAGATAAAGTTAACATACACACATGCATAAACATAAACATAGTTAATAAAGATAAATAACTTGTACACACATCCACATAAACATACCCATAAGATAAATAACTCATGTCGACATAAACGTAAGTTGTCATATATCCATGAAGAAAAAATATGATCTGAAATAATCCATCAAGTTTATAAAACAGTAATAGTGTATATCTCAACATATAACAATAAAAAATAGTGCACAAGGCATAACAATTGTCATCTAATATGTAATTTACAAGGTTAGGATGAAGAAACTAGGATATGTACCATGGGGACATCGTGGGGGACATCATCGGGGGAAATGGTTTCCCGACCAAGAAATGGAGAAGTGAAATAGAGTGAATCCATAAAGTCGATCCTCTACATGGAGCAACAACAAAAAAAATTAGTAAATTACTTAATTGATTTTTTTAGATACATTACATATAATAAAGATGATTATTTAACGATGTATAATAAAAAAATTAAGTACATAAATATATACATGTTGTGTTGATGACCTAGATCTCTCATACAAACGAAAGTACGAGTCTCAAGCATGTATAGCATATGACACTAGAGACACATAGTCAATGAACCGAATGTTTGAGTCATCCATCCAAAATAAATTAGACTATGTAGATCTAGGGGGTGGTCTATACCTCTCCTCATGCATGGAAACATTAGCGCGACCCAATGTAGTGGGCATGACACTCGCCTTCAATTTTTTTGTCTCAATTCTTAGCTGCGATGACTCGACTACATCATTGAATCGTAAAATCATCTCATTAGGAACATGAATCAATCGAAGAAGAGCTGGTATAGCAGCAGGTTCTCTACCAACCTCTGGATGTTGATAAGTGTGTCCTCGCCTGATGCTATAGAAAAGTGATGGTGTACTTGTGTAATCCGAATGCATATGTAATACAAATCTGCATAAATATGATTAGCAAAGTATAATGATACCTAGTCAGGGTGGGGGAACATTCCCAAAGCTCTAATAAACCTATCATAAATATGAGGCACAACTACCTCAAACTTGTACTCGCGTAGTCGGAGCATCTGTCTAGCAGTGTGATCAGGAGGGATGTCAAACAAAGTTCCCTTGGCATCCCTTCCCCTTGTTGCATTTTTCACTACCTCCCAAATGTCGGGACCCAATATCTAGTCCCTCCTCATCTGGAAAGTAGCTTGCTAGATGTCACTCAAAGGCCCTGCCTTCTAGTAGATCTCCAATAACTCATTGATTGGAATGATCATCATGGACATTAACTATACCGATGGACAGTTAGGTTGCATGGAGTTTACCTGGGTGCAAAGCAAATCACACTATGATTTAATGTCCCTGATCATGATCATGGTTATATCATCCTCCCAAGGACCATCATAACTGATATCAACACCTAACAGATAGATTAAACAAATGTATTAGTCAAAGTACAAAACATCGATAGAAAATTTAAATTCAATAAATAAATAAATATGAATTTAATGTACTTGCATGATCATGAACCTCCTCACTATGCTCTTAGGGGGTCAATGTATCCTCGCCATTGTGTGTTCCACCATGCTACCTGATCGATGCTCACTAGGTGGCCTAGCTAGTGGGATGCCTAGACACAAATAACAATTAATAATTAAACACATGTACATGTATACAATAGTTTTTACTTCTATATGCCATTCAATTAAAAAACAAAACTATATGTATAAAATTTACATATGAATCCACTGGCGACATGGGGAGGGTGTTGCAGTAGCAGATCATCCTGACAATCATGACTGGTGAAGGAAAGAACCCTGCTCTAGAGAATGATATGTATGAAACAATGAAGAAAAATAATATATATATGTCATTCTCTGAATAAAATGATGGTATGATGTTTTGATGTTCATAGGAACCTCATGATGTTTTGATTATGGTGACAATGATGATGAGGATGATGAAGCGAATTACTAGGATGGTGTCAGTACATGACAATGTTGTCATTATGATGTATCATATGTAAAATAGGATGAAGCCTATATCTCATAGGAACTAAAAGAAGTTTTTATGCATCTAGGTTCAAGAGCAATGTGTTGAACTATTACAAATTACCTATTGAAATGATTATTGGCCTTAGAATAGCGATAGGGCAAGAATCAAGAGGAAATAACACTAGGTATGAGTCTTACGAAATAACATGATCAATGGAATAAACCAAAATCAATTAGATGTAATACCCCTAGTTTTGACTTGAACTATATTTATCCAAAATTATGTAAATGATGTAAATATGTTAATGCGAATTCCTACTGTGGAGCTCAAGACCAAGGCCCGACTAGTGAATTTATAGGCATGTATGATGCTTATGCTTTATTTGGACTATTTTGTTAGCTTTTATACTGATTTATAATATTATGTGCATAAATAATAAAATGGTCCAACAATGACTATGTAAAGAGCACCAACGGGGCTATGATTCCACCAGAGGGGAAGAGGAAAGGGGGTCCATGGGGAACTAAATCCCTGCTGCCAAGTGTCAACCTTAGAACTCACCCAAAATTCTACCATGTGATGAGAATAAGCCAATTGTCTCCTTTTTTGACCATTTTCCCATCATTAATGCATGTGTGTGGTTGGTGGGAAAAGTCACCTCATGTAGTTATTGAAGCATGGGACTGACTGTACTTTTGTGAGAGTTCTTTCATGACAGAATCTAGTCTACAGCTACCATGAGTCCTTTCTCTACTGCCAGAAATTATGTAAGTTGTCTTTTCACCATTTTCTCATATCCTTTGGATTCAACCCTCATTTATCTCATTCTTTCATGTAGATTTGGAGATGCATAGCTCTCCCTTGCTATCCATGAACTTACCATGTTGTTTTGAACCTAGAAATTCAAATTTGGAGACCATGTTGTAGATTTGGAAGTGAATATTGTTGGTTGTAGGTGAGCAGAGAGGTTGGGAAAGCTAGGAACCCTTACCCTTGAGTTTGGTTGCTCGTAGGTGCTTGAGAAGCCATAGATTGAGGCTGCAGGTGGTTCTGTAGCAGCCAATATTAGGTTGGACTTCTTCTATGCACACACTAGAAGCACCCAACAAGATGGATTTCCCAATAGAACCATGGTTCGATGAAGGGGATGTCTGAGCTACAAGGGTGTTGTGTGAAGAAAGTATTGTGGAATCCAAGGTTGTGAGGGTTGAGTGAGACCCCTGTAGAGCTCTGTATGAGCATTTGGCTAGGCATAGAGAGAAGAATGGGTTGTGGGATGAGAGAGAGAATCTTGTAGGTGTTACCTTCGCCTTGGTGGCCTCATAGCCCAACTTGGGGGTGGCCTCCCAGCAGAAAGAGTATATGTTGGATTGAGTGCTTATGGTTGGGTGGAAAAGTGCTCTTACACAGCTAGTTTTTGGATCTGTGTTGGACAAAGATAAGTATTCTTATGCATTTGATTCTAAAGTGTTTTTATTTCATGTCTGTAATGTTTATGCTTATGTATTTGCATGCTAGATGTGTGTGGATATATTTTAAATCTACTGTGCATGTTTATTTACATTTCTGCACACAATGTATTTGTTGAAAAAATTATTATGGACTTTTGGTGAAATTTGAGAGCCCAAATTTGGCCAAAATCCCCTCTCAATGGTCAGATTGGGTGAGGGGGACGCTATAGTAGATGTACTGCAGAACACCACATATAAACTCCTAATAGTCCCACACATGACCACATAGGTACTAAGTTAATATTTCATTCATCTAAGACCAAAACCAACACCTTAAACTAACATACATGACTGTCCAAAGGAATCCATCACCACTTATTGTATACATTAATACTATTTTGTTTTTTGAGTACTAGGTAGATATTTAACTTTGACTCTAAATTCCTGGAATTTCAAGTTATATTTTTTTTCTATTGAATATATATATATATATATATATTCAATATATATATATTAAATCTAAATTATAAACCACAATAAGAAAAAATCAACCTAAATCTAAATTATAAAACACAATTAAACAAATTAAATTATTAAATAAACAAAACTATGTAAATTTATATTATAAAACACAATTAATGAAAATAAAAAGTTTTGCAATTTTTTTTAAATACACTAACTAATTTACAAAAAATAAATTTTAAACAAAAAATATAACTAATCTCTTTAGGGTTTAAAATTTTTCGAGCCTATCTTGCCATTTGGAGGAAATGGCAACAAGAGGGGCTTTTTGGTGCTAATGAGTAGACTCTCGATCGAGCTCACAAACCCTCGGTTGAGTTTCTTTCTATTGCTCGATTGAGACTTTAAAAAATAACGCAAACTAAAATAAACTACTATGCATTTTATAGCAGTTTCCAAAAGCTCGATTGAGAAAATAGCTTGATTGAGCTACTGTCTCGATCAAGACTTTAAATCTTGATCGAGCTATTGTCCCGATTGATGGTTTTCTAAAACCTTTTATTGAGACAATATCTCGATCAAGCATTAATAACAGTCTTGATTGAGAGTTCATGATTATCCCGATCAACACTTCGTTAATCCCTCAATCGAGCATTTAAAAGCTCTATCGAGGGATTTAAAAAAGCTTGATCGAGCTCCTTTTTCCGCACTGTGCACCCTCCACTTGCCAAAACATGTTACCCAAATTCATGTGAACACCCCCTTATTTTCTTTTGGGTAGAATTTAATAGATATATAAAAATATTTTAGTTATACAAGTCATACCTGTGTTAAATTTGTTATCACGATAGAAATAGTGATTATACTGATTCTTTGACTTGATTGAATTTGCACGTTATGTTGGGAAATTGTTTTCCTCTTTTGAGTTCATAACAGTGTTAATATGAATTTATATATGCTTGGATTATGGGTTACATTTGGGAATGTTAAAATATCGTCATTAGCATTGTACAATTCTTTTTATATATCATATTATTAGAGATGTTTGTAAATCAAATATAGCAGAGTGGTTTTTTACTTAGAGGCATGATATAACATAATGAATACAATTCATGCAAATTTGGGTTGTTGTGCTATGGAAAAAAAGGTGTTTTCCATCTTGTATTGATGTTGATTTTAAACATAAAAATCATGTAGTCTCTAGAACTAGGAGAATGTGTATTCAAGATTGGAATTATGCAATGACTTG
Organism: Larix kaempferi; assembly: GCA_027924585.1. Lineage (NCBI taxonomy): Eukaryota > Viridiplantae > Streptophyta > Pinopsida > Pinales > Pinaceae > Larix > Larix kaempferi. The sequence continues at coordinate 56,652,876 of BSBM01000372.1, read as the reverse complement.
AATATTGTGACTATAGTATGACTTCTCGTATCCTCATTTCACATAATAAATTGTGTGCTTCTGTTTGGTGAATCATTGTAAGAAAAATCAACTTGAGCTAGCACCTTATCCCATTGTTTTGGATTCTCTCCAACCAAAATCCTTAGCATGTTACCCAAAATTCTATTGACCACCTCAGTCTAGCCATCAAACTGTGGATGATATGTTGAACTAAAGTTCAATTTAGTACCTAACTTCTTCCACAAAGGTTCTCCAGAAATGACATGTGAATCTCACATCTCTGTCAGATATAGTACTACTTGGTAAACCATGCAGCTTCACAACCTCATTGAAAAACAAGCTAGCAATCTGTGTAGCATCACTTGTCTTAAATCATGGAATGAAATGTGCCATCTTAGTAAATATATCAACAACTAAAAAAATAGAATCATTTCTCTTCTGAGTTTTTGGAAAACCCAAAATGAAATCCATACTCACAGAATCCCAAGGCCTAGTTGGAATAGGAAATGGTGTGTACAAGCCTATGTTTTGGCTTCTTCCCTTAGCATGCTGACATACTCTACATCTGCTCACAAAATTTTCAACTTCAAATCTTATCCTTGGCCAAACATAGAAATGGCTCAACTGCCCGAAGTCTTATCACTTCCAAAGTGACCTGCCATACCTCCATTATGCTTATCCTGTATTAGGTTCTCTCTCATGGAACATTTGGGAATACAAAGTTTATTGTTTTTAAACAACATATCATCATACAACATATACTTAATCCATGATTCTTTGGCCACCTCCACAGGATTCTTACAAGCCCTGTATTCATTATGATAATCAATGTAAGTCTCATACAAATCTCTTAAGTATTCAAATCCTAAAACTTGGACTTGATTCTCTTGCACAATCAAATGTCTTCTACTTAAGGAATCAACAACCTGATTTGATTGTCCACTTACGTGCTTCAACACAAAAGCAAAACTCTACAGGAACTCAACCCATTTAACATGTTTCTGATTCAGTTTGGGTTGTTGCATAATATATTGCAATGCATGATTATGAGAAAACAAAACAAATTCCCTAGGCATCAGATAATGTCTCCAATGCTTCAATGCTTGGACAATAGCATAGAATTCATTGTCATATGATGAGTACTTTTGTCTTGACTCATTCAGCTTCTAACTAAAGTAAGCAATCAGCATGTCTTCCTGAATATGCACTGCCCCAATTGTTTTCCTACTTGCATCCCACTTTACTTGGAAGGGATGATTGAAATCTGGTAATTTCAGTACCGGTTGTTCAATGATTCTCTTCTTCAAAAACTGAAAACTCTTTTCAACTTCTATTGTCCAATGGAATGGTTGCTTGTCCTTTTTAGTTCTCTCAACAATGGGTGCACAAATACCACTGAAATTTCTGATAAATTTCCAATAAAAGCTATCCAAACCGTGAAAACTTCTTAACTCAAAGATGCTCCAAGGTGAAGGCCAATCTATGATTGCTTGCACTTTCTCTGGGTCCATTTTCAAACCATCTCTTGAGATAGCAAAACCCATATATACTAATTCTGATTTTAGAAATAAACACTTCTTTACATTCATTAATAACTTTTCTTTTTGCATTTTCTCCAAAACACATCTTAAATGTCTCAAGTGTTTTTTTTTCTTTTTGATTGAAAATCAAAATGTCATGAAGGTAAACTATTACAAACTTACCTATGAAATCTCGCAAGACCTCATTCATTAGTCTCATGAAAGTGCTAGGTGCATTGGATAATCCGAATGGCATAACCAGCCACTCATACAATCCATCATTTGTCTTAAAGGTTGTCTTCCACTCATCTCCTTCTTGAATTCTGATCTGATGGTACCCACTCTTCATATCTATCTTTGAGAAACAAGTTGCCCCACTCAGGAGATCCATCATGTCATCCATCATGGGCAATGGAAACATGTATCTGATAGTTATTTTATTGATGGCTCTACAGTCTATACACATTCTCCACTCTCCATCTTTCTTCGGGCTAAGTACAATTGGTACTGGACATGGGCTCATAATTTTTTGAATTAGCCCCTTATCTAACAGTCCCTTAACATGCATTCTGACTTCCTCATTCTCTTGAGCTGTCAATCTGTATGTTCCCTTGTTTGGTAAGCTTTGTCCATGAATAGAATCGATATGGTGACTTATATCCCTCTTTGGTGGTAACTCATTGGGAAAATCATCTACCATAATGTCATTGAATTCACCTAACATCTCCTGAATCTCCTCAGGCAGATCTGCAATACTAGTCTTCATCATTACCACTCTAGGATTACATACCACAACATAATTCAACTCCTCCTCATCAATTTGTTGCAAGTACTGCTTACTTGTCAGGGTTAGGACTTTGGTTGTTTGTTGCTCCAATGTGCTCCCTTCTTGTAAAGGAAGGAGAACATGTTTCACCCCATATTTCTCAAAACTGTAAAAGTTCCTCCTACCATCATGTACCACCCTTTTAACAAATTTCCAGGGCCTCCCTAAAAGGATATGTCACACATCCATAGGCATTACATCACATACAATTTTATTTTTGTAAGTACCTACTTGCAAATCAACTTCACACTATTCACTACCAGTATTTGATGCCCTTTATGCAGCCAAGATACTTTGTATGGAACATGGTGCTTGGTCTTTTTCAAACTCATCTTTTCCACCATATCTGTGGAAACAAGATTGTCAATGCTCCCACTATCAATCACCATTTTGCAACATTTCCCTTTAGCTTTACACATAGTTTTGAATAAACCTTTTCTCTGAGCAGGTTCCACATTATCCTTCTCGGATTCAATATGATTGTGTTCATCATCAAAGCCTCTCCAGTCTTTCGAAAATTTTCAATCACTGGCATCTGTTCTTGCTGCTGCTCATTCTGAGCTACATAGGTTCCTCTCTTTCCCATGTGTTCCTTCTTTGGACACTCAAAGGATATATGACCCAATTTGTTACATTTGTAACATCTAAAGACAGATTCTCTTCCTCTTCCTCTACATATACCTCCTTGGTAGGGTCTTCTTCCTCTGGAGTCATTACTTCGGTCATGTTGCTCCTGGTGATTTGAGCTGCTCCTTTGTGAGCTAGAAACTTCCCTCTTATAGCTACTTGTCATATACCTTTGGCTGAACCCCTTCCTCTATTGGAGTTCTGCTTCCTCAACAACGTTTCTTCTTTATGCCTCTTCCATTGTTCTAGGAGATATCATACTGATCTAATCTTGAATCTACATCCTCAAAACAATGACATACCTAGCAGTATTTTCTGATGATTCTTCCAAATAGCCTGCCCTCAGGTTCACTTCGTAGAATTCTTCATTGTACTCTCTTATAGTTAGTAATATTTGCCTAAGGTTCTACATTTGTCTGTATAACATTAGCTGGTAATCTTTTGGTAAGAATTTGGCTCTCATCTTAGCTACCATGCTATCCTGGAACTCTTTATCAATGGTTTTTTCTTCCTTCTCCTTTCATCCTGCACACTATCCCACCATAGGGATGCATGACCCTTCAATCTTGTCACTGCCAATCTAACCTTCTTGTTCTCTTCAATTTCATCATATTCAAAGTATTTGTCTAACTCACTGATCCAATCAATGAGATGTTCAGCAGTGAGGCTTCCCTCATAAGTTGGCAATTCAGGTATTGGCCTTGAAGTTACCCCTAAAATTGACTGAAAGTATCTTATCTTAGGTGTCTCTTGCATGGGTGTTGTCTCTTCTCCTTCTTCCTCTTATTCATGATCACTCGCATCCCCTGCCTATGGATCTCTTTGTCTTCCCAACTCCATGGCTTCTATACGTGCTTGTAATCTTCTCATTTCCTCCATGACTTCTGCATTCTCTATTGGTCATCCTCTACCACGACCTCTTTCTATGCCTACACAAATGGTCATACTTTACTTCAGCTGTGTTGAGCAAAAGCCTGCTCTGATAACAAAAATTGGCGCAGGGATGAAATTACAAACCAATGTCGAGAACTTGGTCTATGCGAACTATACTTATGACGCTAAACCACCAATGAAATTAGTTTTAAAATCTTGGAGTTATGTTATTGGACAACATGCACATTCTATTCTCTCATCAACATAATTTTGACCGCCGTAAAAAAACAAATTCACCATCGATTGAGGAGGATCCAATGACTCTGTTGTTTTGAGTTTTAGGTTTCTTGCTCTTGCTCTTATTCTATCAAATGAAAGTTTATACAGAAACCCCTCTCTGTTCCTCTTTCTTGAATACGCCTTCACTTGGAGAATGAAGAACACCTAGGAGGGGGTCTATGTTTCACGACTCTGCAATATTGAACTTCAAAAGGACTGAAACAAAATAGGGAGTAAAATATTTAGCTTAGAGATCCATACACGTCAGTCTCCTTTCTACCCAACAATCGCAGAGCTTTCTTTTCTTTTATGGAGAGATCATGGCTCTTTTGACTTCTCACGGCTGAGCTATTCTATCGTGGGAAGCGACACCCTTCTTGCATTATGACTTAAACTTCAATGGTTACATTACAATCGAGTTTAGAAATACCACTATCATCAATCATCTACAGGTAAAATACCCAGTCTCTTTTGCAAGTGACATGATTTTCAAGCTAGATTATTTAGTAACTCAGAAGAGGAAAATACCCGAAATTTCACTATAAAGAACACAAACTGATGCAAATCCCTTTCACATATATATAGTCACAATGGATTTAAATCATGCAGAAGCTAGTTTCCCATTATTGGAACAAAGGATACATTTGTTTACTTCTCCCCCAGACATCGTATCATTCAACCAGATAAAACTTCTCTCCAAATTCCAACAGCAACTAAATAATCTCCTAAGATTCTTCCACAATTAAAGGAATTACTATTTTTGGAAAACAGAATTCCTATGATTACTCAATAGTCTTTCTACTTGGCTTGATCTCCTCATAGGTAGCATCAACTTGCCATTTATTCCTATATTCTAGCAAAAACTGACAACACTACAAACTAATTTTGAATTTCTGTTATTAATAAAATACTTAAATAAAAATTTATTTTCAAAGATTCGGGACAGCTTGTCCCTTCCTCGCCACAACATGTTCCTCGCCACAACATGTGACGACTCAATCACATTGTTGGATTTGTCTGGATGCTCCTGCATAAGAGAGCCTCTGTAGTCCAGTTGCGATGATGTAATAGAGGCTAAATCCCCTTATCTGTGCACATAACGAAGGCGAGGTTGTAGCGAGTGCAATGATTTAATGTATCGTGAATTTAAATAAATTTTAAATTTTAAAATATATCTCGTAATTTCATTGGATGTGACGGACGATTCTTACACTAGTAAAAAATTTCCCACATTTTTAATAATTTGAAGCAGAGGAGGGAGTCTTGAGCACGCTAAAGCCACTTTTAAAGCTGAGCCCTCATCATTACAGTTAAACACACTTGAAGTACACTACAATAAGCAATATGCACCCAGCAACAGAGTCTTTACAACTACTGCGAAGGATTTAGAGTGAGCCAAATATGTCAAAAACCATAAGAGTCAACCGGCATGCGAATGACCACCCGGGCAAGGCAGGTCCGCTCATCCCATCATCCCCCATGGTAGCCAAGGGCTTTCCATGCATCATAGCATGGCCATGGACCATATCACACCGCAACCCGCATTCACTGTCTCATGTTCCATCACATAGATATGGCATGCATCACACAGCCATCAAGCTCCGTAGACCATCACGTGGTTGAATCGGCCGGCTGTAGATTTAGTTGGGATGCGCCATATTTGTTGGATACGGGTCGGCGATTTAAGATAACTCCCCGTCTTTTCTAGTTTTATCACCTTAGCTGTGCCTACCTACGGTTTTAATGGCAACAACGCACCTCTCCTCTATCTGCCCACCATTCCCTTGTTTCATCGTTTCAATCCTAGACGCAGACACACAGCGGATAACGCAGCTGGAGTTGTCGGAGGTCACATCGCAGCAGAGCAAATCGCATGGTAAAGAATCACGTACCCTCGCAACAGAGAATAATTGCTATAATTGCTTGCTTGAAACGATTAAATTCTTGCTTGCCTGAACTCTACTAGAGAATAATCTTGCTTTTCTGATCGCTATCAACAAAAGCACATCCTAATGGTAATGGATATATCGGATATATCGTAGTAGTAATTGATATATAATAGTATCACATCGGTATTAACTTAGGTTCAATACTGAAACGCCATTTCCCTCTAAATGAAGGAGCTTCAAGAGATAATAATAATAAACAAGTTGCTTCTGAATCACTTTGTGCGTAGTTAGTGCCTCTTGTTGAAGGTGCGTGTGAAATCGCCTGGTAAAGAATCACGTACCCTCGTAGCAAAGAATAATTGCTATAATTGCTTGCTTGAAACGATTAAATTCTTGCTTGCTTGAAACAATCTATTTACTTCAAATGTGATATTTTTGTGTATTCCCATCGCAGTCCGCTTTTAAACGTTTCTATTTTATATGGGAATCGGCCACCTTACTTACTTTGTAGCAGGACCTTATGGTCAAGAGATGCGAAGATAGATCAATTACTCTTTGGACCAAGCGACTTAGCTTTCTCCTTCTCTTCTTTTCATAGTTTATGGGGACTTACTTAGCTTGCTTTCCAGGCGGGTAAAATCCCTCCCGGGGAATAGCCAACCCTCTAAAGAAGTAAGCTTTAGAGATTAAAAGATTATAACAGCTTTTCTAATTAATCTGTAATTAACGATGTGCCTCTTGTTGAATGTGCGTGTGAACAGTGGAAAGTCTGTCGAATCGTTGGGAAACCCCTTCATTATTGGACTTCATCTTAAATGTGAATTTCATGATATAAACAGAGTCGAGAATTCCATTATATAAACAGAATCGAGAATCAACTATGTTCCAATAACCACTTGTGGGCACCACAATTACTAAGCTTCTACTGGTTTCCTCATGCCACCAACATGGGATTTTGTCTTTTTTAAACACCTACCACTGCCTCTTTTTAACTCACCTATATATGGGCTCAGAGCTACGGTTCTTTTCCTTTCTCAAAGACCCTTTTAATACTTTTTTAAAGCTTTTACTTTTATAAGGAGAATAGGTTCTTTTTGTTTCAAAAACCATTCCTTTTGTAAAACAAGTGTCATTGTATGGGTTTACATGTGTTGTTTTTGCTTGGCATGTATTCCAGATTGTAAAATATATATATATATATATGCTAAAGTGCATCTGTAATTATAATTTTTTCTATTCTACTAAAATAAAGAAAAACCTGTAGCTAGTTTTCTAATACTATGTTTGGGACATCCACCCACCAAGGATAACTTTAGGGGCGAAATTTAGTCCATGGGCTATTTTTCCATGTTTTTTTCCAAAAAAAGATTCACCAATTTACATTTTTTGAAGCCCTATTTTGCCCAATTTTTATGGGGTAAACTTTTTTCACTCTAAAATTTATCAAATTATTATATAAACTATATAAAATCCTTAGAAATTGAAATAATTTTAGAAAAATATCACCAAATATTTTATAGTTAAAATTTTAAAAATTGGTAAGATTCTCCAAGGTTTATACACTTTTAAATAAGTATGATTCCTTACAAATATAATCTAATTCTTTCTCTAATCATATGAAACGTACATGCTCATGTTATTTCGTTTCTTGTTAGTTTTCACATTGAATAATCACTCATATTTGACAATATATTTCTGGAATTAGCAATTTGACAATATAATCTCAATATATTTAACAATTAGCAATTTTTTTTGTTGAGATTAAATATAAAAATTGAACAAATTCGAGAAGCTTCATTAAATTTGTGTTTAGAAAATGATCCTTTCTTTATAGATAATGCTTCTTTACATAATATGTCTGCTTGTTCACTTCTTTAGATAATATATATATATAGATATAATAGTTTGATAAATTATGTTAGTTTAGTAAATATGTAAATGTTAGTTTCATTATGCATATCCTTTCTTTTATGAAAATGGAAGTTATTTATTTATTTCTTCTTTATTTATTTATTGTTATGTGAATAAAAATTTGTGAAAAAAGTTTTGGCTATTTTGTAGATAGTGTTTTATGGAGCCTCACCAGGTAAACTTGGATTAGAAAATTATTAAACGGCCCGGATTGCATCCACTTCATTACTGTATGATTGGTAATTGCAAGCATAAATATGTAGTTACTACACACGATGCATTAAATAAACATTGGCAAAGAATCTATCAACTTGATCAAATTCCACCTCGTCAAAGGGGACGCCCACGTGCTCATGATTCCCATTGGCCAACAAAGGATCCCAAAGCAGTTCAGAAAATTAATGAGTTGCGAAGCCTTCGCCTTGAATTTCATATGGAAATGGTTCTAAAAAATTTAAGAAGGCTTTTGGTAAATCAAGAGATATCCAAAGAGGTGCGTTCATATTAAGGTTTCGTCTTAAGATTTCTTTTTATTCATTTATATAAGTACTTTACTTTTATTAACTTATATATATATATATATATATATATATATATATATATATATATATATATTCATGTTAGGAAGTGAGTCATGAACAAGAATTGAGCATTGAGGCGATAGAGAGAATCATTGATAGCATAGAAGAATATAAGTCAAATGAAGTGAAACGACCGGACGATACATTAGGAAGAATTGAAATTAAAAAGATGTTGAATGAGTTTGAACACATGTTCAAATGAAGGTTCATCTTCACCCCTGGAGAACACTCCAATAAATGATTGTGTTATGGAAGTAACTAAACTAGTATTTTTTATAAGATATTCTTATTTTGAATTTGTTATTTTCAAATATGTAAGTCTTTAATTGGTTGACATGTTATGCAAATTTTTAGTGTTGACATGAATTCTTTATTTATATTATGTAGACTTCCATAGAAGGAGAAAGGCAAAATTCTGAAATTTTTCATGAATTAACGAAAAATCTCAATAAAATTGTTCTATGGGACAAAGGATCATCTTCCACCACAGAGGATAAAGATAAGGAGAAAGAAAATGCATTCCACAATGATATGATTGAAGTAAGTGCAAAATTATATTGTAGCTACATTATTTTTTAATATGATTTGTATACTTCTCTTTTTTTTTAGTTTTGAAAATCACATATACTAAGTGTATATGCATTTTGTACACAGAGTAATGTAGAAGAGTGCTTACAAGACAATCTAGGATTAGATGATTCTTATGAGACACCTAATATGCAAAACACTCCTAATTCTACACGAGAGTAAATATTTTTGTTTTATACCTGAAATCTTATATTTTAATTATGTATCGTTATGCAAGTGATCTTCTTTTATCTTGAATTGTGGTGTTTTTAGTTATGTTTTTTTGTGTCTTGTATAGGTGAATAAGGAAACTAGAGGACAACAACAAAGAATCTTGAAACACATAAAGCTCGCACCTATGAATCTAAGTCATGTTGGATTTAGAAATAGACTTGATTGGTTGAGTCATATGCAATCCAACAACATTGCTAGGAGGAAGCCACTCAAAATAGCTATTATCCATGGAAATAATCAATGTAAAAAGTAATATAACTACTACCAAACTATTTTGTGTTGTGGATATGTAAACCATATTTATTTTTATAATTAACTTAGATCTTTATACTATGCATTTATGATTAATTAATATTTTTTTTTTTGCATTTTCTCTTATCATTTTTAAAAGCATCTAATATCTTGTTTATTTTATAGTAATTTAGGTGAAATTATTTGAATAAATTTTATTATCATTTATACTCTAGTATTATAAATGAAATATGTTTTTTGCATTTTCTTTTTAAATGTACAATTTCTTTCCAAATGTAAATTTTATTTTATATTATGTGATCAAATATTTCATATTTTCTTTCGATTTTTGTTTAAATTTGTTCAATATAATTTAGTTGATATCATTCTTTATATTCAATTTAAAACAAGTTAATATATGGAACAAATTTTTTTAAATTTATAAATTTTTGTATGCATTTATATTAAATAGATAAATAAAATTAATTTTGATATTAGCTATTAAATATCCTTAATTTTAATTACAACATATACCATATTAATGAACTGTGAATTGATTTTATATATGTATTTTATAATTTACTTTTCTACACATTTAATTTAAATATAAGCAAAGTACATGTAGGAAAACACATTGAATATATGTTAGTGTGTATACACTACATTCATTACATTCATTATATCTATGATATATTAAAAATTTGATTAGGCTGGACTAGATGTATTACAATAGTGTTTAGATTGGTATTTATGGTATATAAAATTAAATGTAGATTTTTTTTAGCTATGGAGTTTAATATATTTGATGAGTATTTAAGAGTCTAATGGGAGGATGGATGATGAGACAAACATTTAAATTTTTTAATTTTTCATTTTAAATAAATGACATTGAGAAATATTTTAAAACATTCTAATTTAACATGTCAAAAAAACTATACAACATACCAATATATTACTAGATCAAAATGAATGAACAAATCCCCAACTCTTAATTTTTTGCTTAAAAATAACTTCATTAAAAAACCATTTTAATGAAGAATTTGTTACTTTCCTTTATACATTATTTTAAATTTATGTTAAACATTAGATCAAAATTAAGTAATTGTGAAGACCAATGCTTTAAAAAAAACCATAAAAGTATTTTTTCCAATTATTTTTATATATCAAATCCAAATTAAATTATGTTAAAGTAAGGTATAAAATAAAAATAACAAATTAAAAAATAAAAGAAGAAAATTAATAATTGGATATGAGATGGTGATTTCTATATCTTAAAAAATTGATCTTTGTAATAAAATTCAAAATAACTAATTAATTAATTAAAAAATGTTTTTATATGAGATCATAAATGTTATATCTTGAATTTTTTTATAGTTATGAATATTTATATTTGTTTTTCTTATTTTTTTTAAGTTTTTTTTCTCTTACTTATAGAGTTTTGTTAGTATAAATATTTATTTTTTAACTCGTAAAATTATATATTTTAGAAAGAAATATAAATATATCTATAATGTGAGGACCGTTAATAATTAAAAATATATGTTTTTTTTATATATCATATCTAAAATAAGATATAGTAAAGTAGAATATAAAGTCAAAATAACAAATTAGAAAATCAAAAAATTAAAAATAAATAAATAAATATTTATGAAGTAGTGAATATTAGATTTTAAAAAAATTAGTTTTTTTGATAGAAACTTAAATAACTAATTAAAGGATGGTTTTATATAAGATCATAAATATGATATCTTACAAAATATTTTCATTTCTAATTTTATCAAAAAAAAGTTAATTGTATGAAATATTAGATGTTTTATTTTAATAAAAAATACATTTATTTACAGTTTTATGAAAGAAACAAAATAATTAAAAATAGGTTTCAAAAATAAAATTTAGAAAACTAAGATTTTAATTAAATAATTCTTGTTTAGTTACAAAAGATTAATTAGAAAATGTTTGTATATGAGAGATTTAAAAATTATATGTTAATTGATATTTATTAGTATAAACATTTTATATTTTAATTTTTAAATTAAATTATTAAAATTTTATTTTAGTGTTTTTATTTATTGACTTTAAATTTTAATATTTTAGTTAAAATATGATAAATATATAATTAATAAAAAAATTCTTATTTATTTATTTTAATGTATATTAAATTGTTTAATATTTTCTTCGTGATATATATTTATATATATAATTTTTTAAATTTATTGGATTTATTAGTGAATTTGTTTTATGGTATATCTAATAATTTTTGTTTAATAAATATAAGTTTTAGTGAATATAAAGGAAATGTTTAACTATTGTTATTTTTAATTAGTTTATTAATGATTATTTATTCATTTTCATAAAATAGTTTATGGTGGTTTAAATATGTATATTTATTTATTTTTTTATTAATTTTATGTTATGTTTTTCATAGTTTTAATGATGGATTATATTTTGCGTTATATTTTGTATTATTTTTTATAAATAAAAAATATTTCTTTCTTTTATTTTCTAATCTTTCTATCTTAAAGATGAAGATGAGATTTTTGTATTTTTAATAATGTTGTTTTGTATAGTAAAAATAAGGATGTTTTACAAAAACAATGGTGGTCACACTTCCATAGATAGTATGTCTTATAGTTGAAGTAAGTGTATAGTCGTGTTGAAAATTGAGCAAACATTAAATTGCACATTGGATATTTTCAGTATAGTTGTACCCTTTAGGTTAATTTTTAACATTTGAAGGTTTATACATGATAGGTAACATTAATATTTTCTTTTGGATTTTTTCACTAGCGTATATACTAGCGTATATACTAGTATATATACTAGTATATACACTGGTATATACACTCATGTATACATTGATATATACACCAGTGTATATACCGGTATATACGTCGGTGTGCACTTGGTATATACACTAGTGCATATACCAATATATACACAACTAGTGTTTATACTAGTAATATACACTAGTGTATATACCGAATGCACATCGATATATACACTAGTGGATATACCGATGTATACACTAATGTTGCATTTGATATATACACTAGTGCATCTACCAGTATGTACACTACTAGTGTTTATACTAGTAATATACACTAGTGTATATATACCGAATGCACATCGATATATACACCAGCGTATACCAGTATATACACTAATATATGCACTGGTGTATACATTGGTATATACACCAGTGTATATTCTCATATATACGCTAGTGTATATACCGATATGTACATTCAATCTATAATAGTGTGCATATACATTAGGTTATATACACTAGTGTATATATACTCATATGTACACTGGTATATATACACAAGTGTATATAC